>JARQOC010000003.1:849009551-849267051 GCA_033576535.1 Allobates femoralis | reverse complement strand
AGTCATATTTAATATTTTGTGTGACTTCCATGAGCTTGAAGGACTGCATCCATGCGGTTCAACAATGATTCATACAATTTATTAATGAAGTCATCAGGAATAGCAAAGAATGCAGTCTTACACACCTCCCAGAGTTCATCTAGATTCTTTGGTTTTGTCTTCCAAGCTTCCTCTTTCATCCTACCCCAAACATGCTCAATGATGTTCATGTCTGGTGACTGGGCTGGCCAGTCCTTGAGCACCTTGATCTTTTTTGCCTGGAGGAACTTTGTTGTAGAGATGGATGTATGAGATGGAGCACCATCCTGCTGCAGAATTTGACCCCTTTGATGATTTGGAATATAAGAGGTAGTTAATACTTCTTGATATTTTAGGGTATTGATATTGTCTTCCACCTTGCAAATGTTTCGCACACCCCTATACTGAATGTAACCCAGACCATGATCTTTCCACCACCAAATGTACCTGTTTTCTGGGTGTATTTTGGATCCATATGGGCTCCAGTAGGTCTCCTGCAGTATTTGCGGCGGCTGTGGTGTAATTCTACTGAAGATTCATCCGTGAAATCCACCATCTGCCACTTTTCCAGCGTCCATTTGTTTAGCAGGCTGAGGGACTTTGCAAATGCCACATGGGTTTTTATTTGCCTTTTGTTTAGTGCTGGCTTCTAAGCACTGATTCAACCATTTCAAGACAGAATCCTACAAACTGTTCTAGTTGACACAGGGACTTGAGGTGACCAGGCCTGTTGGAGCTATGCTGCAATGGAAGAGGGGCTTGCTTTGGATTTTCTAACCAACAGACGTTTCTCCTGAGCAGATGTCTTGCGGGGTCTGCCGGACCTGCGCTTGTCAAACACATCTCCAGTCTCTTCAAATCTTTTTTTAATTCTTTGTACTTGACGCTGAGACACATTGAAGGTGCCAGCCACCTCTGCAGTGGATGTGGTCTTCAGCCTCTTGATGATCAAGGCTTTGGTCGCAGGGTGGATGTTTGGCATGTTGTCAGAGCTCAAATTGCAGTTCAAGTGAAGGTCTGGGGTGCTGGGTTTCTTTTTAGACACACCCACTAATTAACCGATCATTTACTGAGCACAGGTGAGGATGTAAACTAGGATTGGGTTACCGTATATACTCGCGTATAAGCCGAGTTTTTCAGCCCAAAAATTGGGCTGAAAAGTACCCCCCTCGGCTTATACGCGAGTCAGTGCTGTATACCGATGTATACATCGGTACATACCGATGTATACATCGGTATACAGCAGCCCCCGTAATGCAGGGCCCCCCAGCCTCGCTCCGGTCACCTGTAAAGGAAACTATACTTATCACAGTGCCGCTTTCCGCGCCCGCTCGCAGCTGCCGTACGCGATCCTCCATCTTCATGCGTCTTCTTCCTGTTTCTGTGCTCGTCGCAGGCAATGACGTCATTCCCTGCGACGAGCACAGGAAACAGGAAGAAGAGGCATGAAGATGGAGGATCGCGTACGGCAGCTGCGAGCGGGCGCGGACAGCGGCACTGTGATAAGTATAGTTTCCTTTACAGGTGACCGGAGTCAGGCTGGGGGGGCCCTGGATTACGGGGGCTGCTGTATACTACCGCTGGGGCTGCAATATACTACCACTGGGGCTGTATACACCACTGGGGCTGCAATACCACTGGGGCTGCTGTATATAGGGGCTGCTGTATACACCACTGGGGCTGCAATACCACTGGGGCTGCTGTATATAGGGGCTGCAATACCACTGGGGCTGCTGTATATAGGGGCTGCAATACCACTGGGGCTGCAATACCACTGGGGCTGCTGTATATAGGGGCTGCT
Organism: Allobates femoralis; assembly: GCA_033576535.1. NCBI lineage: Eukaryota > Metazoa > Chordata > Amphibia > Anura > Aromobatidae > Allobates > Allobates femoralis. The sequence continues at coordinate 849,265,232 of JARQOC010000003.1, read as the reverse complement.
GTATACACCACTGGGGCTGCAATACCACTGGGGCTGCTGTATATAGGGGCTGCAATACCACTGGGGCTGCAATACCACTGGGGCTGCTGTATATAGGGGCTGCAATACCACTGGGGCTGCAATACCACTGGGGCTGCTGTATATAGGGGCTGCAATACCACTGGGGCTGCAATACCACTGGGGCTGCTGTATATAGGGACTGCTGTATACACCACTGGGGCTGCAATACCACTGGGGCTGCTGTATATAGGGGCTGCAATACCACTGGGGCTGCAATACCACTGGGGCTGCTGTATATAGGGGCTGCTGTATACACCACTGGGGCTGCAATACCACTGGGGCTGCTGTATATAGGGGCTGCAATACCACTGGGGCTGCAATACCACTGGGGCTGCTGTGTATAGGGGCTGCAATACCACTGGGGCTGCTGTATATACCACTGGGGGCTGCTATATATCATACTGCTGGGGCCTGTATACCACTGCTGGGGGCTGTATACCTGTGCTGGGGTCCACCCTCGGCTTATACGCGAGTCAATAGATTTTCCCAGGTTTTGGGGGCAAAAGTAGGGGGGTCGGCTTATACACGGGTCGGCTTATACACGAGTATATACGGTAATTATATGACCAGCTGACAAAACTTTTGTCTTGCCAAAATCTGACCATTCTGTGTTCATTAAATGATCAATATTTCAGCATTGATGACAATTTATTTTCTTAACCTAAACCACATTTGGGAGGGTTTCATCTTTCAGAAGAGTAATTTATACAACCAGTGGATGAATTTAACGTCAGGTTATAAGCTTTTATTTACATAACATGGATAAGCGACATCACTTCTGTCATGGAGTGTAGTAGTTATTCAGGGGCCTTATTTCTTCATCAGCATTTTAAAACCGTGATTGTGAATAAGTAAATTGTGTCCCCCTGCAGCCGAAAATCCCACAGGTGACAACTATACATAACAGCCGACTCCCACGGGTCTTGAAACCAATTGGGGTCAATTAACTCCTTAAATTCCGCTGCCAATTGTGACAGTGGTATCTACGTTGTTAAAATGGGGTATAATCATCGCAGGTGCCGATAATTTCAATGGTACCCTTAGGGCATCTGATAACAAGATCTTTTAGGCCACCATACACTGAGTTATCAGCAGTGTCTAACAGGCTCAGTCAGTGAATCACTGACAGGTCTCAGGTGCTACCACGGGCAATCATTGACCTTTCCTCACGCCTGCACATTACAATACTTTGCTCTGCCCCCAATGCAGAAGAGTATAATACAGAGGGCAGGTGATGTACCTATAAAGTACCTCTCCAACGGTTCTACAAAAAAAAACAATAGCGGTGCTTTAAAGGGGTTTTCCAGGACTGATCAAATAGGTGGGGGTTGGACACCCTGCATGCCTGAAAATCAGATCTCAGTGTACAGAGTCGAAACACCACAGCGCCATACACATGTAGTGGTCATTCTTGGGTACTGCAGCTCAACCCCTATTAGAGTGATCATGATTTGTAAGTGATCTAATAATAATAATAAAAATAATAAAACTTTATTTATATAGCGCCAACATATTCCACAGCGCTTTACAATGTAGGGTTAGAGTACAGAAAATACAGTAAGTAATTATGGTAGAGAACAAATAAAGTACAATAATTGGATACAAAACAAAAGGTATAGAATCAATGTAATAAAGAAAATACAATAAATAAAGCAAGAAATGAAGGTGACTCTGCTCAAAAGAGCTTACAATCTACAACGGGATAGGGGTAGCACAAGGTGCCGGGGCTTATTGCACTGATGGTCCAGGCATCTTGAGGAAATGGGGCATAGGGCTAAGCTTACATGGATGGTCATTATACAGTCTGTAGACCTTTATGGTTTGGTGGAGTTTGTAGAAGAGTAATATCCAGAGGGATAGCCCATTCACTGTCTACAGTACAATGGACTTATTAGGGAGTATGATAGGCCACCTTAAAAAGATGCGTTTTTAGGGATCGTCTGAAGCCATGCAAGTTGTGGATAGTCCTGATTTCTTTGGGTAAAGCATTCCAGAGGTTTGGTGCAGCTCTGGAAAAGTCTTGGAGCCGGGAGTGGGAGGATCGGATTAGTGCAGATGTTAGTCGAAGGTCATTTGAGGAACGTAGAGAGCGGGTGGGGTGATAGACAGAGATGAGGAGGAGATGTAGGGGGGAGCTGCACTGTGAAGAGCTTTGTGGGTGAGCACAAGCAATTTGGATTTGATCCTATAGTATACGGGCAGCCAGTGCAATGACTGGCACAGAGCAGAGGCATCTGAGTAACGATTGGCCAGGTGGGTGATCCTGGCTGCTGCATTAAGGATGGACTGGAGAGGAGAAAGTCTGGTGAGGGGGAGGCCGCTTAATAGAGAGTTGCAATAGTCAAGGCGGGAATGGATTAGGGCCACGGTGAGGGTTTTTGTTGTTTCCAGGGTGAGAAAGGGGCGGACTCTAGAGATATTCTTCAGGTGTAAGCGACAGGAGCGGACGAGAGATTGCGTGTGGGAGGAGAAGGAGAGATCGGTGTCAAACATAACACCCAGACAACAAGTGATCTGATTTTTGTGCCTCAAAACATGGTAACAATTAACCAGTGGTGTTGCAGGGCATCACACCTTCAACAGATATTGAGCACCTACCCTAAAGATAGTTCATCAGTATTGAAGTCTTGACAATTCCTTCTACAAGGAAAGGGATGTAAGCCTCCACCACACACAACTTTCATCAGATTATTCCCATGAGAACTAAGGATTGGGCTTTGAAATTCAACATGCTTAAAGGAGTTGTCCATTACTAAGACAGCACCTTTTAATTTCCAATGTTTGCCCCTAATAAAGTAAAATAAGTAAACTCGTCTTCCGTGCCAGGGTTGTTAAAGGGAACCTGACTTCTAAAAATGAACCTTCAGGCTCTTTTGACCTGTCCCTGCACCATGGTAATCCTATTCTATCAATTCCTTTCTGTCCATAAAGCGCTATTGTAAAGTTTATAAAAGTTCTTTTTTTACCTGTGGATCTGCAGCTTCTCATTATATGTGAAGCCGCAAACGGCGGTCTTATATGCTTCTCCCCGCCGCCAGCGTGTTAATTATGCACGCCCATATGGGTGTGCTATAGAGCAGAGAATGTGCTTGTGCCGCAAGGGGGCGGTAAAGGCAATATTACGAAAATCGCGTCATATCGCTTGTACCGCCCCCTTGCAGCACAAGCACAGTCTCTGCTCTATAGCACACCCATATGGGCGTGCATAATTAACACGCCGGTGGTGGGGAGAAGCACAAAAGACCACCTTTTGCAGCTTCACATATAATGAGAAGCTGCAGAAGAACAGGTAAAAAAAGAACTTTTATAAACTTTCAAATAGCGCTTTAGGGACAGAAATGAATTGATAGAATAGGATTACCATGGTGCAGGGACAGGTCAAAAGAGCCTGAAGGTTCATTTTTAGAGCTCAGGTTCCCTTTAAAGCTCAGAACATACAGATTTATACAACCACCACTAGAGGGAGCTCACTACATACAGATATATACAGCCACCACTAGGGAAAACTCACTACATACAGATTTATACAGCCACCACTAGAGGGAGCTCACTACATACAGATTTATACAGCCACCACTAGAGGGAGCTCACTACATACAGATTTATACAGCCACCACTAGAGGGAGCTCACTACATACAGATTTATACAGCCACCAGTAGAGGGAGCTCACTACATACAGATTTATTCTGTCACCTCTAGGGGAGATCACTACATACAGATTTATACAGTCACCACTTGGAGGAGCTGACTACATACAGATTTATACAGTCATCATTAGAGAGAACTCACTACATACAGATTTACACAGCCACCACTAGGGGGAGCTCACTACATACAGATTTATACAGTCACCACTAGGGGGAGCTCACTACATACAGATTTATACAGTCACCACTAGAGGGAGCTCACTACATACAAATTTATACAGTCACCACTAGAGGAAGCTCAGTACAAACAGATTTAGACAGTCACAACTAGGAGGAGGTCACTTCATGCAGGTTTTTACAGCCACTACTAGTGGAGCTCACTACAAAAATGTATACAGCCAAAACTAGTGAGAACTCACTACATACAGGTTTTTACAGCCACCATCAGTGGGAGCTCACTACATAAAAATTAAGACAGTGACCAACAGGAAGACCTCACTACATACAGATTAAATACAGTGACCACTAGAGGGAGATCACTACATACAGATTTACACAACCACCACTGGGGGAAGCTCACTACATATAGATTTATACAGCCACCACTAGAGGGAGCTCACTACATACAGATTTATACACCACCACTAGATGAAGCTCACTACAGATATATACACCACTACTAGATGAAGCTCACTACAGATATATACAGTCACCACTAGAGGGAGCTCACTACATACCGATTTATACAGACATCACTAGGAGTAGCTCATGACATACAGATTTGTACAGTCACCACTAGAGAAAGCTCACTACATACAGATTTATACAGATACCACTAGGGGAGCTCATTACATACAAATTTATACAGTCACCACTTGGGGGAGCTCACTATATGCAGATTTATACAGTGACCACTAGGAGGAGCTCACTGCATACAGATTTACAGAGCCACCACTAGAGAGAGATCACTACATACAGATTTATACAGTCAGCAATAGCGGAAGCTCTCTACACACAAATTTATATAGCTACCTCTAGAGGTAGCTCTCTGCATACAGATTTATAGAGTCAACACTAGGGGGTGCTCACTACATGCAGATTTATACAGCCAAAATTAGAGGGAGCTCACTACATAAAGATTTATACAGCCACCACTAGATGGAGCCCACTACATACAGATATATACAGCCACCACTAGAAGGAGCTCAATATATACAGATATATACAGCCACCACTAGAAGGAGCTCAATATATACAGATATATACAGCCACCACTAGTAGGAGCTTACTACATACACAGTTACACAGTGACTATTAGTACAGTTACTTTAGATCATTTATTGTTACATTCTTCCACAAATACATTTCTATTTCTGAGTGAATGTCTTCCATCCCATCAGTGTTCCTACAGAAGTTTCTCCCATCATCTGCAGGTCCAGAAGAATGTCTGCCTTGTATAAACACAGCCTAAAGAAAACATGTTCCTGACCCTTGCTTGTATTTGAACAGCTGTCTATCTGCCGGAGAATCAGATCTTGGATATTCCGGGGCCCCTGCGGGTACGAGTGTATAGGGCCATCACTGTACGGACACACATTTCCTAGGCTAAAACCCACTAAAATCCTCCTTTCTGTATGTTTTCTTAGTCTCTTCACCTTTTCCTCTATTTACATCCTGGAAACAAGGAGCTTCAGTCTCTTCTGTCCTTATTATCAGGCCCTATACAGTAATATGCTAATATGACTTGTCTATAGGGGTTTACATAACATCCTGTATAGGCAAACCAGGAGAGTACTGACGTCACGATACAGACGAAGTCAATAGTCAGGATTCATTCATTACAACTGGAATAATTTACTCATACGTTAAAGAGTAAATATATGTGGCTAAAGGTCATCTTTGCAATTTGGTTTCTTTAAAAATATTGCCCCGTTTCCCTTTTTAAGGCCGATTTTCTGCAAATAGAGTTCTAGATTCTCCCATTGGACCGTGAGAAAGAGTTCACTGATGGAATCTCAGTTTACTCATTCTGCAGGGAGCAAGAGACAGTGAAACACTGAGGCTATGGAGGGTAAATCCAATTACATATATAATTTTCTGATGAAGCCCCCCCTCTCAGACTGTTTGGGACATCTGGATGCATTGGAAAGGTGCGATTTTCAGTTTCAGGGTCATGTGACACATCAAACTTATTGAGAATTTCATAAGAAAACCAATGGTGAGCTTGGTTTTAACAGGACTTTATTCTTTCATGAGTTATTTCAAGTTGATGTCACCATTCATTCCCGTTTTATTTAGGCGTATTCATATAAATGGTGCACCCGGGCAATTGTCTATGCTGTGAAGATACGAGATGTGCAGCATCTGAAACAACGGGTGCTGGAAGCCTGTGCTAGCATGAAAGAATAAAGTTACATTAAAAACAAGCACACCATTGTTTTTCTTATGAAATTCTCAATGCGTTTGATGTGTCACATGACCCTCTCCCCACTGAAAAAAATAAAGTTGGATCCAAAATGGCCAACTTCAAAATCGCCGCCATGGTCACCCCCCATCTGGAAAAGTTTCCCCCTTTCCATATACTAATGTGCCACAAACAGGGAGTTGATATCACCAACCATTCCCATTTTATTTACGTGTATCCGTATAGATGGCCCACCCTGTATAACGGAATGAGGCAAAATAGACAACTGTTCTGTAGTCAGAGGAATCAGAATGTGAAATTCTTTATGGAAACCAAAGATATCATATCCTGCGGACTCATGAGGACAATGACCATCCATCTCAAAAGAGAGGGACCGTCTAGCTTGATAGCAGAGAGGGAACAGCAAGCTTATTTTCAAAGTAGATGGACCATCCAATTTGTCATCAAAGTAGAGGGGCCATCCAGCTTGTTATTAAAAGAGAGAAACCATCCAGCTTGTTATCAAAGTAAAGGGAACATCCAGCTTGTTATTAAGAAGAGGGGCCATTAGGCTTGTTATCAAATAAGAGAGGCGATCCATCTTGATATCAAAGCAGGGACCATCCAGCTTGCTATCAAGGAGAGGGACTATGCAGATTGTTATAGAGGAGAAGCAACATCCAACTTGTTATCAACAAGAGGGGCCATCCAGCTTCTTATCGACAAGACGGACCAACCTGCCTGTTGTTGAAGAGAGAGGCATATCAGCTTGTTATAGAGGAGAGAGACCATCCAGCCTTTTATTGAGGAAAGGGACCATCCAGTTTGTTATAGAGGAGAGGCATCATCCAACTTGTTATCAAGGAGAGGAGCCATCTAGCTTGTTATTGAGGGACCATCCAGCTTGTTATTGAGAAGAGGGACCATCCAGCTTGTTATCAAAGAAAGAGACAATGCAGCTTGTTATCGAGGCAATGGACTATTATTATTATTATTATTTATAGAGCAGCAGTGATTCCATGGTGCTGTACATGAGAAAGGTTTACATACAAACAGGTTAAGAATACAATGAACAAACTAACAGTAACAGACCGATACAGAGGGGAGAGAGGACCCTGCCCTTGTGGGCGTATATTCTACAGGGCGGTGGGGAGAGGAACAGTAGGTTGGGTCTGCTTTGGTGATGGTGGAGCGCCAGATCCAGTGGTGGTGGAGCACCAGGTCCAGTGAAGGTGGAGCACCGGGTCCAGTAGTGATGAGGTGGCACTATGGTCATTGCAGATTGTAGGCTGTTCTGAACAGATGGGGTTTCTGGTTACGTTTCAAGGTTCTGAGTGTAGGGGACAGTTGGACGTTTTGAGGTACAGAATTCCAGAGGATGGTGAATGCTCGAGTGAAGTTTTGCAGGCGGTTAGATGAGGAATGTACAAGTGTGGAGGAAAGAAGGAGATCTTGGGAGGATCGAAGATTACGAGTTGAATGATATTGGGAGATTAGTTCAGATATATGGGGAGGACAGATTGTACATGGCTTTGTAAGTCAGTGTTAGTAGTTTGAATTGGATACGCTGGGGAATTTTGAGCCAGTGAAGGGATTTGCAGAGGGGAGAAGTGGAGTAATAGTGAGGAGAGAGGTGGATTAGTCGAGCAGCAGAGTTAAGGACAGACTGGAGGGGTGCAAGAGTGTTAGCAGGGAGGCCACAGAGGAGGAGGTTGCAGTAGTCAAGACTGGTGATGATGAGGGTATGCACTAGTACTTTAGTAGATTGAGGGTCTATCCAAGTTGTTATTGAGCAGAGGGAACCATCCAGCTTGTTATCAAGGAAAGTGACCATCCAGTTTGTCATAAAGGAGAGAGGCCATGCAGCTTGTGATCAAGGAGAGGGACCATCCAGCTTGTTATTTAAGAGTGGGACCATCCAGCTTGTGATCAATGCATAGTTCCAGAGTTTGATGGTATGGGGTGCATTAGTGTCTATTGTATATGCAACTTATACATTCTGAATGGCACCATTCATACTGACCATTATATAGAGGTGCCAGAAGAATATCTGCTCCATCCAGGCAACATCTATTTCAGGGAAGACCTTGTATATTTCAGAAAGACAATGCTAAACCCCATACTGCAGCACATCTCCATAAGAGGAGTTCTGCCCGCAGTCCAGAGCTTTCATCAATAGAAAACATTTGGCGCTATATGAAACGAAAAATCCGGCAAAGACTCCGAACTGTGGAACAATGAGAATCTGACATCAGACAAGAAGGGAACAACGTTCCGCTCCCAAAACACCATCCATTGTCTCCTCACTTCACATATGTTTACAGACTTGTAAAAAGAAGAGTGGACTCTCCACGATGGAGGACACGGAACGGACACAACTGTAAGATTTGTTGCTGTCGTCAGTTTCTAAATGAGTTCTATTTTTTAACATGAAATGGAGAAATGTCTGATGTTTCACTTCGGTTCTGTGGTGGATACAATACGGTTATAAGAGATTTCCAAATCATTGTGTTCTTGTTTTCGTTACATTTTACTCAACTTTTTTTGGAATTAAAGTTAAATGTGGATAATAGAAAATAAAAATAAAAAAAATCCTAAGAATTCCCAAAAATGATGATTCGGCGGGCGGCCGCGGTGCCGCGTTATCAGACCAGAGAGATTGTATCTCGGCTTTGGAAAACTTTTGAGAAACGCAGCAGAAAATAGAAAAGTGAGACGACGTGTAAACCAATCTCCAGCAGTTATTCATCCTCTATCCACGGCCCCGGGGTGGATCAGGGAGGGTCGTCCTCATGGGGGTTCCTGTATTCATAGAGAGACATGGATATGGGACCTCTGAAGGTCATGCGGGGGACACGCACAATGACACCACCTGGCATTATGGTTGCTATGACAAACCACAAGGATTAGGCTGAAAGTTAGCATTGGCACGCCCTGCGCCACCGCTCCCGCTTTGTTCACCGCATCTATCTGTCTCATATCTTGCAGGAAACAAAATCTGTTTTCTTATTGTAACTAAGAGAAGACAACTGTCAGAACAATGAGAAAGGGAAGAAAAGAAGAAGTGATGCTCAAAGGATATTTATACTGTGCAGTACCTGCTGATCTCTTAGTGAAAGACCGAAGCTCACCGGGCGTGCACTTATGCCTGAAGATCTGCTCTGTGAGCGGATAAAGGCTACAATTTATCCTGCCACCACTAGAGGGAGCTCACTGCTTATAAATATATTTATGAGTTTAATGGCCACTGTAGGAATCTAATTGCAATATGCTCCATTTAGTGGTGGCTGGATAATCTAATATATAAAGTTTAGTGTATGTATGTATATGTGTGTATGTGACATTAGCCCCGCCCACTCCACATAGCACTATACACTCCGGTTAGAAGGATGTAGAGGCAGAAGAAGATAATATTCTATGGAGGTGGATGAGCTAGAGGCAGAACCAGACAACATTCTATGGAGAGGGAGGAGCTAGAGGCAGAACCAGACAACATTCTATGGAGGGGAAGGAGCTAGAGGCAGAACCAGACAACATTCTATGGAGGGAGAGAAGCTAGAGGCAGAACCAGACAACATTCTTTGGAGGGGGAGGAGCTAGAGGCAGAATCAGACAGCATTCTATGGAGAGGGAGGAGCTAGAGGCAGAACCAGACAACATTCTATGGAAGGGGAGGAGCTAGAGGTAGAACCAGACAACTTTCTATGGAGGGAGAGGAGCTAGAGGTAGAACCAGACAACATTCTATGGAGGGGAAGAGGAGCTAGAGGCAGAACCAGACAACATTCTGTGGAGAGGGAGGAGCTAGAGGCAGAACCAGACAGCATTCTATGGAGGAGGAGGAGCTAGAGGCAGAACCAGACAACATTCTATCGAGAGGGAGGAGCTAGAGGCAGAACTAGACAACATTCTATGGAGAGGGAGAAGCTAGAGGCAGAACCAGACAGCATTCTATGGAGAGGGAGGGGCTAGAGGCAGAACCAGACAACATTCTATGGAGGGGGAGGAGCTAGAGGCAGAACTAGACAACATTCTATGGAGAGGGAGAAGCTAGAGGCAGAACCAGACAGCATTCTATGGAGAGGGAGGGGCTAGAGGCAGAACCAGACAACATTCTATGGAGGGGGAGGAGCTAGAGGTAGAACCATATAACATTCTACGGAGAGGGAGGAGCTAGAGGCTGAACCAGACAACATTCTATGGAAGGGGAGGAGCTAGAGGTAGAACCAGCCAACATTCTATAGAGGAGAGGAGCTAGAGGCAGAACTAGACAACATTGTATAGAGGGGAGGAGCTAGAGGCAGAACCAGACAACATTCTATGAAGGGGAGGTGCTAGAGGCAGAACAAGACAACATTCTATGGATGGGGAGGAGCTAGAGTCTGAACCAGACAACATTCTATGGAGAGGGAGAAGCTAGAGGCAGAACCAGACAACATTCCATGGAGGGGGAGGAGCTAGAGGCAGAACCAGTTAACATTCCATGGAGGGGGAGGAGCTAGAGGCAGAAACAGACAATATTCTATGGAGGGGGAGAAGCTAGAGGCAGAAACAGACAACATTCCATGGAGGGGGAGGAGCTAGAGGCAGAAACAGACAACATTCCATGGAGGGGGAGGAGCTAGAGGCAGAAACAGACAATATTCTATGGAGGGGAGAAGCTAGAGGCAGAAACAGACAACTAACTATGGAGCGGCAGGAGCTAGAGGCAGAAGCAGACAACATTCTATGGAGAGGGAGGAGCTAGAGGCAGAACCAGACAACATTCTATGGAGGGGGAGGAGCTAGAGGTAGAACCATATAACATTCTACGGAGAGGGAGGAGCTAAAGGCTGAACCAGACAACATTCCATGGAGGGGGAGAAGCTAGAGGCAGAACAAGACAACTAACTATGGAGGGGGAGGAGCTAGAGGTAGAACCATATAACATTCTATGGAGAGGGAGGAGCTAGAGGCAGAACCAGACAGCATTCTATGAAGGGGGAGGTGCTAGAGGCAGAACAAGACAACATTCTATGGAGGGGGAGGAGCTAGAGGTAGAACCATATAACATTCTACGGAGAGGGAGGAGCTAGAGGCAGAACCAGACAGCATTCTATCGAGAGGGCGGAGCTAGAGGCAGAACCAGACAACATTCTATAGAGGGGAGGAGCTAGAGGCTGAACCAGACAACATTCTGTAGAGGAGGAGGATCTAGAGGTAGAACCTGACAATATTCTATGGATGGGGAGGAGCTAGAGGCAGAAGCAGACAACATTCTATGTAGAGGGAGGAGCTAGAGGCAGAAGCAGACAACATTCTATGGAGAGGGAGGAGCTAGAGGCAGAACCAGACAACATTCCATGGAGGGGGAGGAGCTAGAGGCAGAAACAGACAATATTCTATGGAGGGAGAGAAGCTAGAGGCAGAAACAGACAACTAACTATGGAGCGGCAGGAGCTAGAGGCAGAAGCAGACAACATTCTATGGAGAGGGAGGAGCTAGAGGCAGAACCAGACAACATTCTATGGAGGGGGAGGAGCTAGAGGTAGAACCATATAACATTCTACAGAGAGGGAGGAGCTAGAGGCAGAAACAGACAACATTCTATCGAGAGGGAGGAGCTAGAGGCAGAACCAGACAACATTCTATGGAGGGAGAGGAGCTAGAGGTAGAACCATATAACATTCTACGGAGAGGGAGGAGCTAAAGGCTGAACCAGACAACATTCCATGGAGGGGGAGAAGCTAGAGGCAGAACAAGACAACTAACTATGGAGGGGGAGGAGCTAGAGGTAGAACCATATAACATTCTACGGAGAGGGAGGAGCTAGAGGCAGAACCAGACAGCATTCTATGAAGGGGGAGGTGCTAGAGGCAGAACAAGACAACATTCTATGGAGGGGGAGGAGCTAGAGGTAGAACCATATAACATTCTACGGAGAGGGAGGAGCTAGAGGCAGAACCAGACAGCATTCTATCGAGAGGGCGGAGCTAGAGGCAGAACCAGACAACATTCTATAGAGGGGAGGAGCTAGAGGCTGAACCAGACAACATTCTGTAGAGGAGGAGGATCTAGAGGTAGAACCTGACAATATTCTATGGATGGGGAGGAGCTAGAGGCAGAAGCAGACAACATTCTATGTAGAGGGAGGAGCTAGAGGCAGAAGCAGACAACATTCTATGGAGAGGGAGGAGCTAGAGGCAGAACCAGACAACATTCTATGGAGGAGGAGGAGCTAGAGGCAGAACCAGACAACATTCTATGGAGGAGGAGGAGCTAGAGGCAGAACCAGACAACATTCTATAGAGGAGAGGAGCTAGAGGCAGAACCAGACAACATTCTATAGAGGAGAGGAGCTAGAGGCAGAACCAGACAACATTCTATAGAGGAGAGGAGCTAGAGGCAGACGATTATGTGCAAAATAATCATTCTATTCTTTTATAACTAAGAACAGTTAGTTACTATGCCCAGGAAACGCCTGGCTCTACAGCTAGTTCTCTATATAATATAATGAACTCCCTCTAGAAATGAAAGTATATAGTTGTATGTAGTCCTCATAGTGGTGTCTGCATAAATCTGTGTATAATGAGCTCCTTCTAGTGGTAACTGTATAAATCTGTATGTAGTGAGCTCCCTCTAGTGGTAGCTGTATAAATCTGTATGTAGTGAGCTCCCTCTAGTGGTGGCTGTATAAATCTGTGTATAGTGAGCTCCCTCTAGTGGTGTCTGTATACATCTGTACGTAGTGAGCTCCCCTAGTGGTGCCTGTATAATGTCATTTTCACATCAGCGTTTCTTTTCAGTTCCGGCAGATCAGGCAAACCTAAACTGTTGAACTTCAGGTTTGCTTGATCTGTGTTTTTGAATATCTGGCAGAATTCTGCCTTTTTTTTCCAAAAACTGAACCATTACACTTGTGGCAAGATTGTGTTTTGTCTAAGGCTGCTTTCACATCATGTTTTCTGCCATTCGCTCCAGATGTGGCAGCTTTGCGACGATCTGACGCGTAACAGCTCACTTGCGGCAAGCCTGCGTTCAGTCCAATTCATTCCCTATTGGACTTGCGGTCATGTGCGGCACTTGAGGTTTTGCCAGATCCGGCACTTGCGGCAAGTCAAAAAAACACTGCTAGCAGCATTTTTTTTACTTGCTGCAAGTGCCAAATTTGCTGGATCTGGCAAAGCCGCAAGTGCTGCACATGACCGCAAGTCCAATAGGGAATGAATTGGGCTGAATGCAGGCTTGCCACAAGTGAGCTGTTACGCGTCAGATCGAAAGTAGCTTAATGCATTTTGTATTGGAGATCCGGACATGTGCGGCACTTGCATTTTCATCCGGATCAACACGAAATGCATTAGACAAAACGCAATCTTGCCACAAGTGTAACACATCCAGTTTTTGCAAAAGAGGCGGAATTCTGCTGGATGTGCAAGAATGTTAAAGCACCCTAGATCTGTATGTAGTGAGCTCCTCATAGTGCTAACTGTATAAATCTGTAAGCAGTGAGCTCCTCCTAGTGGTGACTGTATAAATGTTTAAGTAGTGATCTCCCCCTAGTGGAGGCTGTATAAATCTGTATGCAATTAGCTCCCTGAAGTGGTGACTGTATAAATCTGTATGTAGTGAGGTCCCTCTAGGGCAGGCGTATCAAACTCGCGGCCCGCGGGCCGCATGCGGCCCCTGGGGCTTCCCTGTGCGGCTCCCAGCACTTTGGACTAAGAACCATGCTGGCGGCGGTCCAGTGCATGGTGCCGCTGCGGGCTCCGCTATAACATTACTTGCGGCCGCTTCACTGTCTCTGCCGCTCGCTCTGCCGCTCTGTAAGCTCAATACAAGCCCTCAGCCAATGAGAGGCCGCTGACGTCACCTGCGGGCCTCTCATTGGCTGACGGTGGCTTGCATTGAACTGGCAGAGCGAGCGGCAGAGTGAAGCGGCCGGAAGTAATATTATAGCGGAGCCCGCGGCGGCCCCATGCAACGGACCGCCGCCAGCATGGTTCTTAGTCCAAAGTGCTGGGGGCCGCACAGGGAAGCCCCAGGGGCCCCATACACTGGAACGCCGCCAGCATGGTTAGTAATAAAAGTGTTGGTAATAAAGTGTGTGCTAATGTGAGTGCCTGTGTCTGTGTGAGTGCCTGTGTCTGTGAGTGTCTGTGAGTGTGAGTGTCTGTGAGTGTGAGTGTGAGTGTCTGTGTCTGTGAGTGTAAGTGCCTGTGTCTGTGTGAGTGCCTGTGTCTGTGAGTGTCTGTGAGTGTGAGTGTCTGTGTGAGTGCCTGTGTGTGTGAGTGCCTGTGCCTGTGTCTGTGTGAGTGCCTGTGTCTGTGTGAGTGCCTGTGTCTGTGTGAGTGCATGTTTCTGTGAGTGCCTGTGTCTGTGTGAGTGCCTGTGTCTGTGAGTGTGAGTCTCTGTGTCTGTGTGAGTGCCTGTGTCTGTGAGTGTGAGTGTCTGTGTCTGTGAGTGTGAGTGCCTGTGTCTGTGTGAGTGCCTGTGTCTGTGAGTGTGAGTGTCTGTGTCTGTGAGTGTGAGTGTCTGTGTGAGTGCCTGTGTGTGTGAGTGCCTGTGCCTGTGTCTGTGCCTGTGTCTGTGTGAGTGCCTGTGTCTGTGTGAGTGCCTGTGTCTGTGTGAGTGCCTGTGTCTGTGAGTGTGAGTGCCTGTGTCTGTGTGAGTGCCTGTGTCTGTGAGTGCCTGTGTCTGTGTGAGTGCCTGTGTCTGTGAGTGTGAGTGCCTGTGAGTGTGAGTGCCTGTGTCTGTGAGTGTGAGTGCCTGTGAGTGTGAGTGCCTGTGTTTGTGAGTGTGAGTGCCTGTGTCTGTGCGTGTGAGTGCCTGTGTCTGTGCGTGTGAGTGCCTGTGTCTGTGCGTGTGAGTGCCTGTGCGTGCGAGTGCCTGTGCGTGCGAGTGCCTGTGAGCGCGAGTGCCTGTGAGCACCTGTGTGCGTGAGCGCCTGTGTGCGTGAGTGCTTGTGAGTGTGAGTGCCTGTGAGTGCCTGTGAGTGTGAGTGCGAGTGCCTGTGAGCGTGAGTGCCTGTGAGCACTTGTGTGCGTGAGCGCCTGTGTGCGTGAGTGCCTGTGTGCGTGAGTGCCTGTGTGCGTGAGTGCCTGTGAGTGTGAGTGCGAGTGCCTGTGAGCGCGAGTGCCTGTGAGCACTTGTGTGCGTGAGTGCCTGTGTGCGTGAGTGCCTGTCTTGAGAGTGCCTGTGGGTGCCTGTGCGTGTGAGTGCCTGTGCCTGTGGGTGTCAGAGTGCCTGAGGGTGTCAGAGTGCCTGTGGGTGTCAGAGTGCCTGTAGGTGCCTGTGAGTGCGTGAGGGTATCAGAGTGCGCGATTTTGTACAGAAGTGTGTGATTATAACAAAAGTCCTTGGCGGTCCGCCGTCTTCATCAGGTGGATAAAGGTAATGAAACGTGGCCTCCTGTGTTCTAGCGCTTCTGTTATAATCACACACTTCTGTACAAATATCATATCCCCATCCTAGGGTTGCAGCAGGAGCAGCTGTGAACCAGAGTCACCGCTAACAGAATCCAAAGGACCTGCGGTGACGTAACCGAGAACGTCACAGGGGCAGGTGATCGGCTGCTCGAGTCATCTTACCGGAAGAAGGAGCTGCTCGTGGAGGAAACCCCGACCGCTGGAGTCCGGAGCCTTCCACTGCGATACGCCGAGGTTGTGCAGGGTTGCAGAACCTCCAAAGGTGAGATGTGAACCCCCCATATCTGTTATTGACGCCCTCACTAGACCGTGAGGTACCACTCATCGGTTGTGCTTCCCCCCCTTTTGTTCCACATGAGTGAGTGTGTGTGAGTTAATGTGTGTGTGAGTTAATGTGAGTGTGGGTGTGATTGTGAGTGGATATGTGTGAGTGTGTAAAAAGAAGGCAGACCAGGTTGGGGATATCACTAAAAAAGGGGTCCAGCATGGGGGACATCACTACACTATGGGGGCCAGGATGGGGACATCACTACAAAAGGGGACCAGCATGGGGGACAGGATGGTGACATCACTACAAAAGGGGATCAGTAAGGGGGTCATCATTACAAAAAGGGACCAGCATGGGGGACATTACTACAAAAGGAGATCAGGTTGGGGATATTAGTACAAGAGGGCGACCAGGATGGGGACCAGTATGGGGCCATTACAACAAGAAAGGGACCAAGATGGGGACATTACTACAAGAAGGGAATCAGGATTTGGACATTACTACATTGACCAAAAAATCTGGTATTACTAAAAATGTCACTTAGGGTAACGTCATACCAGGTGACATCGCCCCGCGTAAAGTGGCGATTTTGCGCCGAAAAATTGGCTTCGAGAGGTCGCCTGGTTTCACAGTACTGCTGTGAAACCAGGCAACCACTCTCAGGCGATGTGTAAGCATCGCCCCGTGTAACATCGCGAATGGCGATGTTACAGGCGATGGGAGCCATAGGCTCCCATGTTACAGGATCCCTACTGGGATTTCTAGACACCCCAACAGCGACGTTGCCTGAAACATCGCCAAAGCATCGCCGAAGGTATCGCCGCGTCTAAATACACGACGCTGGCGGGATGCCAAAAATGTGCGCGCTCCCGTGTGTCGCCTGCGATATCTCCGGCGATGTCACCTGGTGTGACGGTACCCTTAGTCCTACAAGCAATGCGGCCCCCGATAAAAAATGTTTTCTATGTGCGGCCCACCAACCCAGCCGAGTTTGAGACCCCTGCTCTAGGGGGTGTCTGTATAAATCTGTATGTAGTGAGCTCCCTCTATTGGTAGCTATATAAATCTGTATGTATTAAGCTTCCTCTATTGGTAGCTGTATAAATCTGTATGCAGTGATCTTCCCCTAGTGGTGGATATATAAATCTGTATTTAGTGAGCTCCTCCTATTGGTGACTGTATAGATCTGTATGTAGTGAGCTCCCTCTAGTGGTGACTGTATAGATCTGTATGTAGTGCTTTACCTCCAGTGGTGGCTGTATAAATCTGTATGTATTGAGGTCCCTCTAGTGGTGAATTTATAAATCCGTATGCAGTGATCTTCCCCTAGTGGTGGATATATAAATCTGTATTTATTGAGCTCCTCCTATTGGTGACTGTATAGATCTGTATGTAGTGAGCTCCCTCTAGTGGTGACTGTATAAATCTGTATGCAGTGAGCTCCCTCTAGTGGTGACTGTATAGATCTGTATGTAGTGAGCTCCCTCTAGTGGTCACCGTATAAATCTGTATGTAGTGAGCTCCCCCTAGTAGTGGCTGTATAAATCTGTATATATTGAGCTCCCTCTAGTGGTGAATTTATAAATCTGTATGCAGTGAGCTCCTTCTAGTTGTGGCTGTATATATGTGATGAGCTCCTCCTAGTAGTCACTACATGAATCTGTATGTAGTGAGCTCCCTCTAGTGGTGACTGTATAAATCTGTATGCAGTGAGCTTCTGTAGTGGTGGCTGTATAAATCTGTATGTAGTGAGCTCCTACTATTGGTGACTGTATAAATCTGTATGTAGTGCTTTCCCTCTAGTGGTGGCTGTATTAATCTGTATGTAGTGAGCTCCCTCTAGTGGTGGCTGTATAAATATATATGTAGTGAGCTCTCCCTAGTGGAGACTATATAAATCTGTATGTAGTGAGCTCCCTCTAGTGGTGGCTGTATAAATCTAATTACATCACGTTCCTCCTATTGGTGGATGTATGTGATATGGATAGGGTAGGTAATAAATATCTGATTACACGGGATTTCACTGCAGAGATTCTTCCTGATCACTGGAAGGAGAATATCGTGCTCGCTATTTGCATCAAGAGTTGCTCTGACATGGGCACTTCCACTTAATTCATTGGACTGAAAAAGATAGCAAAGAGGAAACAATGTTTCAATGTAGACAACATTTACATAAATTACACTGAAAGTACTAGGGTAGAATATGGAGGCAATACATCTATTGTTAGTGTCTTTCTGCAAATTATTTATTATACACACACAGCTCTGCTACATGCACACTACATGCACATATAGACACAAACAGCTCTACTACATACATACTAGACATACAGCTCTGCAACAGACACATTTATTTACACACATCACACACACTATACATTACCACATCTTGCAATTGTTGCTCGATGCAGAGCGAGAGGAGCCACTAGAAGCTACATGGAGGCTGCAGCAGTAAGCAGCTGCAGGACCTACCAGGACCTTCCTTTCTGTCATGTGATATGGCACATGATCACTCACATGACTGGAAGGTCCTTCAGTTGCACAGCTCCTTCCAGCCTATTTAGCTCCTAGTAAGCTTCCTCTTCTGCTGTGTACTTATCACATACATCAGTCCAGAGCAGGGAAGAGTGCAACTGTCTGTGAGCGGGCCCGCTCTTTGCCTCCGCTCACAGATGACGAGTGGGCCCCATAACTTGTCTAGGGCCCCAGCATTTGCCCGGGCGCTGATGCCGGCCCTGCAGGGTGGTAATGGTCTCCTGCAATCACCAAACCCAGTCTCCTCCATCAAATGCAGATAGAGCAGTGTGATCCGTCACTGCACAGAACATGTCTCCTCCAGAGTCCCATGCTTGGCATTGTGCTTAGTGATGTATGGCTTTACACCACCCCATCCGACGCTCGGCATTGTGCTTGGTGATGTACAGCTTTACACCACTCCATTTGATGCTTGGCATTGTGCTTGGTGAAGTACGGCTTTACACCACTCCATTTGATGTTTGGCATTGTGCTTGGAGATGTACGGCTTTACACACCGCTCCATCCGACGCTTGGCATTCTGCTTGGTGATGTACGGCTTTACCCCGCTCCATCTGACGCTCTGCATTGTGCTTGGTGATGTACGTTTTTACACCGCTCCATCTGATGCTCGGCATTGTGCTTGGTGATGTACGACTTTACAACGCTCCATCTGACGCTCGGCATTGTGCTTGGTGATGTGCGTTTTTACACCGCTCCATCTGATGCTCGGCATTGTGCTTGGTGATGTATGGCTTTACACCGCTCCATCTGACGCTCGGCATTGTGCTTGGTTATGTATGGCTTTGCACTGCTCCATCTGACACTCAGCATTGTGCTTGGTGATGTACGGCTTTACACTGCTCCATCTGAGGCTCGGCATTATGCTTGGTGATGTACGGCTTTACACTGCTCCATCTGATGCTCGGCATTGTGCTTGGAGATGTACGGCTTTACACCGCTCCATCCGACGCTCTGCATTGTGCTTGGTGATGTACGGCTTTACCCCGCTCCATCTGACGCTCTGCATTGTGCTTGGTGATGTATGGCTTTGCACTGCTCCATCTGACGCTCAGCATTGTGCTTGGTGATGTACGGCTTTACACTGCTCCATCTGATGCTCGGCATTATGCTTGGTGATGTACGTCTGCAGTTGCTTGACCAAGAAGCTCCCGGCGGGCGCAGTGTTTGTGCTGTTGGTACAGAGGAGGTCTGTACTCTGCAGTTATGGGGACAGCAGAGTGGTGGGGACTTTTTACCCTCTGCTCCTTAGCACTCGGCCCCCCACTCTGTAACACTACGGGGTCCGAGTTGCTGCAGGTGATGTAGAAGAATCAGGAGGAAGAAATGTCAGGAACGCACTGGTTATCCCGGTGGCTCCTAATACAGGATGCGCTGGTATCAGTGATATCTGTACCACTGGCCAACCTGTCACAAGATGATAAAGGCAGATGGCATGGCGGGGTGAGGGGGGGGGGGGGGCGTTATACACTGTGGATAATATACACCTGGGGTGATGGGAAAGTTATACACTTTAGGGCAAAAGTGTCAGAGGTTATACACTGGGGGTGATGGGGCTGGATGTTATACACTGGGGGTGATGGGGCTGGATGTTGTACACTGGGGGTGATGGGGCTGGATGTTATACACTGGGGGTGATGGGGCTGGATGTTATACACTGGAGGTGATGGGGCTGGATGTTATACACTGGGGGTGATGGGGCTGGATGTTATACACTGGGGGTGATGGGGCTGGATGTTATTACACTGGGGGTGATGGGGCTGGATGTTATAACACTGGAGGGTGATGGGGCTGGATGTTATACACTGGGGTGATGGGGCTGGATGTTATACACTGGAGGTGATGGGGTGGATGTTATACACTGGGTGATGGGCTGGATTATACACTGGGGGTGATGGGGCTGGATGTTATACACTGGAGGTGATGGGGCTGGATGTTATACACTGGGGGTGATGGGGCGGATGTTTAACACTGGGGTGATGGGGCTGGATGTTATACACTGGGGGTGATGGGGCTGATGTTATACACTGGGGTGATGGGGCTGGATGTTATACACTGGAGGTGATGGGGCTGGATGTTATACACTGGATGGCGATGTTATACACTGGAGGTGATGGGATGATGTAACTGGGGTGAGGGCTGGATGTTATACACTGGGGGTGATGGGCTGATGTTATACACTGGGGTATGGCTGGATGTTATACACTGGGGTGATGGGGCTGGATGTTATACACTGGAGTGTGGGCTGGATGTTATACACTGGGTGATGGGGCTGGATGTTATACACTGGGGGTGAGGGCTGGATTTATACACTGGGTGATGGGGCTGGATGTTTAACATGGAGTAGGGCTGGATGTTTATACACTGGGTGATGGGGCGGATGTTATACACTGGGGTGATGGGCTGATGTTAACCTGGGGTGAGGGCTGGATGTATACACTGGGGGTGATGGGCTGATGTATACACTGGAGGTGATGGGGATGTATACATGGAGGTGATGGGGTGGAGTTATACACTGAGGTGATGGGTGATTTATCATGGGGAGGGCGGATGTATACACTGGGGTGATGGGCGGAGTTATACACTGGAGGTGATGGGCTGGATGTTATACACTGGAGGTGATGGGGCTGGATGTTATACACTGGGGGGGGGGGGGGGGGGGGGGGGGGGGGGGGGGGGGGGGGGGGGGGGGGGGGGGGGGGGGGGGGGGGGGGGGGGGGGGGGGGGGGGGGGGGGGGGGGGGGGGGGGGGGGGGGGGGGGGGGGGGGGGGGGGGGGGGGGGGGGGGGGGGGGGGGGGGGGGGGGGGGGGGGGGGGGGGGGGGGGGGGGGGGGGGGGGGGGGGGGGGGGGGGGGGGGGGGGGGGGGGGGGGGGGGGGGGGGGGGGGGGGTGTTATACACTGGGGTGATGGGCGGATTTTACACTGGGTGATGGGCTGGGTTTATACACTGGGTGATGGGGTGGATGTTATACACTGGGGTGATGGGGTGGAGTTATACACTGGGGTGATGGGCGGATGTTATACACTGGGGTGATGGGCGGATGTTATACACTGGGTGAGGGGCGATGTTATACCTGGGGTGATGGGCGGATGTTATACACTGGGGTGATGGGCTGGATGTTATACACTGGAGGTGATGGGCGATGTTATACACTGGGGTGAGGGGTGGATGTTAACACTGGGGTGATGGGGCTGGATGTTATACACTGGGTGATGGGGCGGATGTTATACACTGGGGTGATGGGCGGATGTTATACACTGGGGTGATGGGCGGATGTTATACACTGAGGATGGGGCTGGATGTTATACACTGGAGTGATGGGGCGGATGTTATACACTGGGGTGATGGGGCGGATGTTATACACTGGAGGTGATGGGCGGATGTTATACACTGGGGTGATGGGCGGATGTTATACACTGGGGTGATGGGCGGATGTTATACCGGAGGTGATGGGGCGGATGTTATACACTGGGGTGATGGGCGATGTATACACTGGGGTGATGGGGCGGATGTTATACACTGGGTGATGGGCTGGATGTTATACACTGGAGGTGATGGGGCTGATGTTATACACTGGGGTGATGGGCGGATGTTATACACTGGGGGTGATGGGGCTGGATGTTATACACTGGAGTGATGGGGCGATGTTATACACTGGGGTGATGGGGCGATGTTAACACTGGAGTGATGGGGCTGGATGTTATACACTGGGTGATGGGGCTGGATGTTATACACTGGAGGTGATGGGCTGGATGTTATACACTGGAGGTGATGGGCGATGTTATACACTGGGGTGATGGGGCTGGATGTTATACACTGAGGTGATGGGCGGATGTTATACACTGGGTGATGGGGCGGATGTTATACACTGGGGTGATGGGGCTGATGTTATACACTGGGGTGATGGGGTGGAGTTATACACTGGGGTGATGGGGCGGATGTTATACACTGGGGTGATGGGGCTGGATGTTATACACTGGGGTGATGGCTGGATGTTATACACTGGGGTGATGGCTGATGTATACACTGAGGTGATGGGCGATGTTATACACTGGGGTGATGGGCTGGATGTTATACACTGGAGGTGATGGGGCTGGATGTTATACACTGAGGTGATGGGGCTGGATGTTATACACTGGGGTGATGGGGCTGGATGTTATACACTGGAGGTGATGGGGCTTGGATGATTTATACACTGGAGGTGATGGGGCTGGATGTTATACACTGGGGTGGATGGGGCTGGATGTTATACACTGGAGGTGATGGGGCTGGATGTTATACACTGGAGGTGATGGGGCTGGATGTTATACACTGGGGTGATGGGGCTGGATGTTATACACTGGGGTGATGGTGGGCGATGTTATACACTGGGGGTGATGGGGCTGGATGTTATACACTGGGGTGATGGGGCTGGATGTTATACACTGGAGGGTGATGGGGCTGGATGTTATACACTGGAGGTGATGGGGTGGATGTTATACACTGGGGTGATGGGGCTGGATGTTATACACTGGAGGTGATGGGGCTGGATGTTATACACTGGGAGGTGATGGGCTGGATGTTATACACTGGAGGTGATGGGGTCGGTGGATGTTATACACTGGAGGTGATGGGGCTGGATGTTATACACGGGGTGATGAGGGCTGGATGTTATACACTGGGGGTGATGGGGCTGGATGTTATACACTGGGGGTGATGGGGCTGGATGTTATACACTGGAGGTGATGGGGCTGGATGTTATACACTGGAGGTGATGGAGCTGGATGTTATACACTCGGGATGATGGGGCTGGATGTTATACACTGGGGGTGATGGGGCTGGATGTTATACACTGGAGGTGATGGGGCTGGATGTTATACACTGGAGGTGATGGGGCTGGATGTTATACACTGGGGTGATGGGGCTGGATGTTATACACTGGGGGTGATGGGGCTGGATGTTATACACTGGAGGTGATGGGGCTGGATGTTATACACTGGGGGTGATGGGGCTGGATGTTATACACTGGAGGTGATGGGGCTGGATGTTATACACTGGAGGTGATGAGGCTGGATGTTATACACTGGAGGTGATGGGGCTGGATGTTATACACTGGAGGTGATGGGGCTGGATGTTATACACTGGGGTGATGGGGCTGGATGTTATACACTGGGGGTGATGGGGCTGGATGTTATACACTGGAGGTGATGGGGCTGGATGTTATACACTGGGGGTGATGGGGCTGGATGTTATACACTGGAGGTGATGGGGCTGGATGTTATACACTGGAGGTGATGGGGCTGGATGTTATACACTGGAGGTGATGGAGCTGGATGTTATACACTGGAGGTGATGGGGCTGGATGTTATACACTGGAGGTGATAGGGCTGGATGTTATACACTGGGGGTGATGGGGCTGGATGTTATACACTGGGGGTGATGGGGCTGGATGTTATACACTGGGGGTGATGGGGCTGGATGTTATACACTGGGGGTGATGGGGCTGGATGTTATACACTGGGGGTGATGGGGCTGGATGTTATACACTGGAGGTGATGGGGCCGGATGTTATACACTGGGGGTGATGGGGCTGGATGTTATACACTGGGGGTGATGGGGCTGGATGTTATACACTGGGGGTGATGGGGCTGGATGTTATACACTGGGGGTGATGGGGCCGGATGTTATACACTGGAGGTGATGGGGCCGGATGTTATACACTGGGGGTGATGGGGCTGGATGTTATACACTGGGGGTGATGGGGCTGGATGTTATACACTGGGGGTGATGGGCTGGATGTTATACACTGGAGGTGATGGGGCTGGATGTTATACACTGGAGGTGATGGGGCTGGATGTTATACACTGGAGGTGATGGGGCCGGATGTTATACACTGGGGGTGATGGGGCTGGATGTTATACACTGGAGGTGATGGAGCTGGATGTTATACACTGGAGGTGATGGGGCTGGATGTTATACACTGGGGGTGATGGGGCCGGATGTTATACACTGGAGGTGATGGGGCTGGATATTATGTGTGGCGCCCCACTGGTCAGTGCGCCACAGTAGGGGTACTGCACCCAAAGTTAGTGAGTGTGGTCTCCCAGTTATTGGAGGATGTGTTGTTGAACTGAGGCCCTCATCTCTGCATTCACACACCTAGAATAGGGGGACTAAAGGGTTAACCTTTGTGCCTGGGAGACCCAGCCCCGGTGGGAGGTGCTTAGGTGTAGTGAGAGAAAGGCGGGAAGAAACAGAAAGCAGTTGAGAACCTTGAGGGAAGGAGAGGAGGAGAACCCTGCGAGGAGAGGAAGAGAACCCTGCCAGGACTGAGGAGAGGAGGAGAACCCTGCGAGGAGAGGAGGAGAGAGTGTGAAGGAAGGCTACCCAGCCTCTTGGAGACATTACATCCTCTGGTAACTCCCCGGCCAGCTCCCTGTAGAACTGTGTGACTGTGTACCAGAGCACTGCCGTGACAAGTTACCAGTAAACTACCTGTGCAGAGGCAGCAGCCTCCAGTGTATCACTCTGATTAAGGTAATCTACAGAGCTGCTACCAGTACACCCAGCACAGCAGCCGCACTGCCCCGGGAACCCTGCTCCACCTGCAAGGAGCAAGACCAACTGGCTGCAATACCATCATCCCCAGAAGTCTGAAGCAGCGCCGGTGTCCCCTTCAGAAACTGCAGGTGGCGTCACGAGACTTTATTCTTTTATTTTTATTTTCCATTTTTTCACACATTAAAGAGACTGACCGTGATTCACTAGGGGGAAAGAGAAAATGTCCAAACAGGGAGACGCAACAGTTCCCAGACTGAATGTCGTGGGCAATGCAGCGCCAGACGGTACATCAGCCGGGGGAGCTGTCGCAGCCGCGATCATGCCCTTCTTTGTCCCGTACGTCCCGGGAGCTAATTGGCTACCCCAGTATGATGGCAAGCCCGACACTTTGGATAATTTTCGGAGGAAAATCTGTAATGTGCTGGATATATATCCAGTGACTGGCAAGCATAGAGCTACTGTTGTATTGGGACAGTTAACCGATGCAGCAAAGCGGGAGATGGAGACCTGGTCAGAGCAGGACTGGGGATCAGAGACTGTTATTTTTGATAAACTAAAGGCTGCTTTTGAAAACCACACCGAGCTTGACTTAAAAATGAGATTTTATCACTGCCAACAGCAGCAGGACAGTATCAGAGACTATGCCTGCCGCCTGCAGGAGGCGCTACGGGCCCTGAAACAGGTCAGTCCAGCTAGCGTACAGGACGAAAACAAGATGCTAATCGAACAATTTATTTGGGGGCTACAGTCACCAGAGGATAGAAGATCCGTGAGCTGGTGGGCCCTAGGATACCCGGGTACAGATTTCACCACCCTAATAGACATGGTAATTGAGGTTTTACAGCCCCTAGAAACCCCAGACTCTGCCATCCAGAGGTGGCAGGGTGGTGCCGCTCCTGAACCAACAGCACCCACTTCTTCACCAGCAGCCGAGCCAAATATGCAGACTGTGACCTCCAGCAGATTTGACAGCCTGTGCTCTGAAGTGCGCCAGCTGAGTAAGAACCTGGCCACAGTCATGAACGCCCTGCAGCTACAGACAGAGACCAAGTCATCGGGAAAGATACAGCTCGCAGGCAGCCCAGAGGACGTCCCACGGATGAGAGGGAAGAAGACCATGTCGCTCCGTGGGAGGACCACCGATCGTCAAAGCTCCATGGGAGAACCCATCTGCCGTCGCTGCAGCATGACCGGCCATATTGCAAGGCATTGCCCTTTAAACCAGCAATCCCTGGGGGCGGGGGCCAAACCCCAGGAGTAGACCGACCAGGCCCATCAGACTGGTATGATAGTTACGTAGGAGGAAGACCGTTCTTATCTATCATACTAGATGGCATCTCTACACCTGCATTGCTGGACACTGGTTCTCAGGTGACCACCATACCTAATATCCTTCACCAAAGATTCTGGTCTAATGCTAAACTTAACCCACCAGAACCAGGCCTCACTATTTATGCTTCTAATGGTTTACCACTTAACTTAGTCGGGGTTAGAGAGGTAACAGTAAAAGTGGGGAGGGTGGAGTTGAAAGACCAAGGGCTTATTGTAGTGGAAACTAATCCTAATGACAGAGATCCGTATATCATTCTTGGTACAAATATCATTGGAAATTGTTTGGGTGAAGTGTTGTACTTGCTCCAACAGACTGCAGATACTGCCAAACCCGGGCAGCGGAGGGTTCTTCAGAGAGAAATTAGAGCCTTCCTGCATCAACAACAGGTAAAACTTACCGGTGTTAAAAGTGGTAGTCTACGAGTAACAGACCTGATTCCCATTGTAGTACCCCCGATGAGTGAGATGATAATCTGGTGCCGATCAGCAATAGGTCTCAGAGAACAGGTCTACCAGGCAGTAGTAGAGCCCATCAGTTCAGAACATAGACCTCCACTCTTGACAGCCATGGGGGTGGTTGATGTACGCAAGGGAAGGGTACCCATACGCAACGGAGGTGGAACTGGGAGCAAGAGACCTGCCCACGGTTGGGCACACTGGTACCAGACAGGATCCACCGGTTGAACCGCAGTGTGCATAACTGCAATATCCCGGTCGTGTAAATAGTTGTTGATGCTGAAAACACTGTATTTTTGTAGGACTCAGACTCTTATGGGACTGTTTCAATTTGTGTGAGCCTGGACTGAAATCCGTTAAGCCAGAGACTCCTTACTATGTGATAATGCGCTTAGATGATAAAGAATGTTTTGCAACGTTTAAGAAAAGAGCCTCCCATAAAGGGAAGAAAAAGTAATGCATATTCTTGTGTAAATAGAAATGTTTTATTGTTGTGTTGTTTGAAAAGCATATAAAAACAGCTCTGTGCAGGGTAGGGGTAGAAACACTTGTGGACAAGTGTGTTTCACCAAGGGGGAATGTGGCGCCCCACTGGTCAGTGCGCCACAGTAGGGGTACTGCACCCAAAGTTAGTGAGTGTGGTATCCCAGTTATTTGAGGATGTGGTGTTAAACTGAGGCTCTCATCCCTGCATTCACACACCTAGAATAGGGGGACTAAAGGGTTAACCTGTTTTTCTGGTCATCATAATGGGAGACCCAGACAATGGGGTTTAGGGCACTGCCCTCCGGAGGTCACACTAGGTACTACAAGTTTGTAGACACCGCCTCCTCCGCTTATAAACCCCTACCGCAGGGAACATCCTCAGTTTTAAACTTAGTGTGCTCGGAGGATCACGCTTTGCTTGCACTTCACTGCACTCTCACTACTTACGTGATGGCGTCTGAAGACAAGGTAATATGGTCCTAGTCGGGACCTGCGACAGCCTCCCCGCTCACCCTTTGTGGCACACGCTGGTGGAGGTACCGGAGGGCCTAGTGCCTGGACACTCTGTGTTCTCCCGGTACGCTGTTGCGCTCCTTTCCATCCCTCTCTGGGGGGCTCTGGAGAGTGGGAGATGGGAGCCTTGCACAGCTCCGCTCCGTCCGAGGCCTCCCTAAATGGTGCTTACAGACCGGACTGGAGCCAGCCCAGTCCGAGGCCTCCCTAAATGGTGCTTACACTCCGGACTGGGCTGAACCCCCGTCCGAGGCCTCCCTAAATGGTGCTTACAGACCGGACCGGCACTGAGGCACTCTGTGTCTCCTGTGTGCCTGGGGGTAGTGTCTGGCACTTTATGTGTCCTGGCACTCAGACCGCGCGTTACCCTCGGGTCCGCGGATCTGGCGGTGTACCCTATGCTGGGGTCACCCTGGCTGACCGCCCTGTGTGTCACAGGGGCTGAGGCCGTAGACTGTGCATGTTTGTATGTGATGACAGTCTGGGTATGTGTGCATGATGATTTCGCACTGTTTTCCCGCGCTGCGGGCTCCAGCACCTCCATTACAGAGGCTGCTTGGAGAGGAGGAGAGGCAGCCCTTACGGTGACGTCACCGGGGGGCGTGTGCATGTGCTTCCCGCGTGTTCCCGGCGCCGCCCACGTCTGTGCTGGCGGCGGCCATCTTCTCTCTCACTTCCCGGCTGGGATCTACGGCAGCACGTGTCTGCACTTCAGAGGGAGACCGGAACTCGCGGAGGTCACACACACACACCGCTTCCTCCCACCGCGTTACTGCGGTCGGTAAGCCACCGGGATTCCCGGTTTGTTTTGTCTATTGGCCTTGGCCTCAACCCCTACTGTGGATATGTCCTCAGTTAAGAAGCATGCTGCTAAGGCGGCGGATAACACCATTACCTGTGCTACCTGCAAGGGAACTTTGGTGGAGGGGTCCTGCAATAACTGCGGACGCCCAGAAGCCCGGGCTGGCTCAGCTGAGGCAGCAGCAGCTCCGGTGCTATACCCTGAGATTCAGGTAATCCAAGGGCCATGGGAAACGCAGAATAGGATCAATGAATCCCTGCTGTCCCAGATGTCCTCCATGTCGCAGTCACTGGAGGCACTGCATAGGAGACTGGAAAACCCAGCTACTCCTTCCAGTTACCCCCGGGTGTCTCCCTCTTCTGCTGTGAGACCCCCTAAGCGGGCTCGTCGTGAGGATTCACCCGAGCTCCAGGCTCTCTCTGAGGAGGAGCGTTCCTCTGATGGTGAGGAAGATGATGGGGGTTCAAACTTCGGGTCTGTGTCTGTGTCTGAACCTCCAGACGGGGTGGAGGATCTGGTGTCCTCCATCAATGAGACCTTGCGTCTCGTGACTCCCCCTGAAGAGGTTGTCGTGCACCCGAAGGAGGTCTATCAATGGCTGCGGCCAGAGGCTAGACCAAGTGGATCCTTCATGGACCACACTAATTTTGGAAGGGTGGTTAGAGCACCCAGGTTACATCCTGGGCGGCGTTATGTCCGCAAACCTAAGGACAATCGCTTCCCCTTCCCCCAGGAGGTGCTTCAGGAATGGTCGCAGTCTCCAAAGGTGGACGCTTCCATGACTAGAATTGCTGCACGCTCCCTTTTCTCTGCCTCTGATAGCTCCTCGCTGAAGGATGCTACTGATAGACAGGTCGAGCAACTCGCCAAGTCTTCCTATGAGGCTGTGGGGTCTTCATTTGCCCCTAATTTTGCCACGGTCTGGACCTTACAAGCGATTACTACCTGCTTGGATGGTATCACTGACCTGGCAAGGTCCAGTCCGGAGGTCCTGGCACTCACTGAGAGAGCAAGGGCCTATGCGGACTACGCCAGGACGGCGTCTCTGGAAACTGCCACTCGCTCAGCTGTGGCTTCGGCCAATGCTATAGCGATCCGCAGGTTGCTGTGGCTGCGTCTTTGGGACTCAGATGCCACATCTAAGAAGATTCTGCAGAATCTTCCGTTCTCTGGTGACAGACTCTTTGGCACAGAGCTGGACAAGCTGATCAAGGATTCTGCTGAGTCTAAGATACCGCAGAATAAGCCTAAGCCACGGTATACCGTTAAGAGGAACCCAAAGCAGTGGTCCTTTCGGTCCGGCTCACAGTCATCAGCACCGTCCGCTCGCACGGACCGAGGGGGCAAGCCCGCTTCTCAGTGGCGCTCCAAGAGTCGTCCAAAGAAGCCGGCGGGGGCGGCAACTACCACCCCCAAACCCGCCTCTACATGACTCACTCTTTCATCCTGCCTCCCCACAGGTGGGGGGCCGCTTGTCTCGCTTTCAGGACAAGTGGCTACTTCACGTTCAAGATCAGTGGGTTCGAGACGTAGTCTCGCGAGGTTACAGGATAGAACTGACGTCAAAACCATTATCCCGATTCCATCGGTCTGTTCCATCCCCAGAAAAGACTCAGGCTTTTCTCCGGGTGTTGGAGGGACTCCGCAGAGACGGAGTAGTGGTCCCAGTGCCCACGGCAGAGAGGTTCAGGGGTTTTTACTCCAACCTCTTTATTGTCCCAAAGAAGGACGGCTCCTTTCGACCGGTCCTAGACCTAAAATTGTTCAACCGTCACGTGTTGGTGCGGAAGTTCCGCATGGAATCCCTACGTTCCGTTATCGCGGCTCTGTCGCAGGGGACTTCCTAGCGTCCATCGATATCAGGGACGTTTACCTTCACGTGCCCATTGCACCGGCTCATCAACGCTGGTTACGATTCGCAGTGGGGGACGAACATCTCCAATTTGTGGCCCTACCCTTCGGGTTGGCCTCTGCACCAAGGGTGTTCACGAAGGTGATGGCATCTATGATGGCTCTCCTGCATGTGCAGGGTCACGCCGTCATACCCTATCTGGACGACCTATTGGTCAGGGCGCCATCGGAAGACCTTTGTCGGGTGAGCCTGGAAGCGACCATGAGGTCTCTGGAACAGTTCGGGTGGCTTCTCAATACTCAGAAGTCGACCCTGGTTCCGACCCAGTCATTGACATATCTGGGCATGGATTTCCACACGGACTCAGCCCTGGTGTCTCTACCTCAGGCCAAGCAGCTGGCGATCCACTCAGGAGT
Source organism: Allobates femoralis (assembly GCA_033576535.1). Classification (NCBI taxonomy): domain Eukaryota; kingdom Metazoa; phylum Chordata; class Amphibia; order Anura; family Aromobatidae; genus Allobates; species Allobates femoralis. Next base: position 849,234,516 of record JARQOC010000003.1, on the reverse strand, counting down.
ACAGCACGTTCTCCTGTCACCTCACTCATCCCTTCGGGAATTGATGAGACTGGTGGGACGCATGGTAGCGGCAATAGAGGCGGTGCCATTTGCACAGTTTCGTCTCCGTCCTCTCCAGCTGGAGATTCTTCGCCGGTGGGACAAGAGAGCGATCTCTCTGAATCGGTTGGTGGCACTATCGCAACCGACCAGGGACTCCCTGCAGTGGTGGCTACAGCCACGTCACTTGTCACGGGGAAGATCCTTCCTCAAACCTTCTTGGTTAGTGGTGACCACCGACGCCAGTCTGAAGGGCTGGGGCGGTGTTCTTACACCACAGGGCTCAAGGCCTCTGGACTCAGGCGGAGTCGACGTTGCAGATCAACGTCCTGGAGATCAAGGCGGTCTATCTGGCGCTCCTGGCGTTTCAGAAATTCCTGGCAGGACGACCCATTCGGGTACAGTCCGACAATGCGACGGCCGTCGCCTACATAAATCATCAGGGAGGGACCAGAAGCGCTCAGGCCCTCGCCGAAGTCCACCGCATCCTATCGTGGGTGGAGGAACACGACTGCTTGATCTCCGCAGTTCACATCCCAGGGGTCGAGAACTGGGAGGCCGACTACCTGAGCCGGCAGGGGATGGACGCCGGAGAGTGGTCCCTGCATCCAGACGTCTTCCGGGACATCTGCAGCAGATGGGGCACTCCGGACGTGGATCTGATGGCCTCCAGGCTGAATCATCAGGTGCCCCAGTACGTGGCGAGATCGTGGGATCCTCAGTCCCTGGGGGCGGATGCTCTGATACTGAGTTGGTCCAGCTTCCAACTGCCGTATGTGTTCCCTCCTCTGGCTCTGATTCCCAGGGTCCTGTGGAAGATCAGGTCGGAGTGCAGGATAGCCATTCTAGTGGCTCCAGATTGGCCCAGGAGGTCCTGGTATCCGGACCTGTGGCAATTGTCAGGCGGACACAGGTGGGCTCTTCCAGAACGCGCAGATTTACTCGCACAAGGCCCATTCTTCCACCTCAATTCCAGGGCCCTCAGATTGACTGCATGGCTCTTGAGGCCTGGCTCCTGACATCTAGGGGTTTCTCCCCTACAGTGGTGGCCACTATGAATCGGGCTAGGAAGCCTGTTTCCAGGAAGATGTACCACCGGACGTGGAAGATCTTTTTTACCTGGTGTGCCTCTGGTGGACGGTCTCCTTGGCCCTTGTCCATCCCGACGTTGTTGGCTTTCTTACAGTCGGGTTTGGAGTTGGGATTATCCCTTGGCTCTCTGAAATGTCAAGTATCGGCACTTTCGGTGCTGTTTGACAGGCGATTGGCGCTCCTCCCGAAGGTGCGTCAATTTCTGCAGGGGGTGTCGCGGATGGTTCCGCCCTACAAGAGACCTCTGGACCCTTGGGACCTTAACATGGTCCTGGCGGCATTACAGAAACCGCCGTTTGAGCCGTTGAGAGATGTTTCTCTATCTCGTCTGTCCCAGAAAGTGGCCTTTCTGGTGGCGATTACGTCTCTAAGGAGGGTCTCAGAATTGGCTGCACTATCGTGCAAGTCACCCTTTCTGGTGGTTCACCAAGACAAGGTGGTGTTGCGCCCACGGCCAGAATTCTTGCCGAAGGTGGTTTCAACTTTTCACCTGAACCAGGAGATTGTTCTCCCATCATTTTGCCCCGCTCCCGTTCATCAGGTGGAGCGCGACCTCCATACTCTGGATCTCGTGAGAGCTGTACGCATTTATGTGTCCAGGACCGCCTCCTTCAGGAGTTCGGATTCCTTATTTGTCCTCACGATGGGTCGCTGTAAGGGGTCCGCGGCTTCAAAGTCAACCTTGGCCAGATGGATTAAGGCTTCCATTCAAGAGGCTTACCGGTCCTCTGGTTTGCCTCTCCCGGTGGGATTGAAGGCTCACTCTACCAGGGCTGTAGGTGCCTCTTGGGCCTTGCGACATCGAGCGTCTGCTCTACAGGTGTGTCAGGCGGCCACTTGGTCCAGCCTGCACACTTTCTCTAAGCACTATATGGTGCATGCCCATGCCTCTGCGGATGCAAGTCTGGGCAGGCGGGTTCTCCAGGCGGCGGTTGCCCACCTTTGAAGGGAACCATGTGTTATCCGTCTTGTTGAGGAACTCTTCCCGCCCTGGGGTATTGCTTTAGGACATCCCCATTGTCTGGGTCTCCCATTATGATGACCAGAAAAAAGAGAATTTTGTTTACGTACCGTAAATTCTTTTTTCTTTAATCATCAATGGGAGACCCAGCACCCACCCAGTTGTTCCTTTGCATGTTTTGCATTTGTTCTGCTCTCTGTTGAGACAGTGTTTGCTGGGTTGTTGAACCGTCTGTGCACGGCATTCTTCCCGATGTTTCGGGTGTGGTTTATTTTCTCCTCGCAGCTTATGGACCAAACTGAGGATGTTCCCTGCGGTAGGGGTTTATAAGCGGAGGAGGCGGTGTCTACAAACTTGTAGTACCTAGTGTGACCTCCGGAGGGCAGTGCCCTAAACCCCATTGTCTGGGTCTCCCATTGATGATTAAAGAAAAAAGAATTTACGGTACGTAAACAAAATTCTCTTTTTCTTGGGAGACCCAGCCCCAATGGGAGGAGTTTAGATGTAGTGAGAGAAAGGCGGGAAGAAATAGAAAGCAGTTGAGAACCTTGAGGAAAGGAGAGGAGGAGAACCCTGCCAGGAGTGAGGAGAGGAGGAGAACCCTGCGAGGAGGAGAACCCTGCCAGGAGTGAGGGGAGAGTGTGAAGGAAGGCTACCCAGATAGAAGGAGACCCAGCGCCAGACCGTTCGGTTATCCGGTTTGGGGGAATCCTAGTCCTAAACGGGGAACCAGCTCCGAGCGCGGTACAAGGGAGTCTAACCCTGAGTCACCAACACCGGTGGGTCACAGGTCTGTTAAGCAGTTCCCAACCTTGTCCACAAAGCACAGCTCCATCAGGAGCTCCAAACCGGGTTGAACCTCTTAGAGAAGAAGGGTATCCTCATTACACCCAATGGGCCTGGTAGGAAGAGGGTTTGTGCAGGGCAGCGCATGGAAAGAAAGGAGAGTGCAAGGAAAGACACAGAGGGACGGAGAGTAAAGTTGAAGGAACATCTTAGGGAGCCTCGGGGAGACTTTACATCCTCTGGTAACTACCCGGCCAGCTACCCGTAGAACTGTGTGACTGTGTACCTGAGAACTGCCGTGACAAGTTACCAGTAAACTACCTGTGCAGAGCAAGCAAGTCTCCAGTGTATCATTCTGATTAAGTTCATCTACAGAGCTGCTACCAGGACAATCAGCACAGCAGCCGCACTGCCCCGGGGACCCTGCTCTACCTGCAGGGAGCAAGACCAACTGGCTACAATAACATCATCCCCAGAAATCTGAAGCAGTGCTGGTGTCCTCATCAGAAACTGCAGGTGGCGTCACGAGACTTTATTCTTTTATTTTTTAATTTCCATTTTTTTTAAGCGACCAAGGGCCACAGCCCCGGGCAGGACACCAGTGACATCCCCTTACAGTAAATGCCCGGGTACCGAGTCCCCACGGCCTTAAGCCCCCGTCACACAGGGCGACATCGCTGCCTATTACTTAGGTGACGTAGGGGCGCGGCCTATCGGTGGCGACATCGCCCCTACGTCACCTCATGTAAAGAGGCAATGTCGGTGCCGCCGGGAGGTCACCTGGTTTCATAGCAGTGCTCTGAAACCAGGTGACCGATCTGGGGCGATGTACACACATCGGCCCATGTAACCGGCCTCCGGCGACCTGTCAGGCGATGGGAGCCATAGGCTCCCATTTTCCTGCATCGCCACTGGGGTGTTCAGACACTGGAGGTGATGGGGCTGGATGTTATAACACTGGAGGTGATGGGGCTGGATGTTATACACTGGAGGTGATGGGGCCGGATGTTATACACTGGAGGTGATGAGGCTGGATGTTATACACTGGGGGTGATGGGGCCGGATGTTATACACTGGGGGTGATGGGGCCGGATGTTATACACTGGGGGTGATGGGGCCGGATGTTATACACTGGGGGTGATGGGGCTGGATGTTATACACTGGGGGTGATGGGGCTGGATGTTATACACTGGAGGTGATGGGGCTGGATGTTATACACTGGAGGTGATGGGGCTGGATGTTATACACTGGAGGTGATGGGGCTGGATGTTATACACTGGAGGTGATGGGGCTGGATGTTATACACTGGGGGTGATGGGGCTGGATGTTATACACTGGGGGTGATGGGGCCGGATGTTATACACTGGAGGTGATGGGGCTGGATGTTATACACTGGAGGTGATGGGGCTGGATGTTATACACTGGGGGTGATGGGGCTGGATGTTATACACTGGGGGTGATGGGGCTAGATGTTATACACTGGAGGTGATGGGGCTAGATGTTATACACTGGAGGTGATGGGGCTGGATGTTATACACTGGGGGTGATGGGGCTGGATGTTATACACTGGAGGTGATGGGGCCGGATGTTATACACTGGGGGTGATGGGGCTGGATGTTATACACTGGGGGTGATGGGGCTGGATGTTATACACTGGAGGTGATGAGGCTGGATGTTATACACTGGAGGTGATGGGGCTGGATGTTATACACTGGGGGTGATGGGGCCGGATGTTATACACTGGGGGTGAGGGGCTGGATGTTATACACTGGAGGTGATGGGGCTGGATGTTATACACTGGGGTGATGGGGCTGGATGTTATACACTGGAGGTGATGGGGCTGGATGTTATACACTGGGGGTGATGGGGCTGGATGTTATACACTGGGGGTGATGGGGCAGGATGTTATACACTGGGGTGATGAGGCTGGATGTTATACACTGGGGGATGAGGCTGGATGTTATACACTGGGGGTGATGGGGCTGGATGCTATACACTGGAGGTGATGGGGCTGGATGTTATACACTGGGGGTGATGGGGCTGGATGTTATACACTGGGGTGATGGGGCTGGATGTTATACACTGGGGGTGATGAGGCTGGATGTTATACACTGGGGTGATGAGGCTGGATGTTATACACTGGGGGTGATGGGGCTGGATGTTATACACTGGGGGTGATGGGGCTGGATGTTATACACTGGGGTGATGGGGCTGGATGTTATACACTGGAGGTGATGGGGCTGGATGCTATACACTGGAGGTGATGGGGCTGGATGTTATACACTGGGGGTGATGGGGCTGGATGTTATACACTGGGGGTGATGGGGCTGGATGTTATACACTGGGGGTGATGAGGCTGGATGTTATACACTGGGGTGATGAGGCTGGATGTTATACACTGGGGGTGATGGGGCTGGATGTTATACACTGGGGGTGATGGGGCTGGATGTTATACACTGGGGGTGATGGGGCTGGATGTTATACACTGGGGGTGATGGGGCTGGATGTTATACACTGGGGGTGATGGGGCTGGATGTTATACACTGGGGGTGATGGGGCTGGATGTTATACACTGGAGGTGATGGGGCCGGATGTTATACACTGGGGGTGATGGGGCTGGATGTTATACACTGGGGGTGATGGGGCCGGATGTTATACACTGGAGGTGATGAGGCTGGATGTTATACACTGGAGGTGATGGGGCTGGATGTTATACACTGGAGGTGATGGGGCCGGATGTTATACACTGGGGTGATGGGGCTGGATGTTATACACTGGGGGTGATGGGGCTGGATGTTATACACTGGAGGTGATGGGGCCGGATGTTATACACTGGGGGTGATGGGGCTGGATGTTATACACTGGAGGTGATGGGGCCGGATGTTATACACTGGGGGTGATGGGGCTGGATGTTATACACTGGAGGTGATGGGGCCGGATGTTATACACTGGGGGTGATGGGGCTGGATGTTATACACTGGGGTGATGGGGCTGGATGTTATACACTGGAGGTGATAGGGCTGGATGTTATACACTGGGGGTGATGGGGCTGGATGTTATACACTGGGGGTGATGGGCTGGATGTTATACACTGGGGTGATGGGGCCTGATGTTATACACTGGGGTGATGGGGCTGGATGTTATACACTGGGGGTGATGGGTCTGGATGTTATACACTGGGGGTGATGGGGCTGGATGTTATACACTGGGGGTGATGAGGCTGGATGTTATACACTGGAGGTGATGGGGCTGGATGTTATACACTGGAGGTGATGGGGCTGGATGTTATACACTGGGGGTGATAGGGCTGGATGTTATACACTGGGGGTGATGGGGCTGGATGTTATACACTGGGGGTGATGGGGCTGGATGTTATACACTGGGGGTGATGGAGCTGGATGTTATACACTGGGGGTGATGGGGCTGGATGTTATACACTGGGGGTGATGGGGACTGATAAAGAATTTAGAACTCAGTGATGTAAGACATGCGCCTCTAATATTTTGGTGATTAACCCTATTACAGCTTTCTAACGTCAGGCGCCCCCTGATTGTGTGGCCCTTGTGCTCCGTCCTTTTCTTGCACTGACCGCTCTGTCCGCTGGGGTTTTCTTTCTGCTCTTCCCATTGGCTGAGCGCCGGGCGGCTCCTGTGAATGGTGCAGTGTCGCCATCTGCTGGATAACTGGAGATTAAAAAGAAAATCCTTGGAGACTCTGCTAAGCTCCGCTCGCTCCTTCTGTTATTGTCTGAGGGGTTTTTCGGGATGTTCAGTGATCGTGTAATGGTTGTGATCGTCTCGTGTATCATTTGCAGTGTCAGGATCTCTGCTTGCTGTCGCTTCTGCCTGTTCTCATCCAGGGTCTCTAATGTCGGAGGAGTCTGTATTTTGCCTCCAGGTAATTCTTCTGCATTCTCTATATTTAAAGACTTGTTATGACGCGCAAAAAAAGTCCCTAAATGTTAGAAGGATGGTAAAGTGAATGAGACTAAATTCCATTGCTATTTCACCCCTTCTCTTGGATCAGTGTGGACACCCATTATAAACACAGGTCCAGAGGAGAGTGCTATAATACATATGACCACTAGATGGCAGGAAACATTAAGCTGTAAAGTTGTTTGTATGTCAGGCTGCCTTCATTCACACTGGCAAATTCTAAATCTGTGTCTATCCATTTTAAAATAGATAGACACATATCCGGTATTGTCTCCCGTGTAAGGCTGCTTTCACACAGCGTTTTTCTGTGATCCGTGGCTGTCCGTTGTAAAACAGACAGCCACGGATCAGGTTTTGGCCCCATGTTATCCTATGGGCACGGATCACATCGGATTTGGCCTTATTGGCATCCGATTTTTGTTGGATCCGATTCTGGCCGATTTTTTGCTGTGCCCAAAATCGCAGCCTGCTGCGATTTTTGGCAAAGAGGGTCAAATCAGATCTAATTGGATCCGACCTGATCCGCGCCAAATAACATGGGGCCTATGGAGCGCGGATCCGAGGAAACAGCTGATGTCTCCTCGGACCCGATGTTAGTGTACTGAGCATGCTCAGTACACTATAATCGCTCTGTGCCATCTAATATCACTTCTGCAATGTATATTCATACAATGCAGAAGTGATATCCAGTGAAATGAAAGGGTTAAAAATAAAAAAAATCATTATCCTCACCTCTCCACGATCCAGCGATGCCTCCTGGGCTCTGTGCTTCTAGGACCTGGCCTGACGTCACAGTGCAGTCACATGACCGGTTACCGCGGTAACCGGTCATGTGACTGTGACATCACGCCAGGTCCTGTTGATCAGAAGAGAAGCTGGAAGCACCGCGGGTGTCGTGGAGAGGTGAGAATGAAGATTTTTTTATTTTTTAAGCTCTGCAAAGAGGGGTCCAACAGGAGGACAAAGAGGGGTCCAACAGGAGGACAAAGAGGAGTCCAACAGGAGGACAAAGAGGAGTCCAAGAGGAGGACAAAGAGGGGTCCAACAGGAGGACAAAGAGGGGTCCAACAGGAGGACAAAGAGGGGTCCAACAGGAGGACAAAGAGGAGTCCAAGAGGAGGACAAAGAGGGGTCCAACAGGAGGACAAAGAGGGGTCCAACAGGAGGACAAAGAGGGGACAAAGAGGGGTCCAACAGGAGGACAAAGAGGGGTCCAACAGGAGGACAAAGAGGGGAGACATAGGGGACAAAGAGGGGACAAAGAGGGGTCCAACAGGAGGACAAAGAGGGGTCCAACAGGAGGACAAAGAGGGGTCCAACAGGAGGACAAAGAGGGGTCCAAGAGGGGTCCAACAGGAGGACAAAGAGGGGTCCAACAGGAGGACAAAGAGGGGTCCAACAGGAGGACAAAGAGGGGTCCAAGAGGGGTCCAACAGGAGGACAAAGAGGGGAGACATAGGGGACAAAGAGGGGACAAAGAGGGGTCCAACAGGAGGACAAAGAGGGGTCCAACAGGAGGACAAAGAGGGGTCCAACAGGAGGACAAAGAGGGGTCCAAGAGGGGTCCAACAGGAGGACAAAGAGGGGTCCAACAGGAGGACAAAGAGGGGTCCAACAGGAGGACAAAGAGGGGTCCAAGAGGGGTCCAACAGGAGGACAAAGAGGGGTCCAACAGGAGGACAAAGAGGGGTCCAACAGGAGGACAAAGAGGGGAGACATAGGGGACAAAGAGGGGTCCAACAGGAGGACAAAGAGGGGACAAAGAGGGGAGACAGAGGGGACAAAGAGGGGAGACAGAGGGGACAAAGAGGGGAGACAGAGGGGACAAAGAGGGGAGACAGAGGGGACAAAGAGGGGAGACAAAGGAGAAATGTGACAGGAGGGTGACAGGAGGAGCAGGGAGAGGATCCAAACTGATGCTGCAAAACATCGGGATCGGATGCCTATTTGGCATCCGATTGCAGTCATCAGTTTGGATCCGTTACTGTCCGAGGGGAGCAGCAAAAAGTCTGATCCCCTCGGACAGCACAAAAACGCAGTGTGAAAGCAGCCTTAGGCTGGTTTCACATCAAGATTTTTTGGTATCTGTGGCTGTCCATTGTAAAACGCACAGCCACGGATCCGTTTTGGCCTCCATGTATCCCTATGGGCACGGATGTGATCAGATTCGTCCTTAAATGGCCTCCCATTGTGTCAGTTTTGTGATGGATCCGATTGTGTCAACTTTTTTCCCGTCCCCAAAATTGGAGTCTGATGTGATTTGGTCAAATCGGACACAATCGGACATGCACGGATCCGATGCTGTCTGCGGTAAATAACATGGGGAGTCTATGGTCATCGGATCTGCTTAAAAAAAAAAATCGGATCTTTTCTCAGATGTGATTTAGTGCACCACGCATGCACAGAATGAATTTTCCAGCTTCAAAGATACTAAAATCGGATCGAACACATAAGTGTCCTCCGGGACCGTTACGGTTCGTGTGGTCCTGCAAAAAGCAGGATCCACACAGACACACCAAAATATTCATGTAAAAACCAGCCTTGTCCTGTGGGCACGGATTGGTCCTATATGGCCTCCGTGTGTTCGTTTTGTCACTGATCCATTTTTTGTCCATTTTTTTCATGCACCCAGAATCGGAGACTGAAAAAAGCGGACACAAACGGGCAGACACAGATCCATCGGTCTCCGTATGAAATTATAATAGAGCTCTATGGAGGACGGATCCGTGAAACAGATCCCTTTTGCTGTACTGAGCATCCCCCTAATGTATACAGTATTTGTATGTATATATACATGTGTATACATACATAGATTTAACTGGTGACCAGACCATAGTGTATCATATAAATTCCTGCCACAAAATGCTGCACTATAGGAACCGCCATGTTACAATGTATCCATAGTGCCAACCCCATGTGCTGTGACACAAATACAATCCACTAGCAAATGGTCCTATACAGTGGTGTAAGTAGAGTCTGATGGGCCATGGATTTGGTAGTGAAGCCCCCCCTGCATGTGGGTAAGATAAAGGGGCGCTTGTAGCTTTATAAATGTATATTTGTTGCTCCCTTCTCATTATGTAGTAATGTCCCCCCTCCTGTGCTAATGTCCCTTATCTGTCTCCCCATCTTTGCTTATATGTTCCCATCCTCCGTATATATGACCCCCATATTGGTATATACAGTGCCTACAAGTAGTATTCAACCCCCTGCAGATTTAGCTGGTTTGATAAGATGCAAATAAGTTAGAGCCTTCAAACTGCAAACGAGAGCAGGATTTATTAACAGAAGCATAAATCTTACAAATAGGGATGGGCGAATCTACTCGCTAGGACTCGTTACTCGGCGAGTAGTAAGGGACTCGCAGGACTCGGTACTCGGCGAGTTTCCCAGTGATGACTCGCACGAGTCCAATGCAAATCAATATCAATCCTAGTTTTGTCAGAAACGCTGACAAAACTAGGATTGCCATTGTTTGCATTAGACTCGTGCGAGTCATCACTGGCTACTGTGCCAGTGATAGCAGGGAGACTCGCAAAGTAACTGCTGTTTCTTTGCGAGCCGAGTCCAGCTGTCTTCTCTGTGCAGCTCCAGGGTCCTAGAGCCCGCCTGCTCACAGAGATGTAGCAGTGCTGAGATTATTCTCAGTCTGCTCATTCCCTGTGCATGTAGCAGAGAGGACATCGCGTTTTGGACTACGTCGGACGGAAGAGGATTTTTTTAATTAAAGATGGAGTCCCTAATGGCTTTTTTTTTTATTTCAAATAAAAAATTTTCTCTGTGTTTTTTTAACCCTTTATTGGAGATTCTTAGTGGCTGGGTCAAACGTGGCCTGACATTAAGAATCTCGGGCTTAATACCAGCTTGTATAACAAAGCTGGTATTAACCCCTTTATTACCCAGCGTGCTACCGCCACCAGGGCCGCTGGAAGAGCGGGGTTCAGCGCCAGAGGATGGCGCTTCAATGAACGCGCCATCTTCTGGGGCGGCTGCGGGCTGCAATTTGCAGCGGGGGGTGCCCAGAAAGCTTGGGCATCCCTGCACTGCGGATTCCAGCCCTCAGCTGCTTAGCTGTACCTGGCTAGACATAGAAATTGCGCGGAGCCCCACGCATTTTTTAAAAATTATTTAATGAATTTCAGAGTCAGAGTCTCAGAGTCAGAGTCTCGGAGTCAGAGTCAGAATCTCAGAATTTCATGAAATAATTTTAAAAAAATGCGTGGGGCTCCGCGCAATTTCTATGTCTAGCCAGGTACAGCTAAGCAGCTGGGGGCTGGAATCCGCAGCGCAGGGATGCCCAAGCTTTCTGGGCACCCCCCGCTGCAAATTGCAGCCCGCAGCCGCCCCAGAAGATGGCGCGTTCATTGAAGCGCCATCCTCTGGCGCTGAACCCCGCTCTTCCAGCGGCCCTGGTGGCGGTAGCACGCTGAGTAATAAAGGGGTTAATACCAGCTTTGAATTATCAGCTGGCCCTAAGCCCGAAATTTATGGTGGTCACGCCAATATTAGACATGACCGCCATGAATTTCTATTAAATTGTTTTAAAAAAAACACAACACAAAGAAAATTTTTTATTAGAAATAAAAAAAAAAGCCATTAGGGACTCCATCTTTAATTAAAAAAATCCTCTTCCGTCCGACGCAGTCCAAAACGCGATGTCCTCTCTGCTACATCCCCTGTGTATAGATATAGATCTCTATGCACAGGGAATGAGCAGACTGAGAACAATCTCAGCTCTGCTACATCATCTCTGTGCACAGACATTCATGTCTGTACACAGGGATTGAGCAGACTGAGAACAATCTCAGCACTGCTACATCAGGCAGCAGGCGGGCTCTAGGACCCTGGAGCTGGCAGCCAGCACAGAGAAGACAGGATCTTATCTGTGCGAGTCAGCGATTACTTACAAAGTAAACGAGCAATGCAAATAAATGACAAAACTAGGATTGCTTCAGGCTGAAGCTTCCCAGACACATCTGCGAGTTGTAAATCTCACACTACTCGCTATTACTCGCTTCCCCATTCATTAACATTGGACTCGCTAGACTCGCAACGAGTAGCGAGTCCTGGGCTCGGACTCGCTAGAGTCAAGCGATTCCGAGTAATTTAGGATTCGCCCATCACTACTTACAAACCAAAAAGTTATGTTGCTCAGTTGAATTTTTATAAATTTTAATCATAAAAGTGTGGGTCAATTATTATTCAACCCCTAGGTTTAATATTTTGTGGAATAACCCTTGTTTGCAATTACAGCTAATAATCGTCTTTTATAAGACCTGATCAGGCCGGCACAGGTCTCTGGAGTTATCTTGGCCCACTCCTCCATGCAGATCTTCTCCAAGTTATCTAGGTTCTTTGGGTGTCTCATGTGGACTTTAATCTTGAGCTCCTTCCACAAGTTTTCAATTGGGTTAAGGTCAGGAGACTGACTAGGCCACTCCATCACCTTGATTTTTTCCCTCTTGAACCAGGCCTTGGTTTTCTTGGCTGTGTACTTTGGGTCGTTGTCTTGATGGAAGATGAAATTACGACCCATCTTAAGATCCTTGATGGAGGAGCGGAGGTTCTGGGCAAAAATCTCCAGGTAGGCCGTGCTATCCATCTTCCCATGGATGCGGACCAGATGGCCAGGCCCCTTGGCTGAGAAACAGCCCCACAGCATGATGCTGCCACCACCATGCTTGACTGTAGGGATGGTATTCTTGGAGTCGTATGCAGTGCCATCCAGTCTCCAAACGTCACGTGTGTGGTTGGCACCAAAGATCTCGATCTTGGTCTCATCAGACCATAGAACCTTGAACCAGTCTGTCTCAGAGTCCTCCAAGTGATCATGAGCAAACTGTAGACGAGTCTTGACATGACACTTTGAAAGTAAAGGTACCTTACGGGCTCGTCTGGAACAGAGACCATTGCGGTGGAGTACGTTACTTATGGTATTGACTGAAACCAATGTCCCCACTGCCATGAGATCTTCCCGGAGCTCCTTCCTTGTTGTCCTTGGGTTAGCCTTGACTCTTCGGACAAGCCTGGCCTCGGCACGGGAGGAAACTTTCAAAGGCTGTCCAGGCCGTGGAAGGCTAACAGTAGTTCCATAAGCCTTCCACTTCCGGATGATGCTCCCAACAGTGGAGACAGATAGGCCCAACTCCTTGGAAAGGGTTTTGTACCCCTTGCCAGCCTTGTGACCCTCCACGATCTTGTCTCTGATGGCCTTGGAATGCTCCTTTGCCTTTCCCATGTTGACCATGTATGAGTGCTGTTCACAAGTTTGGGGAGGGTCTTAAATAGTCAGAAAAGGCTGGCAAAAGAGATAATTAATCCACACATGTGAAGCTCATTGTTCTTTGTGCCTGAACTACTTCTTAATACTTTAGGGGGACCAAACAGAATGCTGGTGGTTTGAGGGGTTGAATAATAAATGACCCTCTGAATTAACTTTTAACGCTTTAAAAAAAAAATTAAAAAAAAATTTTGTGGCTGCAGTCACTTCCAGGCTGATCTACAGTCCAAATGTCACAATGCCAAGTTAATTCCGCATGTGTCAACCAGCTAAATCTGCAGGGGGTTGAAGAATACTTGTAGGCACTGTATGTCTCCCATGCTAGTATATATGTCCCCATCCTGGTATTTATAACCCTCCTCCTGGGCCCATCCTGGTATTTATTTCACCCATGCTGTGCCCATTCTGGTATTATGTCCCCCATCCTGGTATATGTGTCCCCATCCTGTGTTAATCCTGGTATATATGACCTTCGTCCTGGTGTATATGTTCCCCATCCTGGGTCCATCCTGGTATAATTTCCCCCATCCTGGACCCATTCTGGTATATATGTCCCCCATCCTGGTATATGTGTCCCCATCCTGGATTCATCCTAGTATAATGTCCCCCATACTGGTATATATTGCCCCCATCCTCATATATATGTCCTCATCCTATTATATATGATCCTCATCCTGGTATATATGTCACCCATTCTGGTATATGTGTTCTTCGTTCTGCCATTATCCTTGCCTCCGTCTGCTGTCCTTTTCTATATCTGGCACAGCAGCCGCCCCTACTCACAGGCGCACTGACATCAGCACCGGGTCCATATACTGGTCTTGGACAGGGGCCACAACCACCTCTTTCCGCCCCAAATGTATTTTGGTAAATTGCAAACTGAAGAGACCCAGCGAGAACAGGAGAGATCTTGGTGCAATGTGCTCCAGCATAACATGGCCCTAATTAATATTACAGAGACGCCTGGGCTGGAGGATTGGAAATTTCCACAGCACATTGACAGCACATGATCATCCTGTTTATTGCTCAGCAGAGGCTCCTCTGTTTACATGGTGCATTCCTCAGCAGAGATAACAATGTTCACTCTATTCTGCCTATGATACTACGACTCCCAACATCAGCAAACAGCCCGCTCGACCCCTCGGAGGCTGACACCTCTGGGGGTCACAGTAGGTCATGGGATAGGACTGGGCGTCTCAAATACTTATTTCATTCCACATAGTGCTTCAATAAACAGCGTGAAATGGCGATACACGATGCCAACCAGTACCCCAAAAAGTGTAAGACAATGCCCAGATACCGGTATATGGTACCAAAGAGTACCCTAAAAAGTGTCATACAAATGCCCAGATATAGAGTGCCAAACAGCACCCTGAAAAGTGTCATACAATACCCAGATAAATAGCGCCATACAGTACCCCAAAAACTGTAAGACAATGCCCAGATAAATAGTGCCAAACAGCACCCTGAAAAGTGTCATACAATACCCAGATAAATAGTGCCAGACAGTACCCCAAAAACTGTAAGACAATGCCCAGATATATAGTACCAAACAGTACCCTGAAAAGTGTCATACAATACCCAGATAAATAGTGCCAACAGTACCCCAAAAACTGTAAGACAATGCCCAGATAAATAGTGCCAAACAGCACCCTGAAAAGTGTCATACAATGGCCAGATAAATAGTGCCAAACAGTACCCCAAAAACTGTAAGACAATGCCCAGATATATAGTACCAAAGAGTACCCTGAAAAGTGTCATACAATGCCCAGGTATAGGGTGCCAAACAGTACCCCAAAAAATGTCATACAATGCCCAGACATATAGTACCAAAGAGTACCCTGAAAAGTGTCTTATAATGCCCAGATATAGGGTGCCAAATAGTACCCCAAAAAATGTCATACAATGCCCAGATAAATAGTGCCAAAGAGTACCCCAAAAAGTGTCATACAATGCTCGATGAATAGCGCCAAACAGAACCCCAAGAATGTCATACAATGTCCAGATAAATAGTGCCAAAGAGTACCCTGAAAAGTGTCTTATAATGCCCAGATAAATAGTGCCATACAGTACCCCAAAAGTGTAAGACAATGCCCAGATAAATAGTGCCAAAGAGTACCCCAAAAATGTCATACAATGCCCAGATAAATAGCGCCAAACAGTACCCCAAAAGTGTCATACAATACCCAGTGTAAGGTAGCGAGCCGGGGGACTCGCTTGCTGCGTAATGACGCCACCACATGTGTATAATTTTTCACGTAATTACCCGTTTATTTCTCAATAGCATCAATAACCGGGTTAGTACATTTAACATTTAACACATACACGTCACATAATACATTGATATTACATATAACATTATTGTAACCCGGGACCTGTAACAATCTCTCTGTCCCCATTGGAGCTCTACTAACAGCTCCCGTGGTGGCTACGGCCTCCGGCTATATACATTTCACATACATTTAACAATACATCAAGTACCATATCAACGGGCCCTATGGGTCCCAATGGCGGAACCAGCCGCCTGGCTCTATTTCCCCAGCTTCATACTACCCTGGAATCAGGACTCCAGCCTGACCGGGTTATTACATACAATATGTGATCCATCCTATAAGCCACCATGGACCACACACGTCCTTTCACTCGCTCACAGCCCATCATACAACACTCATGGACTGCGGCTCCTCTGGGTTCAGAACAGGGATTGGCAAACCCTAGTAACCCGTGGGGCTACGGCCTCTGGCCTAACCACGCGTTACCCAGTACGGGAGCCCTTCTAACCCCCTGCTTCTGACCTCTCGTACACACATTCCAGTTCATCAGGTCCTTTAACTGAGTACTCCGACTCGGACCCAAAGGCGGTCTATGCCCGCCTGGCACACTACATAAAATCGCCTCCTGAAGGGCTACATACATTCCGGTTCACCAGGTCCTTTAACTGAGTACTCTGACTCGGACCCAAAAGCGGTCTATACCCGCCTGGAACACTATATACAATTGCCTCCCAAAGGCTACATTCATTCCAGTTCATCAGGACCTTTAACTGACTCCACTGAGTCGGTCCCAAGGGCGGTCTATGCCCGCCTGGCACACTTCATACATCGGCCCCTATAGGGCAACATTCACTCGCTGGGTCTTTTAAAAAGCCATACAGTACTTATAAGGTTCAACAGGTCCTTCACTGGACCTAATGGCGGCTACACTCGCCTAGCATGATTTACACACAAGGTGCACAGTTCACTCAAGCATTCAGGAACTGCTTTCTTACCGGGCACGGATCCGGGTCTTGCTACCTGTGTCACAGGTTCCACCAGGCATCCCCACAGGCCCCTCCCGGAAGTGAGGTGAACCACGCCCGGACCAGCGTCCACGGGGTCAACCACGGCTTCCCCCTCCAGGTGCTGCCACGACCCCGGACCTAGGCACCGGCATGGAGCTAGCATGCTCCCATTATTCCATCACACACAAAGCTCTGGACTGGACTGCTGTGCTCTGCTCTCTGGCTGGTAATGATCTCTCAATCACTCAGCTGGCTGACTCTTATCGTGCCGGCCACACCCACACTGATTCATCCAGCTGGGCTGCTATTCCTCCGGACACACCCACCTGACACACCCACCTGGGTTGTCAGCAATCACTCATTACATCCCTTTCCTCAGGGCTTCCTCGATCTCATGAGCCACTCATTAGTCACATTAAACCTTGTGTTCAAAGTTGGTTCACACAGTATTATCACAGTCAAACCGGCCAGTGTGAACAGGATCATACCCTGGTCCTGCATGTGATGCGCCCCGGTCATGAGGATCATGCCGGCGGTGCCTCACACCAGATATATAGTACCAAACAATACCCCAAAAATGTCATACAATGCCCAGATAAATAGTGCCATACTGTACCCCAAAAATGTCATACAATGCCCAGATAAATAGTGCCAAACAATACCCCAAAAATGTCATACAATGCCCAGATAAATAGTGCCAAACATCACCCTGAAGTGTCATACAATGCCCAGATAAATAGTGCCAAACATCACCCTGAAGTGTCATACAATGCCCAGATAAATAGTGCCATACATCACCCTGAAGTGTCATACAATGCCCAGATAAATAGTGCCATACATCACCCTGAAGTGTCATACAATGCCCAGATAAATAGTGCCATACATCACCCTGAAGTGTCATACAATGCCCAGATAAATAGTGCCAAACATCACCCTGAAGTGTCATACAATGCCCAGATAAATAGTGCCAAACATCACCCTGAAGTGTCATACAATGCCCAGATAAATAGCGCCATACAGTACCCCAAAAAGTGTCATAATGCCCAAATACATAATGCTATAAAGTGGCCTGATGAATGGATCTGCATGTTTTCTAACAGTGTCATACAGTGCCCAGATAAATAGTGCCAGACAGTACCCCAAAAAGTGTCATACAATGCCCGATAAATAGTGCCAGACAGTACCCCAAAAGTGTAAGACAATGCCCAGATAAATAGTGCCAGACAGTACCCCAAAAATGTCATACAATGCCCGATAAATAGTGCCAGACAGTACCCCAAAAATGTCATACAATGCCCGATAAATAGTGCCAGACAGTACCCCAAAAGTGTAAGACAATGCCCAGATAAATAGTGCCAGACAGTACCCCAAAAATGTCATACAATGCCCGATAAATAGTGCCAGACAGTACCCCAAAAATGTCATACAATGCCCGATAAATAGTGCCAGACAGTACCCCAAAAGTGTAAGACAATGCCCAGATAAATAGTGCCAGACAGTACCCCAAAAATGTCATACAATGCCCGATAAATAGTGCCAGACAGTACCCCAAAAATGTCATACAATGCCCAGATAAATAGCGCCAAACAGTACCCCAAAAAGTGTCATACAATGCCCAAATACCAATGATATAGAGTGCCCTGATGAATGGATCTGTATGTGCCCTAACGGTGTCATACAGTGCCCAGATAAATGTCCACAACAGCATGATACAATACCCGGACATATTGTGATACACATTACACCAGCGACATACACAGACCAGATAGTTTTATACATTACACCAGCAGTGCCCAGCCGTGCTCATATACACAGCGCTATATAGCGCCCCCCTGTGGCATACAATTTATGAAGTGCATATACGGCAGACCGTCACACCGTCTATTACTGATTGGAAGAACGGTGGAAGTCTAATCAACCTCTAGAACATGCACTAATGACCAGGAATGCAGCCATGTTGTATCATTATGTGAGTTAGCATGTGCGCGCCCGCTCTCAGAACCTTACAGTAGTGTCATACAATGCTGCGTACTGCTATACAGCTGCCCTTAGGGCCCCCCCTGTTAGCGCCATATAGTGCCACTGCTCAGTTTGCTTTTTCTGGCCTGACTCTTAGATAACGTTACAATCTATATCTGGGGATATGTCTTCTAGGGGCGGATGTATAAGAAGCCTCAGACATATGAAGAACCTCAGATGTATGAGGAGCCTCAGATGTATAAGGAGTCTCAGACACATAAGGAGCAGGGGTGTAACTACAATAGGTGCAGAGGTTGTAATCACACCCAGGCCCTGGAGCCTATAGAGAAAGACTACTGCTGTTTAAGATTTGCAACAATTGGGACCCCGTTGGAGGTTTCGCATCAGGGCGCATGAGCTTCAAGTTACTCCACTGATAAGGAGCTTTACACGTAAAAGGAGTCTCAGATGTATAAGGAGCCTTAAGGGTATGTCTCACATACCGAGATCGCTAACGAGATCGTTACTTTTGTGACGCAATAGCGATCTCAGCAACGACATCGCTACGTGCGACAGGGTGTAACGATCTGGTCCCCTGCTGCGAGATCGGCAATCGTTACACAGCCTCCTGGTTCATTTTTTGGTCGTTGCGCTCCCGCTGGGAACGCTGTATCGCTGTGTTTGACACCTTACCGACGATATCGTTTGATGACGTAATATAGTCCTGTGGAGGTAAATCGTCATGTGAGAAGGAAATACAACGACTGAACAATATCGTTGAAGAAATCGCTAGGGTGGACATATCGTTGTATAGATCGGCGTGTTTGAATACCAAGTAGCGATACCGATAATGACTCATCAGCGATCCCGGGAGCCATGTCGTTATCGGGATCGCTACTGCGGTCGTTACGTCTGACCGGGCCTTTAGACATATAAGGAGCTCCAGATGTATAAGGAGCCTCAGACACATAAGGAATCTCAGACACATAAAAAGTCTCAGACATATAAGGAGCATCAAACATATAAGGAGCCTCGGACGTTTAAGGAGTCTCAGGTGTATAAGGAGCCTTGGGCGTATAAAGTGTCTCAGACATATAAGGAACCACAGATGTATAAGGAGCCTCGGACATATTGACAGCTTCGGACGTATAAGAAGCCTTGGACATATAAAGAATTTCGGACATGTAAAGAACCTCGGACGTATGAGGAGCCTCAGACGTATAAGGAGCATCAGATCTATAAGGAGTCTTGGACGTATAAGGAGTCTCAGACATTTTAGAAGCCTCAGATGAATAAGGAGCCTCAGACGTATAAGGAGTCTCTGACATATAAGGAGCCTCAGATGTATATAAGGATACTCAGATGAATAAAGAGTCTCGGACATATGTCTAAGACTTATATGGCGGCCGTCACACGGAACGATTTCTTGCCCGATATCGTTTAAGCGATCTCCTTTTTGATCGCTTAAGCGATATCGGGCAAGAAATCGTTGCATGTAATCAAGCGATTTACGATGGTAAATCGCTTGATCGTGACATCGCTGATCTGAGGTCCGGTTCTCAGATCTAGCGATGAGCGATTTGACTATCTGTCTCATCGTGGTGTATAACACCACGATGAACGATCTCCCAGCGCAGAGTCTATGCTGGGAGATGGTAACTATGGTACACGTCGGGTAACTAAGCGACGCGCGGCGCCTAGTTACCCGATGTGTACCATAGTTACCAGCGAGATCGCGGCTCCACATCGCTGGTGAGTCTGTCTGTGTGACATCTCACCAGCGATGTGAGCGATATTGTAAGCGATTGCGCGTGCACGTGATCGCTTACAATATCGCTAGAGATATCTCAGCGTGTGACGGCCGCCTAAGGAGCATCAAATATATAAGGAGCCTCGGATGTATAAGGAGCCTCAGACATATAAGGAGCCTCAGACATATAAGGAGCCTCAGACATATAAGGAGCCTCGGATGTATAAGGAATCTCAGACTTAGAAGGAGCCTCAGATGTATAAGGAGCCTCAGACATATAAGGAGTCTCAGACATATAAGGAGTCTCAGACATATAAGGAGTCTCAGACATATAAGTAGCATCAAACATATAAGGAGCCCCGGACATATAAGGATCCTCGGATGTTTAAGGAGTCTCAAATATATGAAGAGCCTCAGATGTATAAGGAGACTCAGCAGTATAAAGAGCCTTGGGCGTATAAGGTGTCTCAGACATATAAGGAACCTCAGATGTATAAGGAGCCTCAGATGTATAAGGAGCCTCGGACATATTGACAGCTTTGGACGTATAAGAAACCTTGGACATATAAAGAACCTCGGACGTGTGAAGAACCTCGGACGTATGAGGAGTCTCAGACATAACGACCAACTGACAGCCAAAAGCAAGCGCCACTACTCTGTCTTCCTCCTCCTCGACCTGTCCGCCGCCTTCAACACTGTTGACCACTCCCTTCTACTTCAGAACCTGTAATCTCTTGGCATCACCCACCTTGCCCTCTCTTGGATCTCCTCATACTTAACGGACCGGACCTTCAGCGACACCCACTCCCACACCTCCTCCTCGCCCTACCCCCTATCTGTCGGGGTCCCCCCCGTTACACCGTTACTGTTCTCAATCTACACTCTCGGCCTAGGGCAACTCATTGAGTCCCATGGCCTCCAGTACCACCTCTACGCCAACGACACCCAAATCTTTCTGTCTGTTCCTGACATCGCCTCCCTATCCAAAATTCCACACTGCCTGTCCGCCATCTCATCCTTCTTCTCTGCTCGCTTCCTTAAGCTGAACATGGACAAAACCGAGTTCATCGTCTTCCCCCTAAGACGCTCCCCCTCACTACCTGACCTATCCACTGTCGTCAACGACTGCTCTCTCTCCCCAGTCCCCCACGCCAAGTGCCTCGGGGTTATTCTTGACTCTTCCCTCTCCTTCAAGCCCCACATCCAGGCCCTCGCCACCTCCTGCCGACTCCAGCTCAAAAACATCTATAGGATCCGCACTTTCCTTGACCACGACATTGCTAAAACCCTTATTCACGCTCTCATCATCTCCCGCCTCGATTACTGCAACCTCCTGCTCACCGGCCTTCCCAATACCTCCCTTGCACCTCTCCAACCTATCCTGAACTCCAAGAAAAACCAATGCAAAAACCGTATAAGTATCACACAAAAGGCGCTCTGCTGTAAAAATAAATAGCAAGTGCCGTAACAAAAACAGGGCCTTTTGGTTTATACGTTTTTGCAACTCCGCTGCCCGCCTAATCCATCTGTCTCCCCGCTACTCCCCTGTCTCCCCTCTGCCAAGCCCTTCACTGGCTCCCTACTTCCCAGAGATCCCGGTTTAAATCATTAACCATGACATACAAAGCCATTCAAAACCTGTCCCCTCCATACATCTCTGACATGGTCTCCCGATACGTGCGATCCTCCCAAGAGCTTCTCCTCTACTCCCCCTTCATCTTCTCTTCGCACAACCTCATACAGGATTTCTCCCGTGCTTCACCCAGACTCTGGAACTCACTGCCCCAACACATCAGACATTCTCCTACCCTGGGAACCTTCAAAAGAAGCCTGAAGACCCACCTCTTCCGCCAAGCCTACCAGCTGAAATGAGACCCGGTCCACCACACCGCCTCACGACTGGAACTTCCCCTTCCCACTGTATCCCCACCCGCCCCTCGTAGACTGTGAGCCCTCGCGGACAGGATTTCTCCCCTCTTGTATCTGTACGACCGAATTGTCCACATTTATTATTACTTGTATTGTTACTATGTAACTTGTCCTAGTCTGCCCCTTTTAGCATGTAAAGCGCCATGGAATATAATGGTGCTATATAAATAAATAATAATAAATAATAATAATAATATAAGGAGCATCAGACATATAAGGAGCCTCAGATGAGTAATGAGTCTTGTACGTATAAGGAGCCTCAGACACATAAGGAGTCTTGGACGTATGAGAAGCCTCAGACATATAAGGAGCCTCAGAAGTATAAGGAGCCTCAGATGAATAAGGAGCCTTAAACATATAAGGAGTCTCAGACATATAAGGAACCTCGGACATATAAGGAACCTCGGACATCTAAGGAACCTTGGACATATAAGGAACCTTGGACGTATAGGCAGCCTCAGATGTATAAGAAGCCTTGAACATATAAAGTACCTCGGATGTATAAAGAACCTCGTAAGTATGAGGAGTCTCAGACGTATAAAGAACCTCAGACCTATAAGGAGCCTCAGACGTATATAAGGAGACTCAGATGAATAAGGAGCCTCAGACATATAAGGAGACTCAGATGAATAAGGAGCCTCAGACATATAAGGAGTCTCAGACATATAAGGAGTCTCAGACATATAAGGAGTCTCAGACATATAAGGAGACTCAGATGAATAAGGAGCCTCAGACATATAAGGAGCCTCAGACATATAAGGAGACTCAGATGAATAAGGAGCCTCAGACATATAAGGAGCCTCAGACATATAAGGAGTCTCAGACATATAAGGAGTCTCAGACATATAAGGAGACTCAGATGAATAAGGAGCCTCAGACATATAAGGAGTCTCAGACATATAAGGAGACTCAGATGAATAAGGAGCCTCAGACATATAAGGAGTCTCAGACATATAAGGAGTCTCAGACATATAAGGAGTCTCAGACATATAGGAGTCAGACAATAGGAGTCTCAGACATATAAGGAGTCTCAGACATATAAGCAGACTCAGATGAATAAGGAGTCTCAGACATATAAGGAGTCTCAGACATATAAGGAGTCTCACACTTAGGGTACTGATACACGCAGAGATATCCTGACAGATATCGCTGATACGTCTCGGGTTTTGCATTCCTCAAACGACATCGTTAGGACGTCGTTTCATGTAAAACCGAGATATTGGTGCGATAAATCTTTGGATCGCTGATTGCAGATTTGAGAACATGTTGTTAAATCAAGCGATCGTCGATCAGCCAACCTGCTGCATCGTTCTGTGTGACACCGCGATAACGATGTGGATAAAGATTTCGGTCATTGACCACAATGAACAGGGAACGATCGCTGGGTTGTGCGAACGATCTCTGCTCGCAACACCGCAGGGGCGTCGTGCACGAACCTCAGACGTATAAGGAGTCTCAGACAGCGCTGGACTGGGGTGTTTGGGGCTTACCAGGGAAACTGAGTCCAGGGACCCACCCAAGCCCACCCACCCTTCAGCTATATGCAAATACCTGTTATCCGTTATACCCATTATAGTGGCAGCTCCTGCACATCACTGTGCGCTCACCATTACTAGGATGTATCATTACTGTAGTTTGCATTAAAGGGATTTTTTGGTGAAAACAAGTTATCAGCGATGCACAGGTTAGGGATCACTTATTTATTGGTGGAATCTGCACCATCAGAAGAATGTGGAGCTTCGAGCATTTGGTGATATTTTTCCCTCAGTATTTGTAAGACAAAACCAGGAGTAAAGCAATCAGAGGTAATGTTTTATACATTTCTCACTCACTCCTGGTTTGTGCTGATTTACAAGTATGTCCTCCCAGCCTTTGTGGTACTATAATGCCCATTGAACACTATGTACTGCTAGCATCTGTGGTACTATAATGCCCATCATGTCCTGCAAGCTACTGGTGGTGTTACTATCATGCGGCTAGTACCACCACCACAAGTGACTAGCAGGACATGCTGGGCATAATAGCATGTACCGCCAGTCTCTGTGGTACTATCATGCCCACACATCATGTCCTGCAAGCTACTGGTGGTGGTACTATCATGCAGCTAGTGCCACCACCACAAGTGGCTAGCAGGACATGCTGGGTATTATAGCATGTACTGCCAGCCTCTGTGGTACTATCATGCCCATGCTCAGCATGTCCTATCAGCCACTGGTGGTACTATCATGCTAGTACTACCACCAGTGGCTGGCAGGACATGCTGGGTGGGCATGATAGTACCACAGACGCTGGCAGGACATACTAGGCAATGGGCATGCATGATAGTACCACCAGTGGCTGGCAGAACATGCTGGGCATGATAATACCACAGAGGCTGGAAGGACATACTTGGCATGATTCATGCCTAGTATGTCCTGCCAGACTCTGTGGTATTATCATGCCCAGCATGTCTTGCCAGCCACTGGTGGTACTATCATGCCCAGCATTTCTTGCCAGCCAATGGTGGTACTATCATGACCAGCATGTCCTGCCAGACACTGGTGGTACTATCATGCCCAGCATGTCCTGCCAGACACTGGTGGTACTATCATGCCCAGCATGTCCTGCCAGACTCTGTGGTACTTTCATGCCCAGCATGTCCTGCCAGACACTGGTGGTACTATCATGCCCAGCATGTCCTGCCAGACTCTGTGGTACTTTCATGCCCAGCATGTCTTGCCAGCCACTGGTGGTACTATCATGCCCAGCATGTCCTGCCAGACACTGGTGGTACTATCATGCTAGTACTACCACCAGTGGCTGGCAGGACATGCTGGGTGAGCATGAAAGTACCACAGAAGCTGGCAGGACATACTAGGCATCATGACCCTAACTATCCACAGGGTGCTGTGAATCCCCTTTTTTAGTGTTGTATATGAAGAGCCTCAGATGTTATAAAGGAGTTTCAGGTGTATAAGGAGCCCCGGACGTATAAGGTGTCTCAGACATATAAGGAACCTCCGATGTATAAGGAGCCTCAGATGTATATAAGGAGCCTCAGATGAATAAGGAGCCTCAGACATATCAGGAGTCTCAGACAGCACCAGACTGGGGTGTCTGGGGCCCACCAGGGAAATTGACTCTAGGCGCCCACCCTCCCGGACATATAAGAAGCCTTGGACATATAAAGAACCTCGAACGCATGAAGAACCTCGGACGTATGAGGAGCCTCAGACATATAAGGAACCTCAAACATATAAGGCGCATCAAACGTATAAGGAGCCTGAGATGAATAAGGAGCCTCAGAAGTATGAGGAGCCTCAGACATATAAGGAGCCTAGGATGTATAAGGAGTCTTGGAAGTATAAGGAGTCTCGGAAGTATAAGGAGTCTCGGAAGTATAAGGAGTCTTGGAAGTATAAGGAGTCTCGGAAGTATAAGGAGTCTCGGAAGTATAAGGAGTCTGGGATGTATAAGGAGTCTTGGATGTATAAGGAGTCTCAGACATATATGGAGTCTCAGACATATATGGAGTCTCGGATGTATAAGGAGTCTCGGAAGTATAAGGAGTCTCGGAAGTATAAGGAGTCTCGGATGTATAAGGAGTCTCGGACATATAAGGAGTCTTGGACGTATAAGGAGTCTCGGACGCATAAGGAGTCTCAGACGCATAAGGAGTCTCGGAGATATAAGGAGTCTTGGACGTATAAGGAGTCTTGGACGTATAAGGAGTCTCGGACATATAAGGAGCCTCGGACATATTTGGAACCTTGGATAGATAAGGAGCCTTGGATGCCCACTTATTGGTCATTTAATAAATAAAATAGGTTGTCGTGTGTAAAAGTGTTTTCATGAACAATTTGGGATTTTTTTTTCGAATGCTTCACATATACTCCTGCAGATAATCCTCTGTGTGCCTTAGATAGGCTTTCAGATTGTGAACCCTGCGGGGACAAGGACGGATTTAAGTGATTACAATAAATTTGAGTGATGCCGTCTTAGAAAGTTGAAAGTTAGAAACTTAGAAAGTTGTCAGATGTTAAAAATTCCTCAAGAAAAAAAATCTGAATAATTTCTGCAATTGTAAAGAAGGGTGCACCTATAGGTGTAACATGTATATTTTGTGTAAGAATCATGCCCAGTGCATAAATCCAGCAACACAACCAAGGTAAATGTAAAGATATGGTACCAAAACCAAACACAACATATAACAATGGTGCCAAAACCTAGCTCAGAGCATAAATACAGTGCCAGAACCAAGCACAGTACATAAATAAAGAACCAAAAGCAAGCTCAGAGCATAAATACAGTGCCAGAACCAAGCACAGTACATAAATAAAGAACCAAAAGCAAGCTCAGAGCATAAATACAGTGCCAGAACCAAGCACAGTACATAAATAAAGAACCAAAAGCAAGCTCAGAGCATAAATACAGTGCCAGAACCAAGCACAGTACATAAATAAAGACCCAAAAGCAAGCTCAGAGCATAAATACAGTGCCAGAACCAAGCACAGTACATAAATAAAGAGCCAAAAGCAAGCTCAGAGCATAAATACAGTGCCAGAACCAAGCACAGTACATAAATAAAGAACCAAAAGCAAGCTCAGAGCATAAATACAGTGCCAGAACCAAGCACAGTACATAAATAAAGAACCAAAAGCAAGCTCAGAGCATAAATACAGTGCCAGAACCAAGCACAGTACATAAATAAAGACCCAAAAGCAAGCTCAGAGCATAAATACAGTGCCAGAACCAAGCACAGTACATAAATAAAGAGCCAAAAGCAAGCTCAGAGCATAAATACAGTGCCAGAACCAAGCACAGTACATAAATAAAGAACCAAAAGCAAGCTCAGAGCATAAATACAGTGCCAGAACCAAGCACAGTACATACATAAAGAACCAAAAGCAAGCTTAGAGCATAAATACAGTGCCAGAACCAAGCACAGTACATAAATAAAGACCCAAAAGCAAGCTCAGAGCATAAATACAGTGCCAGAACCAAGCACAGTACATAAATAAAGAGCCAAAAGCAAGCTCAGAGCATAAATACAGTGCCAGAACCAAGCACAGTACATAAATAAAGAACCAAAAGCAAGCTCAGAGCATAAATACAGTGCCAGAACCAAGCACAGTACATAAATAAAGAACCAAAAGCAAGCTCAGAGCATAAATACAGTGCCAGAACCAAGCACAGTACATAAATAAAAAATCAAAAGCAAGCTCAGAGCATAAATACAGTGCCAGAACCAAGCACACAACATAAATAAAAAATCAAAAGCAAGCTCAGAGCATAAATACAGTGCCAGAACCAAGCACAGTACGTAAATAAAGACCCTAAAGCAAGCTCAGAGCATAAATACAGTGCCAGAACCAAGCACAGTACATAAATAAAGAATCAAAAGCAAGCTCAGAGCATAAATACAGTGCCAGAACCAAGCACAGTACATAAATAAAGAATCAAAAGCAAGCTCAGAGCATAAATACAGTGCCAGAACCAAGCACAGTACATAAATAAAAAATCAAAAGCAAGCTCAGAGCATAAATACAGTGCCAGAACCAAGCACAGTACATAAATAAAGAATCAAAAGCAAGCTCAGAGCATAAATACAGTGCCAGAACCAAGCACAGTACATAAATAAAAAATCAAAAGCAAGCTCAGAGCATAAATACAGTGCCAGAACCAAGCACAGTACATAAATAAAAAATCAAAAGCAAGCTCAGAGCATAAATACAGTGCCAGAACCAAGCACAGTACATAAATAAAGAATCAAAAGCAAGCTCAGAGCATAAATACAGTGCCAGAACCAAGCACAGTACATAAATAAAAAATCAAAAGCAAGCTCAGAGCATAAATACAGTGCCAGAACCAAGCACAGTACATAAATAAAAAATCAAAAGCAAGCTCAGAGCATAAATACAGTGCCAGAACCAAGCACAGTACATAAATAGAAAACCAAAACCAAATTTAGAAAATAAGCAAAGCACCAGAACCAAACGCAGTACATCAATAAAGAACCAAAAACACACTTCAGAGCATAAATACAGCTTCAGAACAATGCACAGTACATAAATACAGTAGATGCAGAATCAAAATCAAGCTCACAGCATAAATACAGCACTAGAACCAATCACAGTACATAAATAGAAAACCAAAACCAAATTTGGAACACAAGCAAAGCACCAGAACCAAACTCAGTACATAAATACAGAACAAAAAAAACACTTCAGAGCAAATACAACATCAGAACAGATAGAGTTCCTGATGAAGCTCCACTAACTATGATGCGTTTTTGCCCTCTGCAGCCTGAAGATTAGACAGATGGGTATCCAGGGTTTGCATGAAGGTCACTAGCTGACCCTGGCTCTGACAAAGCCCAGGCAGTTCTCTCTGGAGTAAGAATCGGGTATCAGCGGAGTCCATGGCCTAGGCAAACTGTTATGCCCAAAGGGCGTGGAGATGTTAAGTGGACTCACAGGATCGCTGTTGGAGCAGGGGCAACTGAATACCTGATACAGCAAGAGACTGGAGAATGACTTCAGTAAAAGCATGGATATTTATTAAGGAAGGTTAACAAACAGATAGGTGTCTGAGGGGAGGACCCTCTGGATCGCGACACCGAACTCTTGCAGCAGACTACCGGCAGAGGTAACCCCAGTACAGCACCAGGAGGTCTAAATACCGTGAATGACGGACCAGAGGAGCGACCTGTACAGACTGAACAGAAGAGAGGAGGAGACTGTGGAACGCTGGCTCTGTCGGTAGGATGAATCCTCTGTACAATCCCAGAAAGATTCAGTATAGGAATCTGGACAGTTCCATGCACTTGAGCCCAGGCCAGCCCAAGGTTGAATCCGGAGCATCCGGAAAGATCCTGGATAATGAACTGCCATCAGAGGATTCTGTTGAGGCAGAATAATGCAGAATGCAAGGCAACAGTCTTCCTGTCACAGAGCACTGTAGAGTGCAACCTGGACAGTGGCAATGTGATTGAACATGTTGCCCAGGCACCTCCCTTAGGGGGAGGATGTCTTTTATGCACAGAGCAGCTCAGCACTCAGGCTGAGAGCCCTAATAGGGAACAGGTGTACTGTTGCTTTAAGTGTGTGCAGGATGCAGGGCATGCATCCTAAGAACACTACCAGGAGACCTGCTAAGAGGACGCAGGTTCCTGGAAGAGAAGGAAGCAGACGGCTGCATGGAACCATGGGCAGAGTGAGCAGATCTAGCGGAGTTGCATGGTGGGCGCCCATCTCTTTGCTTAGCAGAGACCAGCCACGCAGCAGTGACAGAGTGGATGAGGCGCATAAAGCCACGGGATGAGCACTGGCCTCCCTGTTCATGAGAGACAGGCCCCATGGGCAAGGGCATGACATGCAGTACATAAATACAGAACCAAAACCATGCTCAGAGCATAGATAGAGCACTAGAACAAAGCACAGTACATAAGTACAGAACCAAAACCATGCTCAGAGCATAAATAGAGCACTAGAACCAAGCACAGTACATAAATACAGATCCAAAACCATGCTCAGAGCATAAATAGAGCACTAGAACCAAGCACAGTACATAAATACAGAACCAACACCATGCTCAAAGCATAAATACAGCACCAGAACAAAGGACAGTACATAAATACAGAACGGAAAGCAAGCTCAGTTCACGAAAACATTGTCAAAACAAAGCAAACTGCATCACTATAATACCAAAAAGAAAACCAAATGAGTCAATACTCACAGCACCAGGACCAAGCAAAGTACATGGGTACAGTACAAGGACCAAATTAGTACAGACTCGACAAGGGAATCCAGTACTAATCAGAGGCATTTGGGTTTACCTTTTTCTTCTTCCCTTTGTACTGTGACTTACGTCTCCCATATTTTATTGGCTTTGCTTTGTGTTTTGGAAGGGATCAGCAGGACTAGTGAAGCACCTGCTGTTAATGGCCAGCAGGAACAGTGAGGCAGTCTACAGAAATAGTAAAGAATCATCTTGGGGGTGCACAAGTAACAAAACCTTGCAAAGACAAAGTCTCCAACAATGACTTCGCTTTGAACAAACAAAGCTGCTGAAAACTCCTTAGGGCTTCAGCCTTTTAGGGATTAAATGATCCGTTCTAGGAAACATTCATAACTATTTCTGTAGAAGCTGTCCTCTCTGCAGCGTTAACTCTTTAAGGGTTCTCCTGAAGAAGCTTCTATTCCAGGTGCAACATGTACTGACTTTTGACAAACTTTTCTCTCCATTTAAGCTCCAAGGTTCATCACACAATTCTACTGCCTCTATGCAGGGACGGCTTAAGACAAGCCAGGGCCCCGGGTAGTAGCCCAGATTGCCCTCATTATAATCTGTTTATGCTTCTATATGTAACTCACTTCTCTGCACTCCACAAGCATTACAGCAAAGGAGTATACATTGAATTATAAAGTATATATCGTTATACAACATGTATCTACTACCATAAAGAGCCCATCACAGTATGACTACTATTATTCAATGCCCATCTTCATTGCTGAGTGTTCCGATACTAACAGTATATATGATGTTTTAAATCATTTTTACATCATCTGCACAATAAAATAGTATAAAAAATCTACTATCACCTTCCGCAACAGCTTACACTTCCATACGTCCCACAAACCATGCAGTAAGTCAATGCTGACATAGTACAGGTGTGAAATGCCAAAGTAATGTCTCTGGAAAGTATTCAGATATTTATACCATTTAGTGTGTGTATAACAGTGCCATTAATTTTACACATACTAAGTGCTCAAGTCAAAAATGTGATTCAGTTTTTAAATAATACCGCCATATAAAGTGTATATAATGCCGCCATATAAAGTGTATATAATGCCGCCATATAAAGTGTATATAATTCCGCCATATAAAGTGTATATAATGCCGCCATATAAAGTGTATATAATGCCGCCATATAAAGTGTATATAATGCCGTCATATAAAGTGTATATAATGCCGCCATATAAAGTGTATATAATACCGCCATATGAATGATAAATAATGCTGCCATATAAAGGACAAATGATGCTATTATATAAACTGTAAATAATCCAACTATATAAATGACAAATATTGCCCTATAAAGTGTACATCCTGATGACATAGGGGACCAGAATGAGAAATATATGGGGACCAGGATGGGTGAACCAGTTGACCATGTTTGGTCACATATGGGGACAAGGATGGGGACCCGAATGGGTGAAAAACATTTGGGACCAGGATGGCGGACCCACGGGAACCTGGATAAGGGACATATGTCGACCAGGATGGATGACATATGGAGATCATGATGAGGAACATATGGGACCAGGATAGGGGACATATGGCAAATAGGATGGGGCACATGTAAACCAGGATAGATGACATATGTGGACCAGGATGGGCAACACATGGGGACAAGGATAAGGAACATCTAGACACCAGGATTGGGGATATATGGGGATCAGAATGACTTAAACATGGGGTCCAGGATGGATGACATAAGGGGATCAGGATGGGTTACATATGAGGACCGGGATGGCAGACATATCGGGAACAGGATTAGGTACATATGGTGACCAGGATAGGGGACATTTGGGGTCCAGGATGGGTGACATATTGGGACTGGGATATAGGACATATAGTGACTAGGGTTAATGGCATATGAGAATCAGGATTGATGAGATATAGGGAACAGAATGGATGACATATGGATATGGGGACCAGGATAGGGGACATATAATGACCAGGATTAGAGGCATATGGGAACCAGAATATGGAACATATGGTGTCCAGGATGAGTGACATGTGTGGACCAGGATAGAAGACATATGGGGACCAGGACTGGGAAAATATAGGGACCAGGATATGTAACATATGGGGTCCAGGATGAGTGACATATGGGAACCAGAATGGATAATATCTGAGGACCAGGATTGGGAAAATATGGGGACCAGGATGGGGGACATTTTTGGACCAGAATGGATGGCATATGGGGACCAGAATGCATGAAATATGGGGACCAGGTTGAGGAACATATGGCAACCAGGATGGAGGACATATCTGGACCAAGATGGGGGAATTATGGGGACCAGAATGGAGGACATATGGGGAACAGGATGGATGATAAACGGGAACCAGGATGATTGACATTTAGGGACCTGAATGGAAGAGATACAGATCCACTATGAGCGATATAGGGGATTTGAATGGAGTACAAAGGTCACCAGGATGGAGGACATAGTGAAGCAGGATCGAGCACTTTCTTACATACAGGGGCCAGGATGTAATATTATTACGAGAAGGGGCCCATTATGGAGGACATTATTGCAAGAAGGGCCCAGGATGCAGGGCATTATTACAGGAAGGGGCTAGGATTAGTCACATAATTACTATATGAGTGCCAGAATGTGGAACATAGATTATTGGCTTATGGTGGCAAGCGGGCAACATAATTATTATAGGGGTCAATGTGTTCTAGAAGTGATCAGCAATAGATTTCTGTATGTTATTTTCTGCAGAGTCGAATTCTGGCTGAAAGAAGAGAGAGCTGTCTACGCTGGATGAAGAAAAGTGAAGATGAATCACTTCAATTAGAGACATCATTGGCAAATTAGTGTATGACCTGTATACTTACACTACATACTATATAGTATATACAGAGCTCCTGTGTATAATGTCACCAGTATCAATGTATTACCTTTACACTATATACACTATATACAGAGTGCCTGTGTATAATGTCACCGGTGACCACTATATTACCTGTACACTATATACTGATCTCCTGTATATAATGCCACAAGAGGCAATATTATTATTAGATTTGTGGTTTTTATTAATAATCAATATTGTAGTATTCAATTAATTATGTGGTGGTAATATGTGGTCTGGTCACAGTGTTGTGGTATTTGTGCTTTGTATGTGGCATTATTTGGTCACTGTTTGGTTGTAATATATGATCTGGTCAGGTGTGGTGGTAATTGTCCTGTGACAGGTGGTTACTTCAGTGGGTGATCACGGCTGGTCGGTTTACGGTTCCATGCCCTGGACCCTCAAGGGCGGATGGGGGTGATGATGGGGGGAATTGTAATGTGACGCCACCTGTGGTACCTGGTAATAGGGTTACCAGTGCTGCGGCCGGCCTCTGAGGTGATGGAAATGCAGCTTTGGTAGTACAGCTCCCCACAGGTGTAGATATTAGGTGGCCGTCACATGGTTCAATATCGCTAGCGATATTGTTAGCGATCACGTGCACGCGCGATCGCTAACAATATCGCTCACATCAGTGGTGAGCTGTCACACAGACAGACTCACCAGCGATGTGGACCAGCGAGATCGCTGGTAACTATGATACACATCGGGTTACTAGGCGCCGCGCGGCGCTTAGTAACCTGACGTTTACCATAGATACCATCTCCCAGCATAGGCTCTGCCGCTGGGAAATGGATCATTGTGGTGTCACACACAACGATGAGGCAGATTGATCAAGCGATTATCGCTTGATTTGAGCTCTGGCTCACAAATCTGCGATCTAATGATCAAGCGATTTTACAGTGTAAAATCGCTTGATTGCACACAGCGCCGCACAAACGATATCGGTTAAGCGATCAAAACGCAGATCGCTTAAGCGATATCGTGCATTATATTGATGCGTGTGACGGCCGCCTTAATTATAGCTGGCAGAAGTCGTCATGACGTACTGGGCTGAATGGAGAAGAAAAAGGAAAGTTAAAGGGCTTGTCCAAGCATTTCCTAAAGTCTGTATTTGTGTCTGTAAATGCTAACAGTTTGCAATTTACACCCTGTTAGCATTTTGCATTGTTACCTAGATATCACAATTCAGCATGTGGAGGAGCAGCTGAGCCCCCGTCTAGAGGCATGTTTGATTTGGACCCTGGCTGTAACGTCACAACTAGTCATTTAAACCAGTCTCCAGCAGGCCTGCACAAGTCTCCAGCAATCCCTCCCCATACTCCAACAAGCCCTCCCCATACTCCAACAAGCCTTCCCCAGTCATCAGCAAGCCCATCCCAGACTCCAAGCCTCCCCCTGTCCTCAGAAGGCACTCTGCTTGAAGCCCCGCAATCTCCAATAGGGTCATCCCCATTCACCTATGTAGACACTGATTGAACTGCATTGCACTGACAGTGTGGTCATCTCCTTCTCTGCATCACTTTGCTGTAGCCGGCCCTCTGTGAAGGAGATGACCACTCTGTTTAGTGCTGCAGTGTGTGCGCCATTCATTCTTATTCCCCATGCCCGCACTGTCAGTGAAGTCATCCTCTTCTCTGTATCACTGCCACAGACGCTTTTCCCCCTTGTGAAGGAGATGAGCGTGCACGCAGCGCAGCACTGGTTCGTCTCCTTCACGGGGGGGGGTGGAGGGGCTGCGGTAGTGATACAGAGAGGAGGATCATATCACTGACAGCACAGGCACAGGGAAGAAGAATGACCCACGCACACACCGAAGCACTGCACAGAGTCATCTCCTTCACAGAGAGGCGGCTTCGGCACAGTGTTGCAAAGAGAAGGAGATGACTGCTCAGTGCAATGCAGTTCAATCACAATCTACATAGGTGAATGGGGTGGTCCTACTGGACACTGGGGTGGGCCTGCTGAGGACTGGGGAGGGCTTGTTGGAGTATGGGAAGGGCCTGCTTGGGACTAGGAGGGCTTTTTGGAGTATGGGATGGGCCTGCTGGGGACATGGGAGAGCTTGTTGGAGTATGGGATGGGCCTTGCTGGGGACTGGGGAGGGCTTGTTGGAGTATGGGGCAGGCCTACTGGAGACTGGGGAGAGCTTGTTAGAGTTTAGGGTGGGCCTGCTGGTTACTGGAGAGGGCTTGTTGGAGTCTGGGTGTAAACGACCAGTTGTGATGTTACAGCCAGGGTCCAAAACAAACACGCCTCTAGATGGGGGCTGAGCTGCTACTCCACACACAGAATCGTGATATCTATGTAACAATGCAAAATACTAACAGGGTGTAAATTGCAAAATGGTTAGCATTTTGCAGCCTAGATATACACACAGATTTTAGGAAAAGCCTGGACAACCCCTTTAAGGACTCCAAAGAAGAGTCACTGTAACGTGCTGGTGGTATCTACTACTATGTGGTCACCCTAAGCGGTAATATTGGTCTTGATACAATGATTTGTAGCACCTTGGACCAGTAATTTTTTCCATGGGCATTGGAAATCAGCATTACATTTAATTTGTGGGGATGGAATGCTAATAATAAGTAGTTTTTGCAGACTTATTATTTTTGTATATTATTGGTTTTGATTGATGGGTGGATGGTGAGGCCCTGCAGGCGGGGGATGTTTGCACCTCTTTTTGCAGGTGTGAGAGTCACAGACTGGTACGTCTAGTTCTCCAGGCTAGTTCTGTCCACACCGGCCCAGAGAATAGTGAGTTCACACCAGATCCCAGCCAGAACTGACTGTGGTGATTGTGGCTTTAAAGTGACAAAACAATGATATGACCTCCCCGAACATGGAAACTGATTAACTGAGATGTCACAGGAACGTCAAACCTGCTCCGAGGTGTAAAGGTTCATCGCAGGAAGTCATTAAATTACTGCCCGGCCTGTAAATGTCACACTATACTGATGACCGCAATATTGGATACATTTTTGAATAGTTTAAGGAAAATATAAATCCTCATTTCTAACACACTTTGCTTCATTTCTTCACTATTTTCACATCAGTGAAAGGGAACTCCTGATTTTATCCAGAGGGAATAACCCTGTCCATAATCCTGCCCTCAGCAATGCTCTGTGAGCGAAACATCCCGGTCCATACATTGTAACAAACTATCAGCTGATGTGTTTCGCTCACAGAACATTGTCTACACTGGATACATTGTATCAGCTGTACAGATCTCTGCTGGTTTGTTACAGTGTATCAGTCTATAGTCCGGGGTGTTTCGCTCACAGAGCATTGTCTACACTGGATACATTGTATCAGCTGTACAGATCTCTGCTGGTTTGTTACAATGTATCAGTCTGTAGTCCGGGGTGTTTCGCTCACAGAGCATTGTCTACACTGGATACATTGTATCAGCTATACAGATCTCTGCTGGTTTGTTACAATGTATCAGTCTATAGTCCGGGGTGTTTCGCTCACAGAGCATTGTCTACACTGGATACATTGTATCAGCTGACAGATCTCTGCTGGTTTGTTACAATGTATCAGTCTATAGTCCGGGGTGTTTCGCTCACAGAGCATTGTCTACACTGGATACATTGTATCAGCTGCACAGATCTCTGCTGGTTTGTTACAATGTATCAGTCTATAGTGCGGGGTTTTCGCTCACAGAGCATTGTCTACACTGGATACATTGTATCAGCTGTACAGATCTCTGCTGGTTTGTTACAATGTATCAGTCTATAGTCCGGGGTATTTCGCTCACAGAGCATTGTCTACACTGGATACATTGTATCAGCTGTACAGATCTCTGCTGGTTTGTTACAATGTATCAGTCTATAGTCCGGGGTGTTTCGCTCACAGAGCATTGTCTACACTGGATACATTGTATCAGCTGTACAGATCTCTGCTGGTTTGTTACAATGTATCAGTCTATAGTCCGGGGTGTTTCGCTCACAGAGCATTGTCTACACTGGATACATTGTATCAGCTGTACAGATCTCTGCTGGTTTGTTACAATGTATCAGTCTATAGTCCGGGGTGTTTCGCTCACAGAGCATTGTCTACACTGGATACATTGTATCAGCTGTACAGATCTCTGCTGGTTTGTTACAATGTATCAGTCTATAGTCCGGGGTGTTTCGCTCACAGAGCATTGTCTACACTGGATACATTGTATCAGCTGTACAGATCTCTGCTGGTTTGTTACAATGTATCAGTCTATAGTCCGGGGTGTTTCGCTCACAGAGCATTGTCTACACTGGATACATTGTATCAGCTGTACAGATCTCTGCTGGTTTGTTACAATGTATCAGTGTATAGTTCGGGGTGTTTCGTTCACAGAGAATTGTCTACACTAGATACATTTGTATCCACTTCTGAGCTGGGAGCTGACAAAAGGGGGCAATGGCCAAATTCATCTGATCCTAGCTATTACAGTAGAGGCAAGGCTGTTTGATTGGTGCTATACAGCCCCTTTGGCTACAACATACGCAACACAGTTTGGAAATGCTGCTTTGCACCATAAGGAAATCAAAAACAAGTTGTTATGAGCACGATACACAGGATGTAATTACTGCAAAACTTGTATGTGGTACTATTCATTCACTATGTAGTGATTATTTGTGATCTAGTCATGGTGTGGTGGTGATTTTCCCTTGTAAGTGGTAGTATTCATGCGCCATGTGGTGGTAATATGTGGTCTGGTCATGGGGAGGTGGTATTTCTCTCTTGTACATCGTAGTATTCAGTCGCTATGTAGAGTGGCTCAGGGTGATAGTCATGGGTGAGGGATTGATTCTGGATACCCCAACACACTACATGAAAGTCATTGTCCTGGCTGGATGTGTGGACTTGTGTTGTGTAGGCTATACCTCTCTGCAGGCCAGGACCAGATAACTATTTAAACTGACACAAAGACTACCAGTTCATTTTAACCAACAACAGTTTACTTAGCAAATCTTCGGTAACAGCTTCACATATGAGATAGCAGGCACATAACTTCAAACACAGTTCCAGTTCTACAGCACATGTACAGACACAGTTCTAGTTCCCAATGAGTTGCTCTTGTTCTTCCTAGTCCTGATTCAGGACCTCCTGCAATTCTTTTTGGTCCTGCGAAACCCTGCTCAACTCCGCTCAGTTGGTGACAGTCACTTTCCTATTTCCATGACTTTTTCCTCGTGGAGGAGGGGGTATAGGAGGTCTGACCATTAAGGCTAGAATAGAGCCTCACGCTCCCAGACTCTTCCATTTACACATCTCTTCTCCTTGTAGAGGATGAGAGTAGGGGATTTGCTCTAGTGTCAATGAAAAGACTTCAATCATGTACCAATCTGTCCTGACTCAGTACCTCTTAGGCTTGAGGCCTTGCTACTACCGTCCCTTCCACTAGACACAATCTGCTTGAGGCCTCCTTGTTCAATGATCAGTCTACAGTTTTGACAGTGTGTCTCTGTTTCTCAGTCAACACACTAGGATCACGCCATCTCACTCTGGTCTCATTTTGCCGGTTGCCACGAGTCACCTACTACATGTGGTCTTGATGACCTCTTAGACCATAGACCTGTTGGGCACCTCTCTGCCTCCAGGATCGCGCTGGCCACCCATTGGGAACGACTCCTCTTCGGAGGCCAAGGATATATGTTTTTTATGAAAATCGGGGCCGTTACTGGGGCTGACGGGAAGCACTTCAGCAACGGAGCCCGCATGACCTCCAGCCAATTAGCTCTCCCATATGTCAAGGACCAATCCAGGTAGTGGGGCGTGGTCACCGCTTCAGGATCTCCTTCAGTTACTTCTGGCCCTGTGAGTCTCAAAGCAACCCAGGACAGTCCAGGACAGTCACTCTCCCATTGCCACAGCATCATGTCTCTTCTCCTTGTAGAGGAAGTAGAGAAGATGTAACCACCAAGGCGATAATAGAGCCTCATGCTTCCAAACGCTTCCATATCTTCATCTCTTCTCCTCATTGAGGAAGAGGATAGTTAATTTTCAATAATTTCATTGAAGAGCTTTTCACTCACAGACACTAGGGGAACCGCCTCGGAAAAACCGACTTCAATAATGTACCAGTTCATTTTGACCCAGTACCTCTTAGACTTGGGCCATGTTGCTAACGTTCCATCCTCTGGACCCACTCTGCTTAGTACTACATTGTTGGACGATCAGTCTCCAGTTTCAATAGTGACTCTCAATTGGTGTCTCAGTCAACACTCCAGGATCATCCTATCTCACTCTGGTCTCATTTTGCCGGGTGCCACGAGTCATCCACTACAAGTGCCCTTGACGATATATCAGACCATAGACCCATCCTAGTCACAAGCGAGGCCCTATCTGAAATATTACAGGAAACTCTCCCTAGATACTAACCCCTCCCATTGTGTGCTAGTCTCAACACTTAGCTAGAACTTGCCCAACAGTCTGGCAATGACAGCATTACTGTCCATTATACCTACGAAAATGGCCATACATTATACAAAAAAATATTATATCTTACATTACGTTCAACAAGTAAATATCACATCACTAACACTGTACACTACATTAAAATCACATGGCCCATGCTTACAAAGACGCATGACGCAATTCATATTATATTACCACAAAACGATTGGGGTCTTCAGGGAGGAACGCGACTGCAAGTCCATCTCCTTACATTGCTTTCCTTTTTAACAATGGTCATCCTTGAGCATTAGATGACCAATACAACACTCATAAATCATTAATAACAATAGTCTCTCTACCAGAGGGCAGGTGATGTCTTCTCCTCCTGAGTGGTCAACACAGGCCCGATCTTACATGGTTAGGACCTGGAACCAAAGAGTTCAAGTTCTTATAACAGGGCCCTGCAGTAATAGCCCTTCATATACAAGGGCATAGTTCAAAGCTTCTGATCCAACTAGAACATTGTGTCATCCATCCGCCCTCACCCCAACAACAGTCCTTAGGACTTGGGAATAGTCTTATAAGGGACAAATTCCATGACTAAAAATGGGCAAAGTCCATAGCAGGAATGGGCAGCAGTTCATTACAAAGGGCAGGCAGCCGACTTGCGGCTGCAAAATCCTCCGAACCAGCAAGGGGAGCACAACATGTGCAAATGAGCATGGAGGAGGGAAAATAATATAAAGATGCAATTCACCACAATACAATTGGTGTCATCCTGAGGAACACAACTGCAAGTTGATCTCTTACAACTATGCAGTGGTAATATGTAGCCTTGTCTTGGTGTGGTGGTATATCTTTTTGTATGTGGTTTTATTTAGTGATATGTTGAAGGTAACATGTTATCTGGTCATGGTGTGGTGGTATTTTTTTCTTGTATGTGGTACTATTGGATAACTGATGGTGGTAATATGTGGTCTGGTCACAGTGTAGCAGCATTTTTCCCTTGTATGTAGTATTATTAAGACAGTATGTGGTGGTAATATGTGGTCTGGTCATGGTGTGGTGTTATTTTCACCTTGTATGCGCTTTTATTAAGGCAATATGATGTGGTCAAATGTTATCTGGTCATGGTGTGGTGGTATTTGTCTCTGTTGTGGTATAATTTGGTCACTATGTGATGGTAATATGTGGCTTGAACATGGTGTGGTGGTACTTTGTGCATATCTGTCCTGTAAGGTTGTTCCCCCCCCCCCCCTTACATAAAGCTTGCCCTGGTTGTACATTTCGGTTTTCCAGCTTTACTATAGTGATACAGTAGATAAATATGTATCTGCACCTTGCACAGAGATGTCAGAATAACATTTTGCATCCCTGGCAGCGGTTACATAACATTATGTAATCTTCTGGACAGGTTATGTTACATCCTCCATTCACTCATGTTATGCCGATGTAATTTATGTGAGAATCTCTAATAGTTCCCATATTGCATCAGGGTTTTCTTACGAAATAAGGTGCGCACATTTCCAAGTAGCATAAATTAGGACGCCCATGTCAGGAAACAAGAGCATTTTATATCCTCTGCATGAGTGAAAAGTTCCATAACTTGCAAAAGATTGTGAGCATCAACGTTATAATATGCAAGATTCAACATCTGATTTTCATTTTCAAAATAACGCCACTTGGTTCATGAACATTGTGCAATGTTAAAAGTGCTCTTTATTCAGTTTTTTTGCCTTTTTTACAGCAAAAAGTGGCATATTTTGTTGAAATATTGCATATTTTACACAAAAATATCCAAAAATTTTTGCACAATTTTTTATATTCGCATATAATGAATTGGCCATAAACATCTAGAAAACAAACAAAGCACCCTTAATGATGAATGCAATAAAACATACAAAATAGACTTAAAAAAGAGCAAATTAAAAGAAGAGTTTGGTGTAAAACAAAAGCAGACAAAAAACACCAATAACTAGACAAAGTAAAGGTATACATTTACAAACGAATGTGGCCAAAAATGTCATATAGTTAAACATGAATAAAGCTAACAGATGAAACTGGGTTGTATGCAGTATTCTGTCACTATGTGGTGGTAATATGTGGTCTAGTCATGGTGTGGTGGTATTTTTCCCTTGTATGTGGTTTTTATTTGGTCGCCATTTGATGGCAATATATGGTGTGGTTACTTTGAGGCGGTAGTTGTATGTTGAGTGTAGTGTTCAGTAACTATGTGGTGGTAGTATATGGTCTGGTCATGGTGTGGTGTTTTTTCTCCCTTCCATGATGTTTATTCGGTGAATATGTTGTGATGAAATGCTATCTGGTCATGGTGTGGCAGTATTTTTCCCTTGTATGTGGTACTATTGGCTCAAATGTCATATAATTTGCACAAAAATATCCAAAAAAGTTGCAAACTTTTTATATTCGCATGTATTGAGTTGGTCATAAAATTCTAGAAAACAAATGAAACACCCTTAATGATAATTGCAAAAGACATACAAAATACAGTAGACTTAAAAAAGAGCAAATTTGGTGTAAAACATAAGCAGGCAAAAAACACCAACTAGACAAAGTAAAGGTATAAATTCACTAATGAATGGGGTCAAAAATGTCATATAGTAAAATATGAGTAACGCAAAAGTTTTATGAGATATCAAAAATTGATTTGCGGCGCTCACAGATGAATCTGGTTTGTATGTAGTATTCTGTCACTATGTGGTGGTATATGTGGTCTAGTCATGGTGTGGTGGTATTTTTCCCTTGTATTTGGCATTATTTGGTCACTATTTGGTGGTAATATATGGTCTGGTAACAGTGTGGCGTTATTTGTATGTTAAGTGTAGTATTCAGTAACTATGTGGTGGTAATATGTGGTCTGGTCATGGTGTGGTGGTATTTCTCCCTTGCACGTGTCTTTATTCAGTCAATCTTTTGTGATAAAATGCTATCTGGTCATGGTGTGGCACTATTTTTCCCTTGTATGTGGTACTATTGAGTCAAATGTCATATAATTTGCACAAAAATATCGAGCATAGATTAACTCACTCTAGGGGGGACATAGGAGTACGTGTGTACAAAAGTGTTGCAACGCATGATGTCACTATTCATATAGGAGTTGGCAGGTAAGAGGAGTTGTGCCGGAATATTAACCCTGCCCCTGGGACTAAGGTCCTGCAAATATATTTGCTCATCTCTATCTATGATATTGATGGTATAATATGTGGTCATACTCTGGCAGTATTATTTGTCCCTTAAATAGTATTATTATTAGTTATAAAAGGGATTGTAATATCTTTATGCATCTTAGTAATGTAAGTGTGGCCCACGCAACAGGTGAACAAGCTGGTAGGGACGCCTGCTTCTCAAATTTGGCCTTTGGCACATAGGACTCTAGTTCCACTCCTGTCTAAGTTCTCATTGTAGTGATTGGCCAAGACCATGTGTCCTTCTTGTCACTGGGATTCAGGCAACCAATATTCTCAGCAGCATTCAATCTCATCCTCTATATGACTCATAAAGGTGGGTCCTGACCTAGGGTCCCCTATCTATAATACTCCTGTGACATATGTGAGGCAGAAACCGGTGTCATTAGCGAAGGTCACTATGTACCCCTTAAAATGTACATGGAAAGCTACTGAAGTGTGTTGTATTCACTGTGAGTGCAGCACAAAATAAAAGTGAATATAAACTTGGTCAAGCTATCTGACCAAGTTATTGAGGAAACCTGATCAGGCTTTTATTCTTGGAGTGATCTGTAGGATGGTAGTGGGACGGATCTCTCCCTCCAGCCCATGACCATTATTCCTATTTAAGCCTGCAGTAAAGGGCAGGGTGTGTTTCAGTCAAATCTAGGCTGCAGAGGTACATGTTTGGTGTGAGCAGGCCTACTAGAGATGTGGAGAAGTGTCAGACAAACAATGGTGCAGGTGCCAATCGGACATTGACAGGATGCTACGTGAAGGAAGCGGATGTCCAGGTCTGTAAACCAGGGGCGGACCGTCACCCCGGGGGCCCTGGTGCAGGTGTGGACCGGGGGGGGGGGGTGCTAGTGCGCTCTTACCGCTGCTTCTCTCCCGCCTGGTCCTGCTCCTGCCGCGCTCTCCCGCCTGGTCCTGCCGCGCTCTCCCGCCTGCTCCTGCCGCGCTCTCCCGCCTGGTGACGGCGGCTTGTGGGGGTCGGCTGGGAGGGCCGCGCTGAGAGCCGCGCTCTCCCGCGGCTTGTGTGGGTCGGCTGGGAGAGCCGCGCTGAGAGCCGCGCTCTCCCGCGGCTTGTGGGGGTCGGCTGGGGGCCCCCTCCAGGCTTGAAGGGGCCCCCTAACCGGTCGGGGCCCTGGTGCAGCTGCACCGGCTGCACCAGTGTAGTTCCGCCCCTGCTGTAAACGTATGTACGGTATAGTGAGAAATAAAGATTGTTGCTTTGAACGTTCTCCTGGGTCACTGGCCTCAATTTTATGGCTATTAAAATCCTTTGCCTCCCACCTACTAGTTTCCTTAAAGGGGTTGTCCAGGGCTAGTTTTCTGATAGGTCACAATATCAGATAGTTGGTGAACCCATTGGAGTGAACGGGATCTGTGTGAACAATGAGTACAAGTGCATAGAGAAAAACAGAGATCTTTAAGCCCTAATGTCAGGCTGTCTGGGCATGCTGGGAGTTGTAGTTTCACAATACCTTTAAAGCCATAGGCTATTGACTTGTGTTAGAGCATACGGTAATCCGGTCAGAGGGATCGCCCAGGGTCATCTATCATCATATGAATGCCCACCATATCATGCTGCCATTCCGCCCCCCCTGGATGAACACTTTGCCAGCTTCCCATGGCAGTTATACATTTCTACTTGGGGGTTGGAATGCAAGTAACGAGTAGTTGTTTTTGCATATTTGATATTTTTGTATATTATTGGCCTAGATTATTGGTTTTGATTGATGGGTGGATGGTGAGGCCCTGCAGGCGGGGGATGTTTGCACCTCTTTTTGCAGGTGTGAGAGTCACAGACTGGTACGTCTAGTTCTCCAGACTAGTTCTGTCCACACCGGCCCAGAGAATAGTGAGTTCACACCAGATCCCAG
Source organism: Allobates femoralis (assembly GCA_033576535.1). Lineage (NCBI taxonomy): Eukaryota > Metazoa > Chordata > Amphibia > Anura > Aromobatidae > Allobates > Allobates femoralis. The sequence goes on along the minus strand of JARQOC010000003.1, from coordinate 849,190,424 downwards.
CCAGAACTGACTGTGGTGATTGTGGCTTTAAAGTGACAAAACAATGACATGACCTCCCCGAACATGGAAACTGATTAACTGAGATGTCACAGGAACGTCAAACCTGCTCCGAGGTGTAAAGATTCATCGCAGGAAGTCATTAAATTACTGCCCGGCCTGTAAATGTCACACTATACTGATGACCGCAATATTCGAGAACATTTGTTAACAGTTTTATAACAATATAAATCCAACTTTCTAACACACTTTGCTTAATTTTTTCACTATTTTCACATCAGTGAAAGGGAACTCCTGATTTTATCCAGAGGGAATAACCCTGTCCATAATCCTGCCCTCAGCAATGCTCTGTGAGCGAAACATCCCGGTCCATACATTGTAACACAGCTGATGTGTTTCGCTCACAGAGCATTGTCTACACTGGATACATTGTATCAGCTGTACAGATCTCTGCTGGTTTGTTACAATGTATGGCTAGGGTCACATTTGCGATGTGCCCCTAGCCTGCCGGATTCCGGTATTATCTTAGAACTTTTTCCAGCGCCGCATAGCGTTTCCGCTATGCGGTGCTGGAAACCGCAGTCCCTAGTTACCCGGTGTTTACCTGCACGACCTGTCACACAGGCAGCGGCTCGGAGGGCGTTTTACAGCGCCGCACAGGAAATCGTGTCTGCAACGGTTTCCTGTGCGGCGCTGTAAAACGCCCTCCGAGCCGCTGCCTGTGTGACAGGTCGTGCAGGTAAACAGCGGGTAACTAGGGACTGCGGTTTCCAGCACCGCATAGCGGAAACGCTATGCGGTGATGGAAAAATTGCTAAGATAATACCGGAATCCGGCAGGCTAGGGTCATAACGCTAATGTGACCCTGGCCTATCAGTCTATAGTCCGGGGTGTTTTGCTCACTGAGCATTGTCTACATTGGATACACTGTATCAGCTGTACAGATCTCTGCTGCTTTGTTACAATGTATCAGTCTATAGTCCGGGGTGTTTCGCTCACAGAGCATTGTCTACACTGGATACAATGTATCAGCTGTACAGATCTCTGCTGGTTTGTTACAATGTATCAGTCTATAGTCCGGGGTGTTTCGCTCACAGAGCATTGTCTACACTGGATACAATGTATCAGCTGTACAGATCTCTGCTGCTTTGTTACAATGTATCAGTCTATAGTCCGGGGTGTTTCGCTCACAGAGCATTGTCTACACTGGATACAATGTATCAGCTGCACAGATCTCTGCTGGTTTGTTACAATGTATCAGTCTATAGTCCGGGGTGTTTTGCTCACAGAGCATTGTCTACACTGGATACAATGGCCGTACTGCATGAAGTGGCCAAACATGAGGTGCAGCCCCAGTCAGACGAGGGATAACTTTGGGCCAGAGTTATGAATAGAGACTGGAGGAGGGAAACATACACCCGGCCCATGTATGCTGGATAGTGAAGCCTAAGGCTAGGGTCACATTTGGAAGGCTCATGCGATTACCGCATCCAGATCCGGATGCGGTAATCACATGAGCCTTCAGACACATTTTTTTGTTCACAATGTGTCTTTAAACCCAGATCCGGTAACCGGATTGCTCAGAATGTGCAATCCGGTTGCCGGATGTTTTCTTCATCCCTGCTGCCACAGGGATGAACAAAGGGTCAATGTTAATAATAGATGTGAGCAACATGTCTGTAGGGAGTGCCCACCCCCCCTAGAGACATGTTGTCCACATAGTTAGGCATGTGAAGGGTTAATATGTGAAATTATAGTATTGCCGGCTATTGTCGACATTTACTATTTTATGAATGAAGCCCTGCGGCTCCTCACTGTGGAGGAGATACAGTACATAATGTGCGCACTGTATCTGCCGCTATCTAGGGTCCTGAAAGCTGTAACATTAGGTCTATGACTGTGCGCAGTGTATCCTCCCTGCAGACATGTTGCCCACATCTATTATTAACATTAACCTTTTGTTCATCCCTGCGGCAGCAGGGATGAACAAAGAATCTTGCAACCGAATTGCATATTTTGAGCAATCGGTTACCGGATGGGCTCCCATAGGAGCCCATTATAGCAGCCCCGCTGTGTTTACAAACTGCTCCGAAAAACGCTGCCTGCATGATTTTTCATGCAGGCAGCGAAACCGGAATGCGGTAACTGGATTGCAAATAGTGCCTATGGGCTGCGGGTCCGGATCCGGTTTTGAGCATTTTTAATGCTCAAAACCTTATCCGGATGAAAACCCCCCCACTAATCTGACCCTAGCCTAAGATAAACATTAAATAGTATAACCTAAGGTCCTCGCTTTAACGGGCACACCTATGTTCTCTATTAGGCTAGGATCACATTTGGGAGCTTGCATCCGTTGGAAGGATGCATTAAAGGATCCTTTTTTTCCCCTTGCCATTTTCATGGCATGTTTTTTCATTTCGAGCGCATGCGTTACATACATGTACCATGTGTTAACGCATGCGTTCCCCATAGACTCCCATGTTAAAAACGTATACGTTTTTGCAAAAGCACCAAAAAACGCTGCATACCGCGTTTTTTGGTGCACTTGCAAAAACGCATAGCGTCAAACGCAGTGCACTTTTGCACTGCGTTTTTTTTTTGCAAAACCCATGCATTTTTCAAATTTGCACATGAAGACAGTGCATGCATTTAGCAAAGTCTGACCCCACCATATTGGTGGCTCTTTCTGATCTTTACTATGGGGCCACTTCTCCCAATTATTCCCCTATAAAACTTCAAAAACTTCCAAAAATGTTGCCGGGTGCTGTGTGATTGTCTTATATAATCAGCCTGCACTACCGGTTCAGTGCTGTGCATTCATCCACCTGGTTCTCACTAATTACCGAGACATCAGCACATTCCTATTTCACATGTATCGTATTAATTCACCCTGAGAAATCTTACTGGTTACTCCCTGCCCCCTAACCTGACACCATATATATGATATAGGGCATATAGATGTCACAGAGGGGGTCCCCTACACAAGGCCCCCCCATCTAAGAGCCAAAACAGGGAGCTGCCGTGTAAAGGGGCCAGGACAGCAGTGTGCCGGGGGCTTTCTTCTGCTCGATGAGAAGACCCTTTTAAACATATTGGGACAAACTCATTGGGATCCATCATTTATTTGTGGGACCACTCAACCAAGGGCAAGTGTGGGGGTCATTGCTTAGGGGTCTGATAGCAGCATGTCCTCCAATCATACTAAAATAATAGATATCCATGCCTGGGGGAATAAAAAGAGATTTTAGGTCGCTCTCCGAACAATACAAAGCTAAGTAATGACAGCAGTACAATGAAGTGAGCATTCTAGATACATCACCATAATAAAGGAAGCATTCTAGTGACATCACCGCAATAATGGAAGCATTCTAATGATGTCATCAGAATGAAGAGAGGACTCTAATGATGTCATCACAATGAAGAGAGCATTCTAGTGACATCACCACAATTAAGAGAGCATTCTAGATAATTACCACAATAATGGAAGCATTCTAACCACATCACCACAATACAGAAAGCATTCTAGTGACATCACCACAATACAGAGAGCATTCTAATGACATCACCCCAATAAAGAGAGCATTCTAATGACATCACCACAATACGGAGAGCATTCTAGTGACATCAACACAATAAAGAAAGCATTCTAATGACATCACCACAATACGGAGAGCATTCTAGTGACATCAACACAATTAAGAAAGCATTCTAGATAATTAACACAATAATGAAAGAATTCTAATACCATCACCACAAGAAAGAGAGCTTTCTAGTGACATCACCACAATGAAGAGAGCTTTCTAGTGACATCACCACAATGAAGAGAGCTTTCTAGTGACATCACCACAATGAAGAGAGCATTCTAGTGACATCACCACAATGAAGAGAGCATTCTGGTGACATCACAGCAATAAAGAGAGAATTCCAACATCACCACAATAAAGAGATCATTCTAATGACATCACCACAATGAAGAGAGCATTCTAATGACATCACCACAATAAAGTGAGCATTCTAATGACATCACCACATTAAAGAGAGTATTCTAGTGACATCACCACAATAAAGAGAGCATTTTAGTGACATCACCATGATACAGAGATCATTCTAATGACATCACCACAATGAAGAGAGCATTGTAATGACATCACCACAATGAAGAGAGCATTCTAATTATCACCACAATGAAGAGAGCATTCTAATGACATCACCACAATAAAGAGAGCATTCTAGTGACATCACCACAATAAAGAGAGCATTTTAGCGACATCACCATGATAAAGAGATCATTCTAATGACATCACCACAATGAAGAGAGCATTCTAATGATCACCACAATAAAGAGAGCATTCTAATGACATCACAACGATAAAGTGAGCATTCTAATGACATCACCATAATAAAGAGAGCATTCTAGTGATAACAACACAGTGAAAAAAGCATTCCGAGATTAATTCAATGAATAGAGCATCCTAATGACACCACCACAATAGAGAGAACATTCTGGTGCAGCCCTGGGAAGACTACAAGCTGAGGCCACATCCCATCCCTTTGTTGCTGCTACTCAGCCCATGTACCAGGATAGCCAAAAGACTGGCAAAAGAGTGCACTTTGGGGGACTGTAGAAGCCATCATACTGTGTGTGGGAGGGCTGTAAGGGCCATCATACTGTGTGTGGGAGCTGTAGGGTTTTATTTTGTTTGGGGGACAGTGATGGCTACAATTCTAATAATATTAGTACAATACAGAGAGCATTCTTCAGAGTTCAGTTCAATACAGTGAGCATTCTAATTATCTTAGTACAATATGTGAGCATTCTACAATTTTGTTCACTACAGTGAACATTCTAATGGTCTTACTACATTACAAAGAGCAATTCTAATTAGCTACATACATTATAGCGAGCATTCTAATTATATTAATACAATACAAGGAGCATTCTAATTAGCTTGATACATTTATACAGTGAGTATTCTAATGATCTTAGTACAATACAGTGAGCATTCATCTGATCTTAGTAAATACAGTGAGCATTCTACAGAGCTGTTTTCAATACAAGGAGCTTTCTAATTAGCTTGATACATTATAGTGCAGATTCTAATGATCTTAGTACAATACAGTCAGCATTCTAATAATCTAAATACAATACAGTGAGCTTTTTACAGAGCTTTATTCAATACAGTGAGCATTCTAATGATCTTAATACAATACAGTAAGCATTATAGTCATTGTAGTACAGTAAAGTGAGCATTCTACAAAGCTTTGTTCAATACTGTGAGCATTCTAATGATCCTAGTACATTACAAAGAGCAATTCTAATTAGCTAGATATATTATCGTGAGCATTCTAATGATATTAATACAATACAAGGAGCATTCTAATTAGCTTGATACATTATAGTGCGGATTGTAATGATCTTATTACATACCGCGAGCATTGTAATGATCTTAATACAATACAGTGAGCATTCTAATTAGCTTGATACATTATAGTGCAGATTCTAATAATTTTAATACAATACAGTGGGCATTCTACCGAGCTCAGTTTAATACAAGGAGCATTGTAATTAGCTTGATACATTATAGTGGGGATTCTAATGATCTTAGTACAATACAGTCAGCATTCTAATCATCTCGGAGCCCTTTGTAGAGTTCCGTGTGTGACGCCGAACATGTCATTTGCGGTAGTGCGCAGTCGATACACCTAAAAGGTGCATCGCCCGACTTCAGGCTGCGCATGCGCAGCTTAATGTCGGACGATACAGTACCAGAAATGACACATTCGGCGTCATACCCGGAACTCTACAGACAGCTCCGAGGCAAGCTGGGGGCACGCATTGCAATTACAGTATCACGCCCATCGGGGCGTGATAAACACTGCTGGAGGCGGCGAAAGAGCACGCCCAGGGGGGCTAGTAACGGTATAATATGAAGCAGTAAGTTATAAAAAGCTTTTATAAAACAGTCACACCACATATTTAGGAGAGAGAGGAATAGTTAGAATAGTAATAGGAAGGTGCAGGGACAGGTAAGATAGCCTGGGGTCATTTAACTAGGTGACAGGTTCACTTTAAATTGATACAATATATTGAGCTCATTTAAATACATTGATTATTCTAATGAGTATGGTTACATACAAGCCGCATTCTAATCAGTGTGGGACTATACAGGGAGTATTCTAATGACTTTGATACAATACAGAGAGCATTCTAATGATCTCAACACAAAAACTTGAGCATTCTAATTGAAGTTACAAGTGTCATTCCTTATATCTTCTCTAGAATTGACCCATTGTGATGAATTTACTCACTGGGCAGCAGGATGTAAAGTAGAACCATCTGGCATTGGTTTATCAGCTCACTGATGGATTGGGTGATTAAATTCCAACTACCCAATACCTGTGTTTCCTGCCATAATGTATAGGAGGCCCCGATACACATTAGATGGTCAGTTGATCTTGCCAAAATCAGATGACTTTTATCTATCTATTGTATGTGTGGCACCTCTGGATCAAAGTGCTACAGTGTCATTACTACCCCGGGTGGTGGTGTCACTAGAGAGCAACAAGGGGTATTCTCATCAGGAAACACACCCACACACAACACCTTCTGCCTCCAGGCCAGAAGGGGGGGACCAAGCCAGGGTTCAGGGTAAGCTCCCCTATATATTCTGGTCTGGGGAGGAGTCAGTTAGTGCAGTTCCTGGGAGGACTGTGAAGAGGACCTGGGTGTAAAAGAGCAGTGCCAAGCTCATCCCAAGGTCGCTAACTAAGTTCCAGACCTGAGGTTAAGGTCTGAGGAGAGTCGCAAGGATTTACCTGGGAGGCTGAGCAATCCAGTGCTCACCCTAGAGGAAAGGCGCAAAGAACGGACACCGGAGTTCGAGACTGTGCAGGGTCTCACGTCCCGGCAGTCAACACCAGAAAGTGGGGATTCCAGATTCCTCAGCCACACTGTACCCACAGACACAGTAACATAGAGAGTTCATGAGCTGACACCCAGGAACAGAGTAGAAAGAAAGGATTCGAGTTGCCTGTCATACCAGTACTCGCAGGAAGGGTCAGGGCCGGCAGCTCAGCTTAAGCAGCAGCAGGAGCCAATACACTAAGGGAACCTAAGACCCAGCCAGATGGGAAGAAACCCCGAGTTGCTCTCAAAGACTCTGTGGAAAGTTTAATAATAACATCTGCTCTAGTAAAGGACTGAGAAAACCACAAAACCGTGAGTCTGACTGTTACTTGTGCCTGTCGTCCTGCACCCAACAACCCAACAACCTTTACTGCCCCGGGGAAGCTGCTCTGCCCATAGAGAGCCTCCACATCCCAGCTGCCCGTCCATCACTCTGGAGGCTCTGCAGCAGCAGTGGCCATAATAGCCACATATCATGGGTGGCGTCACAAAACTCTCCTTGTATATAACCCCATTCCCTATTATGCCAGAAGAACCCTCTTTTTCAACTGAACCCAGGGTCACGGAAGCCGGGTATCATCCCATGTGACTCCTCAGAGATATTATCTCCCGATTCCGAGTATCCCACGGCCCTGGGGTCCCTCATATGTCTTAGGATCTTCTGCGAGGACCCCTTTTCCCATACCATATCCCTGTATGTTACCGCTCCAGTGGAGAACGACTATAGACGTGCGTCTGTAAACGTTTTAATCTGCAAATCTTTGATTTTATGATGAAAATAAAAATCCTTTGTTTGTTTGGTAAAGGAAAGGATATTGGCAATAAATTCCGCGAATGCTGTGTCTTATGTTTTTCCTTCTTGTAAGTCACTTTGTCATCAATCTACAATTGTGCAAATTTTATGACATATTCTGTTTGCATAAACATCTGAAACTGCTGAAATCCCATATATCGAATGTTTACACCACAGAGGGGTGAGCGCTCATTTACTGAGCAGTGGAAAATGTCTTTTAGGGCTGGTTCACACTGCGCATAATACGGGGGCGTGCAATGCTGATCTGCGGATTATTACTCAAGTCTTACCGGCGTGAGTAAAAAACTATTGACCACTTATTTCGGACGAGACTCGCAAATGCAAGTCTATGAGTGTGAGGAAGATATGGACGGCACCCGGATCATCTGTATGCCATCTTATTTTTACACAGTACGGAAAAAAGTTATATACAGTTGTGGCCAAAAGTATTGACACCCCTGCAATTCTGTCACATAATACTCAGTTTCTTCCTGAAAATGATTGCAATCACAAATTCTTTGGTATTATTATCTTCATTTAATTTGTCTTCTATGAAAAAAACACAAAAGAGAATGAGTCAAAAAGCAAAACATTGATCATTTCACACAAAACTCCAAAAATGGGTCAGACAAAAGTATTGGCACCCTCAGCCTAATACTTGATTGCACAACCTTTAGCCAAAATAACTGCGATCAACCGCTTCTGGTAACCATCAATGAGTTTCTTACAATGCTCTGCTGGAATTTTAGACCATTCTTCTTTGGCAAACTGCTCCAGGTCCCTCATATTTGAAGGGTGCCTTCTCCAAACTGCCATTTTTAGATCTCTCCACAGGTGATCTATGGGATTCAGGTCTGGACTCATTGCTGGCCACCTTAGAAGTCTCCAGTGCTTTCTCTCAAACCATTTTCTAGTGCTTTTTGAAGTGTGTTTTGGGTCATTGTCCTGCTGGAAGACCCATGACCTCTGAGGGAGACCCAGCTTTCTCACACTGGGCCCTACATTATGCTGCAAAATTTGTTGGTAGTCTTCAGACTTCATAATGCCATGCACACTGTCAAGCAGTCCAGTGCCAGAGGCAGCAAAGCAACCCCAAAACATCAGGGAACCTCCACCATGTTTGACTGTAGGGACCGTGTTCTTTTCTTTGAATGCCTCTTTTTTTCTCCTGTAAACTCTATGTTGATGCCTTTGCCCATAAATCTCTACTTTTGTCTCATCTGACCAGAGAACATTCTTCCAAAACGTTTTAGGCTTTCTCAGGTAAGTTTTGGCAAACTCCAGCCTGGCTTTTTTATGTCTCGGGGTAAGAAGTGGGGTCTTCCTGGGTCTCCTACCATACAGTCCCTTTTCATTCAGACGCCGACGGATAGTACGGGTTGACACTGTTGCACCCTCGGACTGCAGGCAGCTTGAACTTGTTTGGATGTTAGTCGAGGTTCTTTATCCACCATCCGCACTATCTTCCGTTGAAATCTCTTGACAATTTTTCTTTTCCGTCCACATCTAGGGAGGGTAGCCACAGTGCCATGGGCTTTACACTTCTTGATGACACTGCGCACGGTAGACACAGGAACATTCAGGTCTTTGGAGATGGACTTGTAGCCTTGAGATTGCTCATGCTTCCTCACAATTTGGTTTCTCAAGTCCTCAGACTGTTCTTTGGTCTTCTTTCTTTTCTCCATGCTCAATGTGGTACACACAAGGGCACAGGACGGAGGTTGAGTCAACTTTAATCCATGTCAACTGGCTGCAAGTGTGATTTAGTTATTGCCAACACCTGTTAGGTGCCACAGGTAAGTTACAGGTGCTGTTAATTACACAAATTAGAGAAGCATCACATGATTTTTCTAACGGTGCCAATACTTTTGTCCACCCCCTTTTTTATGTTTGCTGTGGAATTAGATCCAATTTGGCTTTAGGACAATTCGTTTTGTGTTTTTTCATTGAAAACAAATTAAATGAAGATAATAATACCAAAGAATTTGTGATTGCAATCATTTTCAGGGAGAAAGTGAGTATTATCTGACAGAATTGCAGGGGTGTCAATACTTTTGACCACAACTGCAGATATACATGTAAACAGAGTGGCTGCTGCGCAAAGTCTATTGAGCCTTGTCTTGAGGTTCCGTAGCTTTTGATCTATGTAATCGAGGAACATGTGTGTTGGACCTTGTAACTTTTCTTTCTAATAAATTGGTGAACGATGAACTGTGTTTTGTTTTTATTTCACGTTTTTATGTCTTTCAGGTTTCCATTTCTGTAAAGCAGAGGGACACAAGTGCTGGTGATCCGCGTTGCTGTGAAGAAAGACCGGACCAAAGGTCTGATGCAATGATACAGATCTGTAATCCCTGAGGAAGGAGCAGAGCAGGCTCCGAAACGCGTTGGAAGAATAAAGGAATGTCATTGCATCAGACCTTTGGTCCAGTCTTTCTTCACAACAGCGCAGATCACCAGCACTTTTGTCCCTCTGGTTTCCAGTCGTAAACCACATTACACGTGGAAGTGTGGATCCAGCAGCAGCTGTACAAACGCAGATACTGCTTGTGGGTCTCACAACCTTATCAGGTGAGCACTTTTCAAATGGGTTAATTGCCCCCCCTTCTCATTGAGATAAGGCCCTATGCACTTTTTTGCCTCTTAACACTTTAGATATTGAGGTTTCCATTTCTGGACTACATCGGATTCCTTGGACACTGTCAGACCTGCATGTGTTTTAAAAAAATAAATAAATAAATTGGTGAACCACAGACAGAGGGAAACGGAGAATCAACTAATTTTTTTGTTGTGTTTTTTTTACTTACAGGGTTAGTAATGGGGATGTCTGATACACACCTCTCCATTACTAAGCGAAGGACTTGATGCCAGCTGATACTACACAGCTGACTTCAACCCCATCTACTATTACCTCGATTGCCACCTCACCATGGACCTTCCCACCCTTATAATACCAGCCCGCAACTGTCTGATTTACCTTTGCTTGTTATCAAAAATAGGCGGGACTCCACACTGTTTTCTTTTTTAAATATTAATTTTTTTGGTTTAAAAGCGCTAAACACACTTTAGTGCCACATGAAAGGCAAGTTTATAATATGTAGGGGTGTTGAGACATTATATATCTGCAGGATATTTATATATCTATCTATCATCATTTTATTATCTATCAATCATCTATCAATCAATCATATATCTGTCAATTATCTATCTATCTTCTATCAAGCCAAATCAAAGAAGCTTTATTGACAGGACTAAATGCACATTAGTTTTGCCAAAGCAAGTGTACAATAGGGACTGTGGGGATCTTGGGTAGGGACTGTAGGAGCGATGGATGGGGGCAGATCCAGGTTGGAGTCTATAAGATCAATCTATTATCTATCTATCTATCTATCTATCTATCTATCTATCTATCTATCTATCTATCTATCTATCATTTATCTATTATCTATCTACTATCTATCATCTACCCATCATCTATCTACATTATTATCTATCTATCTATCTATCTATCTATCTATATGTTTATATTTGAATGTTTTATTGATTCTGACAATTAGCAAGAATTTACATAGAGTAATCGAGGATGCAAAAGACTATGTTAACAATGGATGTCATATAAATGCTATGTGAAATAAACAATCACACACTCGCATTGCACTCGTGTTACATACGGTTACCACCATGGATTCCACTCATCCAACTTTTCAGCAGTGGAATGGGACCAATATTTTTCATACTAGTGTGAGTGATCCTTATAATGCACAGTTCTCTTCCATAATCGTCTTGTACAGTAATATTAAGACATGGCTGCTTCCAGAGACGGCGCCACTCCTGCTTTCAGGCCATGTGTGGTACTGCAGTTCTGCACTATTCATTTCGTTGGAGCTGAGCTGCAAAAAACACAACCCATGGACCGGGGCCGTTCCATTGTTGGAAGGAAGTAGCCATGTTTTTTATTTTCTTATTCTATACTACCCCTTTAACTAGTTAATTACATGTGACATCTATTCATCATATGCTGGGACCAGGTAAAGCTGCTCCCTTTATATACACAGTGGGTGATGGCTGTGTTATACAGGAGGGATCAGAATAAGCTGCTATTTAACCCCTTAAATGCCACTGACAATTGATGTCAACAGCATTTAAATGGTTTGATCTGGGACACAGCTGGTACAATGTCTTTTGAGTGATGCTGATGGGACTACTATTGGCTTTCATTAGTCCCCGCCATCTTTGTACACCTATGAAGCCCATAATAGGAGATGGGTACTACTATTACATAGTAACATACATAGTAACATAGTTTTTAAGGTTGAAGGAAGACTTTAAGTCCATCTAGTTCAACCCATAACCTAACATGTTGATCCAGAGGAAGGCAAAAAAAAACCATGTGACAACACTAAGCTCCACATTGGGGGAAAAAATTCCTTCCTGACTCCAGATACGGCAATCAGACTAATTCCCTGGATCAACGCCCTATCAAAGAATCTAGTATATATAACTGGTGATATTATAGTTTTCAAGAAAGGCATCCAGGCCCTTCTTAAATGTTAGTAGTGACTCCCTCATTACACCATCATGTGGCAGAGAGTTCCATAGTCTCACTGCTCTTACAGTAAAGAATCCGCGTCTGTGATAATGATTAAACCTTCTTCCCTCCAGACGTAGAGGATGCCCCCTTGTCCCAGTCTCAGGCCCAAGAGTAAAGAGATCATTAGAAAGGTCTCTGTACTGCCCCCTCATATATTTATACATTATTATAAGATCACCCCTAAGCCTTTGTTTTTCCAAGCTAAATAACCCCAAGTTTAATAACCTGTCTTGGTATTGCAGACCCCTCAGTCCTCTAATGACTTTTGTCGCTCTTCTCTGGACCCGCTCTAGTTCAGCTATGTCTTTCAGCTATGTACACAGTATTCTAAGTGTGGTCGCACTAGTGACTTGTATAGAGGTAAAATTATGTTCTCCTCTTTTAATACATCCCATTATTTTATTTGCCTTTGCAGCAGCTGCCTGACACTGGCCACTAAATGTGAGTTTGTCATCTACCCATACACCCAGGTCTTTTTCAGTGACAGTTTTGCCCAGTGTTTTACAATTAAGCACATAATTATACCTTTTGTTTCCTCTGCCCAAGTGCATAACTTTACATTTATCCCCATTAAAGCGCATTTGCCATTTAGCAGCCCAAGCTTCTAGTTTACATAAATCCTCCTGTAATATAAGATTGTCCTCCTCTGTATTCATTACCCTGCAGAGTTTAGTGTCATCTGCAAATATTGAGATTCTACTCTGTATGCCCCCTACAAGGTCATTAATAAATATATTAAATAGAAGTGGGCCCAACACTGACCCCTGTGGTACCCCACTGTTAACTGTGACCCATTCTGAGTGTGTTCCATTAATAACCACCCTTTGTTTCCTATCACTAAGCCAGTTCTTAACCCACTTACACATATTTTCCCCTATCCCCATTGCCCTCATTTTATGTATCAACCTTTTGTGTGGCACCGTATCAAAAACTTTTGAAAAGTCCATATACACCACATCCACTGCATTTCCTTGGTCCAGTCCAGAACTTACTTCTTCATAGAAGCTTATCAGATTAGTTTGACTATTGGCTTTCATTAGTCCCCGCCATCTTTGTACACCTATGAAGCCCATAATAGGAGATTGGTACTACTATTGGGTTGCCACCATCTTTGTACTCCTATGATGCACAGAATGGGAGATTGATACTACTATTGGCTTTCATTAGTCACCGCCATCTTTGTACTCCTATGAAGCCCAGAATAGGAGATTGGTTCTACTATTGGGTTGCCACCATCTTTGTACTCCTATGATGCCCAGAATGGGAGATTGGTACTACTATTGGTTTTCATTAGTCACCACCATCTTTGTACACCTATGAAGCACAGAATAAGAGAGTGGTACTATTATTAGCTTTTGTAAGCTGCCACCATCTTTGTACACCTATGAAGCCCAGAATAGGAGATCGGCACTACTATTAGCTTTCATTAGTCACCGCCATCTTTGTACAGCTATGAATCCCAAAATAGGAGACTGGTTCTACTATTGGCTTTTATTAACTGCCGCCATCTTTGTACACTTATGAAGGCCACAATAGAAGATTGGTGAATAGACAATATATTGCAGTATAGTGTGGAAGTCATACAATTAACACAGGTTCTAGATCCCCCTGGGGTGAATAAAAAAATATGTAAAAAATATTTAATGTATTTTAACACATATATATTAAAAAAAAATGCACATAAGACTTCACACAACTGTCTCCATGGAAAAGTAAAAACCAAAATTAATATTTTTCTAAAAGTTCTGAATTTTTCAAAAGTGATAAAATAAAGAAAAATAAAACATATCAATTTTTTTTTATTATTGTAATCATATCGACTTGGAGAGTTATATTGTCAGGTCATCGCTATTGCATAATAAACTCCATAAAAATGAATAAAACAAAATGCGGTATATAGCAAAATTGTATTTTTTTTACTATTTCACTCACTTCTTTTTGCAATTTTTCTGATATGGTAAAATGAATGATGTCCTTCAAAACCACAGCTCTCCCTGCAAACAACAAGCCTCATATGGTGATCTGGACGGAAAAGTAAAGAGTTATGGCTCTTGGGAGAAGAGGAGGAAAAAAGAAAAGGGCAAAAATGAAAATTGGGAAGGAGTCAATGTGATGAACATATTAGTTAAAGGATCTTGTGGATTTTGTTTAAAGCCAGAAATGATGTCATTTAGGTAAGAAACTACTGGGAAAAGTCAACTTTTTTTTTTAAACTATTTTCCACGATTTTCTGGCATAAATGACATCATTTCTGACTATAAGCAAAATCTACAAGATCCTCTAACAAATAAGCAGGACACATTAACTCCTTCCCAATTTTGCCCATTTTTCATATGTGATCTCCGAGGTTCTGCAGCAGCTTCTCCCTCCAAACTCTGTTCGCTCTTTGGAGAAATTGGAGTCAATCTCTATTTTAAATACTATTTTGGTCACCAGCTTTGTGATATCTGACTGTAAACAAGGAAAATTCCATTCCCTGACAGCAAACACAGGAGTAAACCCAGTGAGGAATGCTGGTGAATCATTAAAAGTCATTTTGAAATCTTGTATATAGGACAGCAGCTCTTACTACACCCAGGAGGGGATCAGATATCTGTACATTGGGCTAAAATTAGAGGTTTGTATAATTATTATTATTATTATTTATTATTATAGCGCCACTTATTCCATGGTGCGTTACATGTGAAGAGAGGTATACAAAGACACGTACAGTAATCATGAGCAATACAAGACACACACAGGTACAGGAGGAAAGAGGACCCTGCCCACGAGGGCTCACAGTCTACAAGGGATGGGTGAGGATACAGTTGTTGAGGAGAGAGGACCCTGCCCACGAGGGCTCACAGTCTACAAGGGATGGGTGAGGATGCAGTAGGAGAGGAGAGAGGATCCTGCCCACGAGGGCTCACAGTCTACAAGGGATAGGTGAGGATACAGCAGGTGAAGAGAGAGAACCCTGCCCACAAGGGCTCACAGTCTACAGGGGATGCATGAGGATACAGTAGGTGAGGAGAGAGGACCCTGCCCACGAGGGTTCACAGTCTACAAGGGATGGGTGAGGATACAGTAGGGGAAAAGAGAGGACCCTGCCAAGAGGGCTAACAGTCTACAAGGGATGGGTGAGGATACAGTAGTTGAGGAGAGAGGACCCTGCCCACAAGGGCTCACAGTCTACAAGGGATGGGTGAGGATACAGTAGGGGAAGAGAGAGGACCCTGCCCTTGAGGGCTCACAGTCTACAAGGGATGGGTGTAGATAGAGTAGGTGAGGAGAGAGGACCCTGCCCGCGAGGGCTCACAGTCTACAAGGGATGGGTGAGGATACAGTAGTGGAGGAGAGAGGACCCTGCCCATGAGGGCTCACAGTCTACAAGGGATGGGTGAGGATACAGTAGGTGAGGAGAGAGGACCCTGCCCGTGAGGGCTCACAGTCTACAAGGGATGGTAAAGATACAGTAGTGACGAGAGGACCCTGCCCATGAGGGCTCACAGTCTACAAGGGATGGGTGTGGATACATTAGTGGAGGAGAGAGGACCGTGCCCATGAAGGCTCACAGTCTACAAGGGATGGGTGAGTATACAGTAGGTGAGGAGAGAGGACCCTGCCCATGAGGGTTCACAGTCTACAAGGGATGGTGAGGATACAGTAGGTGAGGAGAGAGGACCCTGCCCATGAGGGTTCACAGTCTACAAGGGATGGTGAGGGTACAGTAGGTGAGGAGAGAGGACCCTGCCCATGAGGGCTCACAGTCTACAAGGGATGGGTGTGGATACATTAGTGGAGGAGAGAGGACCGTGCCCATGAAGGCTCACAGTCTACAAGGGATGGGTGAGTATACAGTAGGTGAGGAGAGAGGACCCTGCCCATGAGGGTTCACAGTCTACAAGGGATGGTGAGGGTACAGTAGGTGAGGAGAGAGGACCCTGCCCACGAGGGCTCACAGTCTACAAGGGATGAATGAGGATACAGTAGGTGAGGAGAGAGGACCCTGCCCATACACTTTTGTATAATTATTTATTATTATAGTGCCATTTATTCCATGGTGCTTTACATGTGAAGAGAGGTATACATAGACACGTACAGTAATCATGAGCAATACAAGACACACACAGGTACAGGAGGAGAGAGGACCCTGCCCACGAGGGCTCACAGTCTACAAGGGATGGGTGAGGAAACAGTAGAGGAGGAGAGAGGACCCTGCCCACGAGGGTTCACAGTCTACAAGGGATGAGTGAGGATACAGTAGATGAGGGTAGAGCTGGTCATGCGCCGGTTGATGGACTGAGGCTCTCTGCAGGTTGTAGGCTTGTCTTATAAGTGATAAGATAAGTGGACGGACTCTAGTATAGGGGGTAGATTTATTTTTTCTTGTATACAGACAAAAATTTGCCAAATATATGAAACCCTGTGAAGCTAATAATACAGTATTTTTGGCGCTTTCTACTTTACCGTGCATAAAACTGTCATTTACCAGGCTAGTGTTTATACCTAAGGATGCGCGAGCACTTCAATGCCTGAGTGTTCGGCGTCGGACACTTGGATGGGCACAACTCAACTAGTGATTATAATGGAAGTCGATGGGAAACTCGAGCATTTTGCGCCCATTCGAGTGTCCAACTTAGAACAACTCAGGCATTGAAGTGCTCGCGCATCACTAGGTATAATTCATCCCTTTATTACATAGCTCTGCTTGCGGTCATTGAAACATTATTTTCCCGACCATAAAAACAATTATTAAATGTGTGTTTATCACAGACACTAACTTATAAAATAAGATGGGATCCAGCTGGCGATCTCCTACCAGGGTGAGATATAACTGAGCACCGTGTAATGTTAAGGGGCGTAAAGGTTGCTGGTCATCTTCATAGCCAGCTATTAATTTGAGCAATTCTTAAAGTCATTCCCACATATTTAAGTTATCTCTGTTGGGATCCCCAGCTATCCTTCTACAGCCCTGTCTATAATGCAATCCTCGGCCTCTGTTCCATTCATTGACTGTGGGACTAGTTGAGTGCTGCAGTTCCATAGACAATGAATGGCATGGAGGGCATCTCCTGAACGTTTAGGACAGTTCTCATGGCTCTATAGCTCCGATTTCAAGATTATTGATCAGACCCCGAGCGATCAGCAAGTTATCCCAGTGGTCTAACCTAGAGCGATGAGTAAGTTATAGGGGATAACTTGATTTTTTGGGGGGGATTTTGGTTGTCCAGGACTGAGATACTGATGACCTATTGTAAGGGTAAGGGGGATCTAACACCAAGGACCCTCTCTGATCTGCTGATGTTGTTTCCATGTGTACTACCAATCACTTGCAGTACCTAAGAGTGGCCACTAGTCAGTGTGTGGCGCTGTGCGGCACCAAGTGTCAGCTGATTGTAGGGGTGTCGGACCCCAACTCATTTCATATTGATGACCTATTCTAAAGGTAAGAGGGAGTCCAACACGAGGACCCTCACTGATTTGCCATGGTATCCTATCAATCATTTGCAGTACCTAAGAGTGGCCACTACTCAGAGTGCGGCGGTGTGCGGCGCCAAGTGTCATCTGATTGTAGGGGTGTCGGACCCCCACTCATTTCATATTGATGACCTATTCTAAAGGTAAGAGGGAGTCCAACACGAGGACCCTCACTGATTTGCCATGGTGTCCTATCAATTCCCTGTAGTACCTAAGAGTGGCCACTACTCAGTGTGTGGCGCTGTGCTGTGCGGCACCAGGTATCAGCTTATTGTAGGGGTGTCGGACCCCCACTCCTCTCATATTGATGACCTATTCTAAAGGTAAGTGTGGGTCCAACACCGAGGACCCTCACTGATCTGCCATGGTGTCCTATCAATTCCCTGTAGTACCTAAGAGTAGACCTGCCAGGGTCAGGCCCTAAAATGGCCCGTGGTGGCCCTTGTCCATGTTCTCCATGTAGAGTCCGGTATGGTGACTGATGGGTTGGGGGGTCGGGGAGGGTCTCCACACCTGTGATAGCAATGTGTAACCAGGTGTCTACCTGAGATTACATGGAAGGGTCACAGATAACATTTCCCAGAAATAATTAAGATAACGTTCCTGTAGACAAGATAACGAGGAGCTGTATCTTTCGTATGACATCATTCATTTTACCATATAGTGTACTGGAGAACGGGAAAAAATTCCAAATGCCGTGAAATTGCAAAAAAAATAGTTTTTGGGGTTTTTTATTTACCATGTTCACAATATGTTAAAACTGACCTGGTAGTATCATACTCCAGGTCTGTACAAGTTCATAGATACCAAACATGTATATTATTTTTTTTAAATTTATTTAATTGATGGAACCCTTAGGAGACTTGAAGTTTGCAGCATTCACAGGAGGATGGTGATGTCAGGCCCAGGAGTCATCAGCTGACCCTCCAGTCAACACCCCGCGATCACGTCACAGGGGCAACGAGCAAGGTATGACGCGCTCCACATGTTAAATTCCGCTGTCAGAGATTGACAGTAAAATTTAACTTTAACCGTGGCGGGTGGATCTCTTATCTCTGATCCACCTGCAGCCGTTAGAGGCACATGATGGCTGATCAGACCGGCCATCATGTGCAGGGACAGATGTGGGCTGAGCATGTGAGTCTGCATCAAAGGCAGAGACACAACCTGGGGTGTACAATTACATTAATGAGACACCTTTTTATCACCCATCAACATGTTTTTTTAACAATAAGGTTGTGCAGCTCTTGAGACGGCTCACTGGTTTTACCCATCATGAGATGTTTCTTGTGTAATGAGACGCCTTTTTATCAGCCATCAGTTGAACCAGCTGATATTATTGATCACTAAACATCAGGATTGCTTTCTAATGACTGATAGATTCAGCTGCTGTCAGAACTTTCCACCTCTCTTTCTTCATGTGGTCAATACTTTTCCCCCGTGTCACTTCTCATTATTACACAGAATTTATGGACATCCATGATTTGATTTCTTTTGTGTGTGTGTTGATTGGATGAGTTGTTACTGACATCTGGTGAGAAACTCATATGCATAGTAGCTTTAGAAATGAAAATTGGTGACGTGTTCAATACTTATTCCACCTGTGTACTGGTATCATGTCAATTAGGTCTATAGAGTGATACCCCAACTTGGATGTAAAATTTTAAAACAATCTTTATTGTACAAATGTAAAATCTTCACATACAAACAAGTAAACAATAAAAGGGATGTGAGGACCTACACATGAATATAACCAACCAAAATCGAATAAACAATGAACTATCCCTGAGATGTCCCAATGCCTAGCAATGGAGGATTCTCACCATAGGTTAGGGTGCCCCCATACCAAGTCGGCTAGTCGTATGACTTACCCTAGGGTGTACTTAGTTCATGTAGTAGATACAACACTTCCGGTCTAGATCACTTAACTTAGTTATATCACTCAGGAAGTTGTTAGAATCGGTTATTTGGGGAGGCCGGTGGATGGATAAAATGTCTCCAGGCCCTTGACGCGTTTCATACTTACCAGTCAAGAGGGGTTCATCAGAAGGGGGGAGAAAATCCTGATTGCCTTGCAGGACATCGGTCCGAAACAGGTTATAGATAGACCGATCATCCAGTTATCAAGATAAGGCGCATGTCTTATAGGAGGACATCAGACCACAGGATTCACCAGTCTAAGTGGACATGGATAAGGTTCCACCAGGTAGTTAGGATCACTTCTGGCACTGACACCATGGAAGGGTACACAGAAATATGTCTCGATTGCCAATATTAAAATGTATAATTTAGGCAAATGGCCATTAGTTATGGCTATATGCAGGCCATAGGTCCATGGTGCAAACCGAATAAGATGCTGCCAAAGTCCACTGACCAAGTTACTCCACCACAGTATAATAATAATAATAATAATAATAATAATAAAAAGTGTTATTTACATAACAACGTATTCCGCAGCACTTTACAATTAAGGCTGCCTTCACATAGCGGGTCAGATCCCATCCGAGGCTGTCAGGGTGAACCTGACAGCCCCGGATCGGATCAGCACACAGATCTGGAGGGCTCATATGCCCTCCAGTCCGGTGTGCACCCGCACGCAGCTGCCGCCACTGATGATTCAGGACCGCAGCTCGCGGGGAGCTAGCCGCGGTCCTGAAACAACAGCCGTGTGCAGCCGCAGGTGTCCGGTTCCCGGATTGTCCCGGGCCGGGGCAATCCAGCCCCATAGGCTCCCATGTTAGGGAGCGCCGGATTGCCCCGGATCCGGGCGAATCCGGGGCAATCCGGGAGTAGGCAATTAGAGGAGATATTCTCCTCTCAGACACAAGCAGCGTTTTTGTGTCCATGAGAGAATACTGAATTCTCCCGGAGAGATGGAAATCGGATGGCAGAGAGCTGCCATCTGGCTCCATCCGGCCCCATAGGATATTATGGGACCAAAATCCGGTCTGGGGCTGTCCGCTTTACACGGACAGCCTCGGATCGGATGAGACCCGCTATGTGAAGACGGCTTAAGAGTAATAATAATAATTAGATAAGTACATAATTAATTAAGTTATAATTAATAAGAATTAATTTGTAATAATTCTAATTAAATCCATCATAATGATCTTAGTTGCTGTTTGTAACTGTTAAATATGAATAATAATAATAAATGCTATTTATATAGCACCAACATATTCTGCAACACTTTATAATTAAGAGAAATAATAATAATTATTAATTAGTAATAATTCTAATTAAATCCAGCATAATGATCTTACTTGCTTTGTGTAACTGTTGTATATAACAATGATAATAATTAATGTAATATTAAAATGATTTAATACAAATTCCAGCATAATGATATTTATATAGCACCAACATATTCTGCAGCACTTTACAATTAAGAGTAATAATAATAATAATTAGATAACTTAATTAATTATCAATTTATAATTAATAATTAATTTGTAATAATTCTAATTCAATCCAGCATAATGATCTTAGTTGCTGTGTGTAACTGTTAAATATGAATAATAATAATAATAAATGCTATTTATATAGCACCAACATATTCTGCAACACTTTATAATTAAGAGAAATAATAATAATAATTATTAATTAGTAATAATTCTAATTAAATCCAGCATAACGATCTTACTTGCTATGTGTAACTGTTGTGTATGTATAACACTAATAATAATAATAATAATAAATGTAATATTAAAATGATTTACTGTAATACAAATTCCAGCATAATGATCATATTTGCTGTAAGTTGTAACTGTATAATCTACTATATAATTGCCGTAGGCATTTTCGTGTCGGACCCCGAAAACGCCGTGGCTATGTCACGCTGTGACGTCACCACGTGCGAGCAATGGCCGCGAAGCGGCCATTGCGAGTCGCTGGCCGAAAATAGAACCAGAGGCTCGGCCACAAAGTTAGCGATTTACCGCTGAGGTAGCGCGAGCAATGGCCGCGAGGCCATTGCGAGTCGCTACCTCAGCCGCCGCACCTGCCGCATCTCCCCCTATACTTTCAATGGGGATCTATTGCGAGTCGCTGTGTAGCGCGAGCAATCGCCGCGAGGCCATTGCGAGTTGCTACACTTGCGGCGCGGTTGCGGTAATCCCCATAGAAAGTATAGGGGGACTTGCGGCAGGTGCGGCAGCAAGTCGCTGGCTGAGTGCGAGCACTTGCGGCGCGGTTGCGGTAATCCCCATAAGGATTACCGCAACCGCGCCGCATTGCGAGTCGCTGGCTGAGTGCGAGCACTTGCGGCGCGGTTGCGGTAATCCCCATAGAAAGTATAGGGGGACTTGCGGCAGGTGCGGCAAGTGCGGTTTTGCCGCACCTGCCGCAAGTCCCCCTATACTTTCTATGGGGATTACCGCAACCGCGCCGCAGATGCGGTTTTTAAATAAAATAAAATAATTTTAATACAAATAAATTTACTTAAAATAACAAATAATAAATACATTTAATAATAATAAAAATAGTAAAAAAACAAAACAAAATAAATAATAAAATAAAAAATTCCTATCTACTATATTGGATTATTATTTGAAAATCTAAAAAAAAATATTCTAGACACCCGATGCATTTGCATCGGGCTCACAGCTAGTAAATAATAATCACAATAATAATAAAAAATGCTATTCATATAGTACCAACATATTCTGCAGCACATTACAATTAAGAGTAATAATAATAATAATTAGATAAATTGATAATTAAGTTATAATTAATAATAATTAATTAGTAATAATTCTAATTAAATCCAGCATAAGGATGTTATTTGCTGTGTGTAACTGTTGTATATGTATAATAATAATAAATGCTATTTATATAGCACCAACATATTCCACAGCGCTTTAGAATTAAGGATAAAAAAGGTAAATAAGGAAGTAAAAGTGACAGACTGCAGACTGTGTTACAGTCCTAGCTCCTGCTATTGGCTGATAACAGAGAACAATAGAGTTGCACTAAGCCTCTGCTTGTTTTCTTGGCTATGACACCACACCTTACACACTTCTTGGTGGAAAGTTTTAGAGGTGATGAGAAGACGCCGCGCGGTGCGGTGTGACCCCCGGCAGATGCCTCACATAGTATCTGACACTTTGTTCATTGTGTTTTCCGACAACCTGTTTTCCTTGTGACATAATGAGTCATGTATTTACTATGAGAAAAACCCGCACAGCCGGTGAGAACCGGCCAGGAAATACACAAACACAAAGTCAAGGTCTGCGGAGGATCGAGTGTAGAGCCTGATCCGAGGAAAGCGGGGTGACCGAAGCGGTGTGCTACCGGAGCACTGAAAGCGGGGTGACCGAAGCGGTGTGCTACCGAAGCACTGAAACCGGACCGTAAGGCTAGGGTCACACTTGGCTGCGTTTTATAAGGTGCTTTTTGCAGCCTGTGATTTTGCTGTTCGGTGTGGAGCAGCCTTAAAAAACCCAAGCAAAAACGCATGGCACTTTAGACATGCGTTTTTGGCATGGGGGCCTATGGATGCGAAAAAATGCAAATGTGACCCTAGCCTAAGACTGTGTACACACGGTGCTCCACTGGAGCAAGCAAAACCGGACCATAACACTGTGCACACGGTGCTCCATTGAAGCACTAAAACCGGACCATAAGGCTAGGGTCACACTTGGCATGCGTTTTTTTAAGGTGCTTTTTGGCAGCCTGCATTTTTGCGGATAGGTGTGGGGGACCTTAACAAACTCATGGAAAAAACGCATGCAAAAACGCATGAAAAACGCATGTACCATTTAGTGCCATATAAAAACGCATGCATTTTTGAAAAAGCACCAAAAAATGCTTCATGCAGCGTTTCCCTGTGCGCTCGGCATAAGCGGACACTATGCAGCCTGCAGTGTGAAGTGGTTACCAAGATACACATCGGGTAACCAGGGGTGGCATTTCCAGGAAGCGCAGGCACACACGCACCTGTGCTTCTCTGTCAAAGTGTTAGATACTTAGAGCGCAGGTGTGTGGACAAGGCCTGAGAGTCCTGAAGTGGACATTTCTGCACCATTTCTGCATCTCTTTGTAGGAAAATGCAGCGGCAAAAACACATGAATTTTCTATGCAGATTTTTCCCATTCATTAAAATGGGTGAAATCTGCAGTGAAAATGATGAAAGAATTAGGCTAGGGTCACACTTGCGTTTTTTTTTTTTTTTTAAATCCTGATCCGGTTATGAGCTTTTAAAAAGCTCAAAACCGGAGCAGGAAACGCTCCTCATAGGAGCCCATTATAAAAACCGGATTGCATTACAAGCAATCCGGTTACCGCCTCCGGCTCTGCAGCCTGCGTGAAAAATCATGAGCGGTTCTAGCCTCTGCAATGAGGTAACTGTATATACTTTGCTTATCCCGGCTGCACTGTACAAAAAACCTTTAATATTCCTAATAAATGTGCCCTTCATGTCTCTAGGGGTTGCCCACCCCCCTAGAGACATGCTACTCAGCTGCGCATATAATGAGTTAATATCTTATGTACAGTAAGCCGCCTCCTGGCGGCTCTGTACAATTTTGTGAATGAAGCCGCGGCTTCACTGACAGGTGGGCACATACTATATGTACATTACGTATAGTATGTGGTGCTGTTCGACTTCCTGAAGGCTTTTCAGCAGATCTATGGCGGTGCGCTACCCATAGATCTACTGTAAAAGCCTTCAGAACCTTGGACAGCGCACATACTATACGTAATGTACGCATAGTATGTGCGCAGCTGTCAGTGAAGCCGCGGCTTCATTCACAAAATTGTACAGAGCTGCCAGGAGGCGGCTTACTGTACATAAGATATTAACTCATTATATGCGCAGTTGAGTAGGTAGCATGTCTCTAGGGGGGGTGGGCACCCCCTAGAGACATGAAGGGCACATTTATTAGGAATATTAAAGGTTTTATTACTGTCTTAACAGTTTGCTCATCCCTGCGGCATCACTCATAACACAGTTCTAATAAAGTAGTGTCAGTAGTCAGTGACCAAACATATATAATCAAGCAGCAGCTTCAATAGAAGTCCTAAAAGGAAATGAATTAGGCTAGTCCGAGCCAGTAAGCCTCACAAGGCTTTGCCAATGTCCCTATGGTTGTTAGAGAGTGTTATATATTACCAAGTGATCAAGGCTGTGGCAGCAAGCAAGGGGACACCATGGACCCCAGGTGTTCTGTCACAAATCTGTTCAGGGGAGTGTCACTGTAATGGTGGGTTTACACGTCCCGATATCGGGCCGATATCGGGACCAACGACACGGAAGCGCGCTTTTTGAGCGCGCTTCTCCTGCTATCGCATCGCCGGGTTACACAGCCCGATATCGGGATACAACGTCCCGACGATGTGTACGCCCCCCAACCCAGGAACGACCATTTAACATGGGAGTGAATGGGTGACGTGAGCGTACACATCGTAGTTGGGCTGTTACACGGTACGATGCGGCTACAACGGCCATGCGATATCGGGCGGTTGAATAGCACGGTCATTCAACCCCGATATCGTTTTGGCATCGTTCCAGCATCGCGTTGTACGTTCAAACCGTACAACGCGCGAACGATATCGGGTCCAACTCCCGAACCACGTGACTTTTGGTCGGAGTTGGGTCGGAGTTGGACGCCGATATCGCGACGTGTAAACCCGCCATTAGAGCGGTTCTCCACAGTTTAAGTAATATACCATAGGTAATTACATGAGTATCAGCTGTGTAGGTGACGTTGCGTGGGATAGAGACGGGCGGTGATGACGCTACCGGACGTGCGTCATCATTACGTGCACTGCAAGGTAGTGCTCATGCGCACAGGGTGTATGGGCTTCAGTGAGTTCCAAAATGGCTGCGGCGCAGGCGCAGTTCAGGAAGGGGAGCGTCATGCCTCAACTACACATTGATTGCTAAGCAACCGGTTGTTTACTGCATATTAGGCGCAGTTCAATCAACGGGGGCACAGCTTTTTAAGATCATTTAGTAGACATTCTTTATATAGCAGTTTAATATAGGTGGCTGTAAAATAAGTGGAGAAAAGTACAAGGATTATTGTTTGCCAGAGCCGAAGCAAATTTTTAAATGAAGGAGTGCAAATAATCTAAAGAGCAAAGAAGAGTATCCCATTCAAAAGGATGGCATGTTAAAGATCAATGGTCACACAGTGACAAAAGAGAAATGACAGAATGTTATTCATCATTATATAATATTACGGGCATTTTCACGGCAACCAGACACTTATACCCATGGGGATCCCCAAAGAAAACACACTCATTTATTCTTGATTCTTGTAATATGAAAAAAAATATATATATTTGAAGGAAAAATATTAGTACTGCATTTGATATGCAGCAAGATATGAAATATAGTTTTAGAGAGATACAGTAATAACCAAGGAAATATAAAGAAATAATTATTAAAAAAATAAGGAAAGATAAAAAAGATACAAAGTGCTCTCCAAATAAAAATAGTAATAACTAGTATCTCCAATTTTTGCCAATTATTGAATTATTTATTTAGATATCAATTATTTGCTGGTAAAATATTCCACTCAGTTCAGATCGAATCGACAATCCGTTCAGTCCTCTATAATAAAGGGGGGGAGCATGCTGCATTTATATGATCAAAGAACATCAACCATAATTGAAGCTGTCAACCCACAATAGACGCCAATAAACAAAGGCATCTTGGCTGCATGACAACGTATACAGATACCTATTATTATTATTATTATTTATTTATATAGCGCCATTGGTTCCATGGCGCTTTACATAAGAAGTAGGGGTAACAAGGACAGGTACAGTACACATGAGCAGTCAAGGCTTGCTGATACACGACGGGAGAGGATCCTGTCCACGAGGGCTCATAGTCTATAGGGGTGGGGGGAACACGATAGGGTGGGGGAGCGCCGAGCGGTTGGTGGAGCGGCGCTGGGTCTCATCATAGGTTGTAGACTTGTTGGAATAGATGAGTTTTGAGGTTCTTTTTGAAGCTCTTGAGGGTAGGCGAGTGTCGGACGTGCTGGGGGAGAGAGTTCCAGAGTCTAGGGGAGGCGCGGAAGAAGTCTTGTATGCGGTTGTGGGAAGATGAGATGAGGGGGGAGGAGAGGAGGAGTTCTTGTGAGGAGCGTAGGTTGCGTGCAGGTTGGTATCGGGAGACCATGTCGGAGATGTAGGAGGGGGACAGGTTGTGGATGGCTTTGTAGGTCAGGGTTAGGATTTTAAAGCGAGGTCTTAGGGAGGTGGGGAGCCAGTGGAGTGCCATGCGGAGAGGGGAGATAGGGGAGTAGCGAGGAGGCAGGTGGATTAGACGGCAGCTGAGTTTAGGATAGAGCGGAGAGGTGCAAGGGAGGAGGCAGGGAGACCGGTGAGCAGTAGGTTGCAGTAGTCAAGGCGGGAGATGATGAGGGCGTGGACGAGAGTTTTGGCGGTGTCATGATTAAGAAACGGGCGGATACGTGAGATGTTCTTGAGTTGGATGTGGGGCTTGAAGGAGATGTGGGGCTTGAAGGAGAATATCTCCAAAGTGAGACATATGAGGAGAGAGAGGGCAAAAAGGTCCCTATTACAGTGATAGTTCTTTGTGTTTTTTGACACGATGCTAGAGAAGATGATCCAAATCCTCCATAGACGAAAAAGTATATGAAATTCTCTTGGAGACATCCGATATTATGTTTGCTTATAAAAGCCGTTGAAAAGGAGTTCCTCATTCAGACCCTGAGGAGACAGAGATTTTAAGTCATAAATCCACTTAGCCTCCAATTTCAGAAGCTCAAGCGTAGTATTACCTCCTCTTATACTTGGTTGCAATCCCTGCAATCCCATAACTTTCATGCTATTGGGGTTGCAATTATTGTATAGCATAAAGCGCTTAGATACGGATGGTAAAGTATGGCCTTTTTCCAATTCCTTTCTGGCTGTGTTAACAGTAGATATATGATGTTGAATCCTCCTACGTAGCTCTTGTGTGGTCTGGGCAACGTATATTTTTTCACACCCACATATAATTGCATATACTAAGTTCCTTGAGCGGCAGTTGAAGTAACTCTTATGGCCACTTTACACGCGGCAACAGGAAGATAGAAAACGGCAGGTGTCGGAGACGATTGTACCTTTTACCTTCAAAACACCTTGCAGATACCAGAATTACACGCAGCCACTTCAAGGTGTTTTGAAGGTAAAAGGTACAATTGTCTCCGACACCTGCCGTTTTCTATCTTCCTGTTGCCGCGTGTAGAGTGGCCATTAGATCTCACAACACTAGGTACGTTAGATAGAGTAAGTGAGTCTGATGATACCATTAATGGACAGGTCACACAGTCACCACATGCGTATGGGCCATTTAAACGGACGCCTCTCCCAATCCGTGTAGATGGTCTCTTAAAATGACTCCTAGTTAAATGGTCCTTCAGGTTGGGTGATCTCATGGCTGTTAAACCTGGTTTCTCGAAGAGAAACGGTTTCAATCTCTCATCCATGGTTAATAAACTCCAATTTCTATTGAGAATTGATCTTAATTCAGACCATTGGTTACCATACTCCAGGGGATTCCCCAATCCACCACGGGAAAGCTGGACCCGAGGAAACGGCCAGAGTCTACCTCCGAAGTTGTCAACCGGCTGCTGCGGTCTGTTCACCGGCTGCGGCACCCTGCCACACGGAGCGGTCTGCCTGCTTCCTCACCACGAGGGAGGGGAGCCCCAAGATTACCTTCAAGGAGCCATTGGGTATAGACTCATCCTAGGCGGGGAAGAAAGGACACAGGTTCGTCAACTAAGGCATACCACGGGTACCACCATACCACCTTGCAGCCACCCGTAGAGCTACCTGTTTCTTTAACAACTGTTGGTGAACTGTGGACTTGTATGCTGATGACTGTTCACAGTAAAGTACCCGGGAGAGTGACTTTGCCTCCATTTCTTTGTGCTGCAGAACTCAACTTCTTTGCTTACAGGAACGCTGCCCCGGAGGATAAGCTCCACCTGTAGGGAGCTTTGCCATCCTTGCCGCGATACCACCTCCGGAGGACTGTGGCGGCGCTGGTGACCCATCACCAGGTACTACAGGTGGCGTCACGTGACAACAGCAAACTCTTATCCCCTGTACATAACCCCTTATTGAAGTGTCACCCAGGCAACGGCCACAGGCACTGCCACCCATGACATCCCCGTGAAACACTCACCGAGCCTGACACCCAAGTACCCCAGGGCCTGGGGCTCGACAACAGCACCTCTGAACTGTCATAGACTTTGCTGGCTTCAGGATAGACATGCAGATATTGATGCAGATTCTCAAAATCTTCTTTACAAAAAACAGCAAAAAAACACACCATGGACACAAGGCCTTAAATTACCAGCAAAATAAGTGAGATTCCTGAAGTCTCCGAATTCACATTGTGTAATACTTCATTTTGCCTGTGGGGACGCTGCAGGGAAATGACACACCTATTGTCAGGGTACTCACAGATCACAGTGATCAAATACCCTGTAGGAATTGTCCACAGTGAAGAACCCCTTTAAGACCGTGTTTCCATGTTTCTTTCTTTTATTCATTTTTTTATTATGTGGTTGCTTTTAGAAAAAACGATTAATTTTTCCTTACACATTTATGACTCGCCCCCAGGGCCATGGGGTGATCGGAACCGGGCTGGTTCGGTCTCTCACGGGGACGCACGGGGCTGAGACCGGCTCCATGGCTCTGCGGAGTCGCTAAACATGCAGGGGGGATGATTTAGGGATAGTTGTCGTTACGCCACTCGTGGTGTTTGGCTATTTGGGCCGTGACTGTCGTCTCGGACCTCTAGGGATGAGGGAATAGCAGTTGTGATGGTGTCGCTCCTCACGGATGGAGTGGTCCTCCAGGGCAACCGTTAAAGTCTATGGCGGTGGAAGGCCGTTTGGAAGCAGGACGGAGGGCGCAAAGTAACAGACAGACTCACAGTTGTTGTTTCCTCAGGTCCTTTACTGGTGGTGCAGGTACAAGGCGGGACACTGTCAGGTGATGGTACTGGATTCCGTGCAACCTGGAAGCAAGTCGGGGTTCCCCTCACCCCGCAAGTTCTGAGGTCTCCCTGCTGCACTTTTTCAATGGGTCCCTCCTGCTGCCTAAAGCTGAGCTGCGGCCCTTTCTCTCTCCTGCGTTGTGCCAGTATGACAGGCGGCTCGAGTCCTTTACTAGCCCTACTTCCCTGGCGGCTGCTCCTGGGCTCTTAAGCTGTTTTGCCTGCCAACACTGTGGTGTAGCTAGGAGACCTGGAATCCCCCGCCGTCTGGTATTGGCTGCCGGATTGTTAGGCCCTGCACAGCCTCGGACTCCATGTTCATTTCTTGGCGCTCTGCACTGGGGTGAGCTCGACACCGCTCCACTCCCCAGGCTACCCTCGACTTCCTCAGACCCTCACTCAAGCTAGGTTTCTGCTACCCTAGGACGAGCTTAGCACTGCTCTAGCTAATAGGATGTCTTCCTCAGTACTGCTCCGTACTGAACTGACTAACTCCACCCCAGACCAGAATTTATAGGAGAGCTGCCCTGAACCCAGGTTTAGAGCTCTCTCTTCAGGTCTGGAGGCAGAAAAGGTGTTGTGTGCTTAGGCTCACCTGGTGTGGATACCCTTTGTTGCTTCCAGATATGACACTACCCCTCGAGGGAGATATTGACATTGTGGCATCCGGACTCTGGGGTGCCACATCTATTATTCATATATTTTTCTCTCCAGGAGCGGGGAGCTGGACTGCATTTGCGGGGAGCTGGACCCCAGGAGCGGGGAGCTGAATTGCAGGCGTGGGGAGCTGGTCCTCAGGATTGGGGAGCTGGACTGCAGGAGTGGGGAGCCGGACTGCAGGAGCAGGGAGCTGGACCGCAGGAGCGGGGACCTGGACTGCAGGAGCGGGGAGCTGGACCGCAGGAGCAGGGAGCTGAACCGCTGGTGTGGCAAGCTGGTCCACAGGAGTAGGGAGCTGGACCCCTGGAGCAGGGAGCTGGACTGCAGGAGCGGGGAGCTGGACCCCAGGAGCGGGGAGCTGGACTGCAGGAGCGGGGAGCTGAACTGCTGGAGCGGGGAGCTGAACCGCAGGCATGGGGAGCTGGTCCACAGGAGTGGGGAGCCTGACCGCAGGAGCTGGACCACGGGAGCGGGGAGCTGGAACACAGGAGCAGGGAGCTGAACCGCAGGCATGGGGAGGTTGACCAACAGAGCGGGGAGCTCGGCCACAAGAGCGGGGAACTGGAACACAGGAGTGGGGAGCTGGACTGCAGACTCGGGGAGCTGGTCCCCAGGAGTCAGGAGCTGGACTGCAGACTCGGGGAGCTGGACCCCAGGAGCGGGGAGCTGGACCACAGGAGCTGGATCTCAGGAGCGGGGAGCTGGACCCCAAGAGCGTGGAGCTGGACCCCAGGAGCTAGGAGCTGAACCCCAGGAGAGGGTAGCTGGACCCCAGGAGCGGGGAGCTGAACCCCAGGAGCGGGGAGCTGGACCCCAGGAGCGGGGAGCTGGACCCCAGGAGCGGGGAGCTGAACCCCAGGAGTGGGTAGCTGGACCCCAGGAGCGGGGAGCTGGACCCCAGGAGCGGGGAGCTGAACCCCAGGAGTGGGTAGCTGGACCCCAGGAGCGGGGAGCTGAACCCCAGGAGCAGGGAGCTGGACCCCAGGAGCAGGGAGCTGAACCCCAGGAGCGGGTAGCTGGACCCCAGGAGCGGGGAGCTGAACCCCAGGAGCGGGGAGCTGAACCCCAGGAGCAGGGAGCTGGATCCCAGGAGCGGGGAGCTGAACCCCAGGAGCGGGGAGCTGAACCCCAGGAGCAGGGAGCTGGATCCCAGGAGCGGGGAGCTGGATCCCAGGAGCGGGGAGCTGGACCCCAGGAGCGGGGAGCTGGACCCCAGGAGCGGGGAGCTGAACCCCAGGAGCGGGGAGCTGAACCCCAGGAGCGGGGAGCTGAACCCCAGGAGCGGGGAGCTGGATCCCAGGAGCGGGGAGCTGGACCCCAGGAGGGGGAGCTGAACCCCAGGAGCGGGGAGCTGGACCCCAGGAGCGGGGAGCTGAACCCCAGGAGCGGGGAGCTGGATCCCAGGAGCGGGGAGCTGGACCCCAGGAGCGGGGAGCTGAACCCCAGTAATTTTTTTGTTGCGTACTTCGACTGTAAAGGAATATTTTTTATTTGCATAAAAGTTGCTGAAAAAACAAACAAAACAAAACCGCAGAAAGAGCTGGAGTATAAATGTTTGTGTACAGCTGACACAGCTTCATACGTCACATTTATCACACACGGATGTGCCGGGTCCGGGCAGCAGAGCGATCACGTGATCATCAGGACGTCTGAGGCAGCACTTTACTGTAAGTGCTGCAATCATTAAATGCTGTGTAAAAAGTGACCGAGAAAGGAAAAAACTCAAAAAAAAAAATCTTTGAATGATTCTGTGCGCCGGATTTTTACAATGTTGTGCAATAATTTCTCGCAACGGCTGCTGCGTTACCAGAGAGAGCAGAAAAGGGTTAATTAAAGGGGCATGCAATAAGTCATCAATAATATATGGATAGAGAACCCCTTTAATTAAGGCTTGATATGAAAAGATAACAGTCAGGACACAAGAACGATTGTAGATCCAACGTAAGTCATGATTTAGTGCAAAATGTGGGCCATGACCCAGACGGATTTATAATAGCGGGGTCTTATATGACAGAAAGGGCCCCGGGCTCACCACTCTCCTGGTGGGGAGACGTCAAGCTGGGCGGCCCATCTGGTCAGGTGGCAGGACTGGTGGGTAGCTATTGGACACTCCGCATCATATGTATATGGGCGTGCATAATTAACACTCCGGCGGTGGGGAGAAGCCTTTTGTGGCTTCACATATAATGAGAAGCTGCAGAATAACAGGTGAATAAACTACTTTTATAAACTTTCTCATAGCGCTTTAGGGACAGAAAGGGATGGATAGAAATGGATAACTGTGGTGCAGGGACAGGTGAAAACAGGCTGGAGGGTCGTTTGTAGAGATCAGGTTCCCTTAAATGTGCGCACAGACAATGCAAGAGGCTGAAAAACGCTCAAAAACGATGGAAGAATTAATATCTGCAAATTTACCTGTGTATCAACTCTGCAATTATGTGAGCACAGACAGCCTCACTACACAGCGGAGGGAATGTCCCTATACTGCTCCTCTGCATCAGATCTGGAGCAGCCAATCTCTAAAATAGGACATGTGACACCTTTGACCCTTCCTCCTCATTCTCAGACCCTCCCACCGCGCTCTCCTCTCTCTCTCGGACCATTTCTCCTCTCTCCTCTCTCTCTCTCTCTCTCTCTCTCTCTCTCGGAGCCTCTCTCCTCTCTCTCTCTCTCTCTCTCTCTCTCTCTCTCTCTCTCTCGGAGCCTCTCTCCTCTCTCTCTCTCTCTCTCTCTCTCTCTCTCTCTCTCTCTCTCTCTCTCTCTCGGAGCCTCTCCCCTCTCTCTCTCTCTCTCTCTCCTCTCTCTCTCTCTACTCTACCTCTCTCTCTCTCTCTCCTCTCTCTCTCTCTCTCTCTCTCGGAGCCTCCTCTCTCTCTCTCTCTCTCTCTCTTCCTCCCTCTCTCTCGGACCTCTCTCTCTCTCTCTCTCTCTCTCTCTCTCGCTCTCTCTCCTCTCTCTCGTCTCTCTCTCTCTCTCTCCTCTTCCTCTCTCTCTCCTCGGACCCCCTCTCTCTCTCCTCCTCTCTCTCTCTCTGACCTCCCCTCTCTCTCTCCTCTCTCCCTCTCTTCTCCTCGGAGTCCCTCTCCCCTTCTCTCCTCTCTTCGGACCTCTCTCTCTCTCTCCTCTCTCTCCTCTCTTCCTCTCTCGTCTCCGCCCTCTCTCTCTCGACCCTCTCTCTCCTCTCTCTCTCTCTCGGACCCTCTCTCCTCCTCACTTCTCTCTCTCCTCTCTCCTCTCTTCGACCCTCTCTCTCCTCTCTCTCTCCTCTGACCCTCCTCCTCTCTCTCTCGGACCTCCCCTCTCCTCTCTCTTCTCTCAGACCCTCTCCTCTCTCTCTCGGACTCTCCTCCACCTCTCCTCTTCTCTCGCTCTCTCTCGGACCCTCTCTCTCTCTCTCACTCTCTCTCCTCCTCTCTTCGGACCCTTTCCTCCTCTCTCTCTTGGACCCTCTCTCTCTCTCCCTCTCTCTCGGATACTCTCTCCTCCTCTCTCATTGGACACTCTCTCTCACCTCTCTCTCTCGGACCACTCTCTCTCTCTCTTCCTTCTCTCTCGGACACTCTCCCTCTCCTCTCTCTTGGACCCTCTCTCCCTCTCTCTCGGACCCTCTCTCTCCTCTCTCTCGGACCCACTCTCCTCTCTCACACCTTCTCTTCTCTTGTACCCTCTCTCTTGTCTCTTGGACTCTCTCTCCTTTCTCTCTTGGACCCACTCTCTTCTCTCTCTCTTAGACCCACTCTCTTCTCTCTCTCTGACCCTCTCTCCTCTCTCTCGGACCCTCTCTCTCCCTCTTGGACCCTCTCTCATCTCTCTCTGACCCCTCTCTCTCTCGGACCCTCTCTCTGTCGGACCCGATCTCTTTTCTCTCTCTCTCGGACCTGATCTTTTCTCTCTCTCGGACCTGATCTCTCCTCTCTCTCGGACCCGCTCTCTCTCTCTCTCTCTCTCTCTCGGACCCTCTCTCCTCTCTCTCTCTCTCGGACCCTCTCTCCTCTCTTTCTCCCCCCTGATCTCTTCTCTCTCTCGGACCCACTCTCTTCTCTCTCTCTCGGACCCTCTCTTCTCTCTCTCTCCAACCCGATCTCTCTCTCTCTCCTCTCTCTCTCTCTCGAACCCTCTCTCCTCTCTCAGACCCTCTTTCCTCTATCGGACCCACTCTCCTCTCTCTCAGCCCTTCTCTTCTCTTGGACCCTCCCTCTTGTCTCTTGGACCCTCTCTCCTCTCTCTCGAACCCTTTCTGCGCTCTCAGACCCTCTCTCGGACCCACTCTCCTCTCTCTCGGCCCTTCTCTTCTCTTGGACCCTCCCCTCTTGTCTCTTGGACCCTCTCTCCTCTCTCTCGAACCCTCTCTCGGCTCTCAGACCCTCTCTCCTCTCTCTCGGACCCACTCTCCTCTCTCTCGGCCCTTCTCTTCTCTTGGACCCTCCCTTCTTGTCTCTTGAACCCTCTCTCCTCTCTCTCGAACCCTCTCTCCTCTCTCGGACCCACTCTCCTCTCTCTCAGACCTTCTCTTCTCTTGGACTCTCCCTCTTGTCTCTTGGACCCTCTCTCCTCTCTGTCTCGGACCCACTCTCTTCTCTCTCTCAGACCCGCTCTCTTTTCCCTCTCTCTCTCGGACCTGCTCTCTTCTCTCTCGGACCATTTCTCCTCTCTCTCGGACCCTGTCTCCTCTCTCTCAGACATTCTCTCTTCTCTCTCGGACACTCTCCTCTCTCTCGGACCCTCTCTTGTCTCTCTCGGACCCTCTCTCCTCTCTCTCTTAGACCCGCTCTCTTCTCTCTCTCGGACCCGTTCTCTTTCTCTCTCGGACACTCTCTCTCTCTTCTCTCTCGGACCGTTTCTCCTCTCTCTCGGACCCTCTCTCCTCGTTCTTGGACCCTCTTTCCTCTCTCTCGGACACTTTCTCCTCTCTCTCGAACCCTCTCTCCCCTCTCTCGGACACTCTCCTCTCTCTCGGACCCACTCTCCTCTCTCTCGGACCCGCTCTCTTGGACCCTCTCTCCTCTCTCTCTCTCAGACCCACTCTCTTCTCTCTCTCGGACTCGTTCTCTTTCTCTCTCGGACACTCTCTCTCGGACCATTTCTCCTCTCTCTCGGACCCTCTCTCCTCTCTCTTGGACCCTCTGTCCTCTCTCTCTCGGACACTCTCTCCTCTCTCTCGGACACTCTCTCTCCTCTCTCTCTCGGACACTCACTCTCCTGTCTCTCGGACCCTCTCTCCACTCTCTTGGACAGTCTCTCTCCTCTATCTCGGACACTCTCTCTCCTCTCTCTCGGACCCTCTCTCCTATCTCTCGGACCCTCTCTCCTCTCTCTCTCGGACCCGTTCTCTTTCTGTCTCTGACCCGCTCTCTCCTCTCTCTCGGACCTGCTCTCTTCTCTCTCTCTCCTCTCTCTCGGACCCTCTCTTCGCTCTCGTGAGCCCTATGATGGTCTCCGCTCGTGGCTCTCTTTGCTCTCTGGTTCGGTTCTATCCGGATTTTGCAGCCTGGGGCTGCTCTGAGAGCTCACACCCCACCCCGGCTCAGGCACAGGGTCAGCTCTATGGCTCAGGCACAGGGTCAGCTCTATGGCTCAGGCACAGGGTCAGCTCTATGGCTCAGGCACAGGGTCAGCTCTATGGCTCAGGCACAGGGTCAGCTCTATGGCTCAGGCACAGGGTCAGCTCTATGGCTCAGGCACAGGGTCAGCTCTATGGCTCAGGCACAGGGTCAGCTCTATGGCTCAGGCACAGGGTCAGCTCTATGGCTCAGGCACAGGGTCAGCTCTATGGCTCAGGCACAGGGTCAGCTCTATGGCTCAGGCACAGGGTCAGCTCTATGGCTCAGGCACAGGGTCAGCTCTATGGCTCAGGCACAGGGTCAGCTCTATGGCTCAGGCACAGGGTCAGCTCTATGGCTCAGGCACAGGGTCAGCTCTATGGCTCAGGCACAGGGTCAGCTCTATGGCTCAGGCACAGGGTCAGCTCTATGGCTCAGGCACAGGTCAGCTCTATGGCTCAGGCACAGGGTCAGCTCTATGGCTCAGGCACAGGGTCAGCTCTATGGCTCAGGCACAGGGTCAGCTCTATGGCTCAGTGCACAGGGTCAGCTCTATGGCTCAGGCACAGGGTCAGCTCTATGGCTCAGGCACAGGGTCAGCTCTATGGCTCAGGCACAGGGTCAGCTCTATGGCTCAGGCACAGGGTCACTCTATGGCTCAGGCACAGGGTCACTCTATGGCTCAGGCACAGGGTCAGCTCTATGGCTCAGGCACAGGGTCAGCTCTATGGCTCAGGCACAGGGTCAGCTCTATGGCTCAGGCACAGGGTCAGCTCTATGGCTCAGGCACAGGGTCAGCTCTATGGCTCAGGCACAGGGTCAGCTCTATGGGTCAGGCACAGGGTCAGCTCTATGGCTCAGGCACAGGGTCAGCTCTATGGGTCAGGCACAGGGTCACTCTATGGTCAGGCACAGGGTCATCTCTATGGGTCAGGCACAGGGTCAGCTCTATGGCTCAGGCACAGGGTCAGCTCTATGGCTCAGGCACAGGGTCAGCTCTATGGCTCAGGCACCGGGTCAGCTCTATGGCACAGGCACAGGTCAGCTCTATGGCTCAGGCACAGGGTTAGCTCTATGGCTCAGGCACAGAGTCAGCTCTATGGCTCAGGCACAGAGTCAGCTCTATGGTCAGGCACAGGTCAGCTCTATGGCTCAGGCACAGGGTTAGCTCTATGGCTCAGGCACAGGGTCAGCTCTGTGGCTCAGGCACAGGTCAGCTCTATGGCTCAGGCACAGAGTCAGCTCTATGGCACAGGCACAGGTCAGCTCTATGGCTCAGGCACAGGGTTAGCTCTATGGCTCAGGCACAGGGTCAGCTCTATGGCACAGGCACAGAGTCAGCTCTATGGCACAGGCACAGGTCAGCTCTATGGCTCAGGCACAGGGTCAGCTCTATGGCTCAGGCACAGGGTCAGCTCTATGGCTCAGGCACAGGGTCAGCTCTATGGCTCAGGCACAGGGTCAGCTCTATGGCTCAGGCACAGGGTCAGCTCTATGGCTCAGGCACAGGTCAGCTCTATGGCTCAGGCACAGGGTCAGCTCTATGGCTCAGGCACAGGTCAGCTCTATGGCTCAGGCACAGGGTCAGCTCTATGGCTCAGGCACAGGTCAGCTCTATGGCTCAGGCACAGGGTCAGCTCTATGGCTCAGGCACAGGTCAGCTCTATGGCTCAGGCACAGGGTCAGCTCTATGGCTCAGGCACAGGGTCAGCTCTATGGCTCAGGCACAGGGTCAGCTCTATGGCTCAGGCACAGGTCAGCTCTATGGTCAGGCACAGGGTCAGCTCTATGGCTCAGGCACAGGGTTAGCTCTATGGCTCAGGCACAGGGTCAGCTCTATGGCACAGGCACAGGTCAGCTCTATGGCTCAGGCACAGGGTTAGCTCTATGGCTCAGGCACAGAGTCAGCTCTATGGCTCAGGCACAGGGTCAGCTCTATGGCACAGGCACAGGTCAGCTCTATGGCTCAGGCACAGGGTTAGCTCTATGGCTCAGGCACAGGGTCAGCTCTATGGCTCAGGCACAGGGTTAGCTCTATGGCTCAGGCACAGAGTCAGCTCTATGGCTCAGGCACAGAGTCAGCTCTATGGCTCAGGCACAGGGTCAGCTCTATGGCTCAGGCACAGGGTCAGCTCTATGGCTCAGCTCTCACTCCTGGGGCTTCAATCCTGGAAAAGTAAAAACATGAACTACTTTCCCGTGATAAAAAGGAATAAAGTCTCCATATTCCAAGGATTGAGCGTTCACAATGTGCAGGGGTGAACCTAGCCTCTCTGCTGCCTGAGGCGAACTTTAAAATGGTGCCCCCCCCCCAAACACAAGGGCGTCAGCACCATACACGCAAGAATCACATAGAAAAATCCAGAATAAGGATCATTAATGGCAATGGCAGCTTGGCTCAAGCTACAGTCACACAATGGTGGCTGCAGCCTTATAGCACAGGGGGCAGCACTGATTGCCACCTTATCTATGGCACACACCTACAAGACTCTGTGCAGCTCCAATGTGATCACTGCCTGGCACTGACTGGTCAGACATGTCACCATGCGGCACCGTCCACACATACAACGACTGCAGTCTGAGCATCAACAAGCCGCCACTGCACTAAGCTGGGAAAATGGCGCGTCTTCCCCAACAGACCACGCCTCCTCCTGAAACGCTTAGCCAATCACAAGCTCCCCATACGGGGCTGTCCGGAGCTAATACCCTGTTTCCCTGAAAATAAGACACCGTCTTGTATTAATTTTTGCCCCTGAAGAAGCGTGATGTCTTATTTTCAGGGGACGTCTTATCTCCATGAAGAATTCACATTTATTGATGAACAAAAAAAATGAACATTTATTACATACAGTACAGTAATTGTCATCACAGAGCAGCGTAACCAAACTATGTTATCCATCATCCTCTGCAGCCCCATATCCCTAACACCCCCTGCAGCCTACATCATCCATCTGCAGCCCCCATCATCCCCAATGTCCCCCGCAGTGTACATCATCCATCTGCAGCCCCCATCATCCCAATGTCCCCTGCAGTGTACATCATCCATCTGCAGCCCCCATCATCCAATGTCCTCCTGCAGCCCCCATCATCCCCAATGTCCCCCTGCAGTGTACATCATCCATCTGCAGCCCCCATCATCCCCAATGTCCCCTGCAGTATACATCATCCATCTGCAGCCCCCATCATCCCCAATGTCCCCCTGCAGTGTACATCATCCATCTGCAGCCCCCATCATCCCCAATGTCCCCCTGCAGTGTACATCATCCATCTGCAGCCCCCATCATCCCAATGTCCCCCTGCAGTGTAATCATCATCTGCAGCCCCATCATCCCAATGTCCCCCTGCAGCCCCCATTATTCTCATGTCCCCTGCAGTGTACATCATCCATCTGCAGCCCCCATTATCCCCAATGTCCCCCTGCAGTGTACATCATCCATCTGCAGCCCCCATCATCTCAATGTCCCCCTGCAGCCCCCATTATCCTCAGTGTCCCCCTGCAGTGTACATCATCCATCTGCAGCCCCATTATCCTCAGTGTCCCCCTGCAGTGTACATCATCCATCTGTAGCCCCCATTATCCCCAATGTCCCCCTGCAGTGTACATCATCCATCTGCAGCCCCCATCATCCCAATGTCCCCTGCAGCCCCCATTATCCCCAATGTCCTCCTGCAGTGTCCATCATCCATCTGCAGCCCCCATCATCTCCCAATATTCCCCTGCAGCCCCCATTATCATTCCACAGCCCCCAATATCCCATTATCCATCTGCAGCACCCATCATCCCCCAATGTGGGAGCAGGAAGGAGGACAAGTGCCGACCAACCGGCGGGAGAATTGATCTTTCATTGCCCCCATAAAGTATTATGCCACCAAAAGTGTCCCCCAAACACTATGATCCCCCCACAGTGAATTCCTTCACAGGACCCTCCACACGTAACATACGATACCCCCCAACTATTCTGGCACAGTATGATCCCCAACTGTGACCCCCCTCACAGCCCTCCATATAGTATAATTGTCCCTAAACCTCTTCACACTGTACTAAAGACCCCAACACAGCCCTCAAATAGCCCCCCATAAAGTATAAAGGCTCCATCATAGCCCTGCAAGTATTATCCTGCCCCAACAGAGCCCTCCAAATATTGTAATGAATTCCATATATTATAATTGGCTCCATATATTATAATACACCCCCATAGTCCTCCATATAATAAAATACATCTCCGTAGACAATGCACCCCCATAGTCCTCCATATATTACAATGCACCCCATAAACCTACAAATATTATAAAGCTCCGCCATAGCCCTCCATATAGTATAATGCACCATGCATAGTCCTCCAAATACTATAATGCATCTCCCATAGTCCTCCATATAGTATAATGCACCCCATAGCCCTCCATGTACCATACAGCACCGCATGTACAATATAGCACCCCATATATAGCCCCGCCCATATAAAGCACAGGAGCCCCATATACATCACCCCCATAAATAGCACAGCACCTCCATACACAGCACCCCAATATACAACACAGCTGCCCCATAAACAGAACAGCTCCCCCATAAACTGCACAGTACTCCCACATACAGCACAGAAGCCCAATATACAGTACAACACCCCCATAAACAGCATAGTACCCCCATATACAGCACCCCAGCCCAATATTCAGCATCCCCACATACATAATAGTACCTCCATATACAGCACCACCATATATGGCACAGCACCCCCATATACAGCACAGCACCCCCATATACAGCACAGCACCCCCATATACAGCACCCCAGCACCATGTACAGCAGCCCCACA
This sequence comes from Allobates femoralis, assembly GCA_033576535.1. Taxonomy (NCBI): domain Eukaryota; kingdom Metazoa; phylum Chordata; class Amphibia; order Anura; family Aromobatidae; genus Allobates; species Allobates femoralis. The sequence goes on along the minus strand of JARQOC010000003.1, from coordinate 849,149,691 downwards.
TACAGTAGAGCACCCCGATATACAGCAGAGCCCCCCATATACAGCACCCCAGTCCAATATTCAGCACCCCCACATACAGTAGACCCCCGCCAGATACAGCAGAGCCCCCCATATACAGCAGAGCCCCCATATACAGCAGAGTTCCCCTATATACAGCACTGCAGCTGACTCACCTTGGCCGGGACTCCGAGGGACAGGCGTTTTCTTCTTTCCTCCTTGTCACGGATGGACCGCACCTGCTGGTAGTGGGCCCGGTGGTCCAGATCAATAAAGACGCCATTGATTGAACAGATTAGGGGTTAATTTGTTTCGTGACGCCACCTATGAGTGTTCCGGTGAAGTTCACCGGCGCTGCTTGGGCCTCCAGGGGATGGAATGCAGCAAGATGGAACGCTCCCCACAGTCTGAGCGATGATCCCCGGAGACAGGCGCTGCACAAGATGTTCTGAGGCAGCTGCGGTTACCTTAGTGCGCTGAGATAGACAGTTCATAAGAAAGCACGGACACTGGAAGTCTCTGTAACGGGTTCTTTACTGTAACCAGCAGACAGTACATGGCATACAGTGACGGGTAACGGACCGGGTGGACTCAGCAATGACCAGTGTTTCTCAGAGCTCCGCGGTGTTCCTCCATTCTAACTAACTTGTGTTGCCGTTGTCGCCCAGGAATGCCAGATCGGGTACAAGGAGGCTGCTTCAATGCCCTACCCAGGGTATACGTTCCGGGTGTTTTAGGGAGCCTTGGGTCCTTTTGGTGGGTACACCGCTGGCTAGACGACTGTGTGTGGCGGTGGTGGGGTGCTCCTGTAAAGCGGTCCCTCCACTCCTGGTTCGCGTAGCAGTGATGAACAACTTTGGTACCAGTAGACCGGCTGTAGATGGGCATGGGATGTTTTTGGACCCGCATGTGGATGCCCGTAGATCGGTTGTTAAGGCACCGAGAGTAATGGCGCCCAACTGGGGTGTCGGCCAGGGGGCTGCACGGGACTGTGCAGGCCCCCTCTCCTACGTTGCAGAGCCTTTTGTTTTTGCTCCTTCTCCTACGTTGTTTCAGAGAGTTCTCTTTCTACACTCTACCACTACACTCCGCCCACCAGGACCTTATTGGCCCTCTATACTGATGATGCATGTAGGGTATGGATCTCTGAGTTAACTGTGTCATTGCTTAGTCAGAGAATATTGCTGCTGCTGTTTTGGCTGCAATACCCTCCTGTGACGCACTCGTTGCGGGGCGCCACACAGCTCCATGTACAGCAGACCCCCTATATATAGTACCCCAGCCCCATATACAGCACCCCCACATACAGCAGAGCCCCCCATATACACCACCTGGAGTCCCGATGAACACAAGGTCACTTGATGCAGAGGTAGAATCACTGCTGGATTGACCTATCATCACACTCCCTGGCTGGAGGGGGCGGACGCTGAAGAGGCAGAGCCAATTGCTGCTGTACAGACAGTAAAAGCAGCCAGGTGCCTCCTCCCTCCCCAGTCCCGACTGCAGCTGCTCCACACAGTCACTAACAGGAGCACGGCAGCAAGGAATCTGAGCGATCTGCCGCCCCCTGTCTTCAGGGACTCATCGCCACCTGAGCTGAGGGCTCACATTGGCTCATTGATGATGCGGCCTTGCCTGGGGCCAGTTTCTTAACATTGCCTGCTAACCATCCCTTGTTGGCAAATAGGGTGGTGTACTCAACTGTGTCACCGGGGTACGGCGTGCGCTGCTCTTTATTGCTGGACATGGGCAGAAAGTCTCTCTGGCTTATGAAAATGTCTTGGTAGAACCCCACTTCACTGATCAAACCAAACTCTCTTTTTCTGTTGAAGTCTATCACTGTACCTATCCTCCTTTTCTCAGGGTCATCATCCAGTTTCTGTCTGGCTTTCTCTTTTGAAGTCCAGTCTGCAGCCTGCACCTCTGCCTTCGTGCAGCGCCTATGGTGGGGTACTGGTTGGCCTCTACTATCTCAGCCTTTTCCTCCATATGGGTAAACAGCTCTGGATGGGGCACCAAGGCACTTTGTCCCCCTGCTGCTGCAGGTCTAATAGTGTCTAAGTTGCAGACTGGACAGGCTCAAAAGCTTCATCCTCTCATGGGTCCTCGGCTCCAAGTAGAGGTGTCTCCTCCTCCCCTAGTTCTTCTGGTGCCTCCGGTTCTGGCTCCAGTGATGGTGGACCCTTTGTGACCTGGACGGCTGCATCTCTGATGAGGGGTGTCATCCACGATGACTTTGAGAAGCAGTGCTCCCTTCCCAGGGGACAATAAAGGGGCAGTTGTTCATATATGATCTTGTGCTGTGCGGGGGCTGCTGACTATGTGGGCGCTAAAGCTGGGCTGGTATCACATGCTGGGTGGTGACAGGCAAACTGGGACCGGGACGGGTCCTACCTGCTCCAGCTGGGTTTTGACCTCCATGCTCGGTTGGGGTCTCTGCAGGTGTAGCGGCAGGTACGGGATCATCTGGGTCCTCTCTCTTCTGCTCTCCGGCTGCTTAACCTTCTCCTCACTTTCTGGCGGTGCAACGTCTGCCTCGCTTTTCGGCACGGACGGCGTGCCCGCAGGTGGGGAAGCCAGGATGGCTGTGGTCAGCACATCCTCTTCATCCTCGGCTGGTGGAAGGCAGGCACACAGGACCCCCCCCTCGGAACGTGATTTCAACATCCTGTTCGTGATGCAAAAATATAGGCATAAGGGTTGGGGTACTCAACCATCCAGGGCAGACAGTCTAGGATCACAGTGGTAGTCCCCAGAGATCATGACCCTGACTGGACATGTTAAGGGGGTATTTACAGGGGATTGTGACACCAGCTGTAGTACTGACCAGAGATGGACAGGGACTGCTGTAGGGGCTTCCAAAGGGAGATGGTAGGGCAGCCAGGTGGTAGGCCCTCTCCAACCAGGGCAGCCTTGAAAGGTGTAGAGGGTGGATGGGATGATGGATGATGCAGAGGAGGAGGGTAGAGGTGGTGCAGGAGGATGCAGGAAGGACCAGATGACACACAGTCTTTGCGGTTCTTACCCTTTACTTGTAGTTGAAGATTACAACCCAGCCTGGGAACAATGTTCACTAGGGGCACAGCCTGGCCGGCCCAGAGATAGTTGGAGTCCACCTTGATGAGACAAAGGGTATATCTCATTCCAGCTGCTTTCCCAGTTCTGACACTTGCTACCACTTTCCACTCCTCAGTGTCTATGGTTGCCAGTCCCTGCCAGGCAGGTAGCTGCAGGTCCTGAGAGTGACAGCTTTAGTCCTCTGACCCTATATATCCCCGTGAGCCTCGGGAAGGTCCATAAAATTAGTCACTGTACTTGAAGCCCAGTGACCTCCAGCTTCATGACGGGCCTAAAGTATCCCTAATTGAGTTGGGGGCTGGTATCCATCCTGCAGCTAGCTCTTCAGCCCAGCTTCAACAGCTGGCAGCAGATTCATCCTACCAGGCCCTCGGCCTAGCACTTCACTCCACTCTCCATGCTAACTCTCAAGCGACTCAGTACTGACTAGAGTTCTATTCTTTGCCACCTACCCCTTACCTAACTCCTCCCTCCAGCCAGAAGTGGGGACGGTCCTATAGGGGGGTCTCTTCCACCCAGCACTCACTGGCCTGGAGTTCACATGTGTTGGGTGTATTTGGGGGTCTCAGCAATGTGTCTTCCACTTACCTCCAGGCATGATATTATACATACAATTATATGCAGTACCATTTGTGGCAGCCTAGTCGCAGGGGCACCACAGTTATTACCGACATCTGGTGATCTTCCTCCCCCCCGCACACACAATTCCTATGAGGGTGCACAATATTGTGAACAACCTCATTACTGCAGTTAAACTTAGGACACAACATGAGAATTCGGGGCGGGTGAGAGTTGTCGGGGTGTTGGTCGGTGACACACACTTTGGAATTTGATGAATTCGTTTTATGTCTTGTTCTGAAACTGAAGAAAGGAACGAACGAGATACAAAGGCAAAGCAGGATATTTCTTGTAAGGAGGCGGTCTGACACTGTCGGCGTTCTTAGGGTCAGTGCACACACGTCGTGTCGCTAAAATCTTACTATTGGCTAAAATCCGGTTCAGCAAAGATTGCACTTGACATAAAACCGCAAACTGCACCGATAACTGTCACAATGTGGCGGCGCAGAGTCTGCAGACTGAAGGCACCAGATCCTCTGGAAATCAGGCATCCAATATTGGAGATTTCTTCTTTTTCGTCATCTTCGGTTTCTCAGTTTCCATCATTTTTCCTCTTCCTGATTTTGCTTCATAAATTTTGAATTCAGATTTACAAACTTTATTCAGTTTTGTGATTATCCCCTGTACAGTGATATCACTGTGTGCATTATCCCTGTACTGTGACATCACTGTGTGTATTATCCCTGTACTGTGACATCACTGTATTATCCCTGTACTGTGACATCACTGTGTGTATTATCCCTGTACTGTGACATCACTGTGTGTATTATCTCTGTACTGTGACATCACTGTGTGTATTATCCCTGTACTGTGACATCACTGTGTGTATTATCCCTGTACTGCGACATCACTGTGTGTATTATCTCTGTACTGTGACATCACTGTGTGTATTATCTCTGTACTGTGACATCACTGTGTGTATTATCTCTGTATTGTGACATCACTGTGTGTATTATCTCTGTACTGTGACATCACTGTGTGTATTATCTCTGTACTGTGACATCACTGTGTGTATTATCTCTGTACTGTGACATCACTGTGTGTATGATCTCTGTATTGTGACATCACTGTGTGCATTATCCCTGTACTGTGACATCGCTGTGTGTATTATCTCTGTACTGTGACATCACTGTGTGTATTATTTCTGTACTGTGACATCACTGTGTATATTATCTCTGTACTGTGACATCACTGTGTATTATCTCTGTACTGTGACATCACTGTGTGCATTATCTCTGTACTGTGACATCACTGTGTGTATTGTCCCTGTACTGTGATATCACTGTGTGTATTGTCCCTGTACTGTGACATCACTGTGTGTATTATCTCTGTACTGTGACATCACTGTGTATTATCCCTGTACTGTGACATCACTGTGTGTATTGTCCCTGTACTGTGACATCACTGTGTGTATTATCTCTGTACTGTGACATCACTGTGTATTATCCCTGTACTGTGACATCACTGTGTGTATTGTCCCTGTACTGTGACATCATTGTATTATCCCTGTACTGTGACATCACTGTGTGTATTATCCCTGTACTGTGACATCACTGTGTGTATTGTCCCTGTACTGTGACATCATTGTGTTTATTATCCCTGTACTGTGACATCACTGTGTGTATTATCTCTGTACTGTGACATCACTGTGTGTATTATCTCTGTACTGTGACATCACTGTGTGTATTATCTCTGTACTGTGACATCATTGTGTGTATTATCTCTGTACTGTGACATCACTGTGTGTATTATCCCTGTACTGTGACATCACTGTGTGTATTATCTCTGTACTGTGACATCACTGTGTGTATTATCTCTGTACTGTGACATCACTGTGTGTATTATCCCTGTACTGTGACATCACTGTGTGTATTATCCCTGTACTGTGACATCACTGTGTGTATTATCTCTGTACTGTGACATCACTGTGTGTATTATCTCTGTACTGTGACATCACTGTGTGTATTATTTCTGTACTGTGACATCACTGTGTGTATTATCCCTGTACTGTGACATCACTGTGTATTATCTCTGTACTGTGACATCACTGTGTGTATTATCCCTGTACTGTGACATCACTGTGTGTATTATCCCTGTACTGTGACATCACTGTGTATATTATCTCTGTACTGTGACATCACTGTGTGTATTATCTCTGTACTGTGACATCACTGTGTGTATTATTTCTGTACTGTGACATCACTGTGTGTATTATCCCTGTACTGTGACATCACTGTGTATTATCTCTGTACTGTGACATCAATGTGTGTATTATCCCTGTACTGTGACATCATTGTGTGTATTATCCCTGTACTGTGACATCACTGTGTGTATTATCCCTGTACTGTGACATCATTGTGTGTATTATCCCTGTACTGTGACATCACTGTGTGTATTATCCCTGTACTGTGACATCACTGTGTGTATTATCTCTGTACTGTGACATCACTGTGTGTATGATCTCTGTATTGTGACATCACTGTGTGCATTATCCCTGTACTGTGACATCGCTGTGTGTATTATCTCTGTACTGTGACATCACTGTGTGTATTATTTCTGTACTGTGACATCACTGTGTATATTATCTCTGTACTGTGACATCACTGTGTATTATCTCTGTACTGTGACATCACTGTGTGCATTATCTCTGTACTGTGACATCAATGTGTGTATTGTTCCTGTACTGTGACATCACTGTGTGTATTATCGCTGTACTGTGACATCACTGTGTGTATTATCTCTGTACTGTGACATCACTGTGTGTATTGTTCCTGTACTGTGACATCATTGTGTGTATTATCTCTGTACTGTGACATCAATGTGTGTATTGTTCCTGTACTGTGACATCACTGTGTGTATTATCTCTGTACTGTGACATCACTGTGTGTATTATCTCTGTACTGTGACATCACTGTGTGTATTATCTCTGTACTGTGACATCAATGTGTGTATTCTTCCTGTACTGTGACATCACTGTGTGTATTATCCCTGTACTGTGACATCATTGTGTGTATTATCCCTGTACTGTGACATCACTGTGTGTATTATCCCTGTACTGTGACATCACTGTGTGTATTATCTCAGTACTGTGACATCATTGTGTGTATTATCCCTGTACTGTGACATCACTGTGTGTATTATCTTAACATAGTCTATGCGCTGCAAGTGCAGTCTCTCTGCCGATCTTACATGTCTATGAATGTAGATGTGAAGATGTCGTATCACCTTGAGCACATTCTTCACCAACATAACATGAAATACATTGAGATTCCAGAAAGACTTATGTCAGCAGGACTGCGGGGCGTCCAGGAGCCGGTGGGCAGAAGTGTCCCGGACCCAGGAATCGGGCCGCACCGCACCAGTCAGGACTGGCTTCAGTTTTTATGTTTCAAGATGGCGACCTGTCACTCATCGACCTGGACAGCGTCCTCTCCGCTCATTACAAATTACACAATTATTTCATAAATATTTTAAACTTACTTTTTAATAATTTAGATAGTTTTAGTATTTTTGATTTTTTTTCTAATTTATTCTTTATTTATTGATTAAAAACTTCTTAAAACTTAAATAAAAAAACTCATGTCTTAAGAAAAACCAAAACTTTTTCAGAGCTGAATATATATTTGTTTTATTTATAGAATATTTAAAAATAAAATTTTAAATCATGCCAACATTGCCCCGCTCTATGCCAACACCGCCCTGCTCTATGCCAACATCGCCCTGCTCTATGCCAACACCGCCCCGCTGCACGCCAACACCAGCCCACTCCACACCAACACCGCCCTGTTCTATACCAACACCGCCCCTCTCCACGCCAACACCGCCCTGTTCTATGCCAACACCGCCCCACTCCACGCCAACACCGCCCTGTTCTATGCCAACACTGCCCCTCTCCACGCTAACACCGCACCTCTCCACACTAACACTGCCCCTCTCCACGCTAACACTGCCCCGTTCTATGCCAACACCATCCCTCTCCATGCTAACACCACCCCGTTCTATGCCAACATCGCCACGCTCCATGCTAACACTACCCAGCTCTATGCCAACATCGCCCCTCCTGAGTGCATGCAAGTGAATGACATCACTATGTCATGCACACAATGCCTGATGTCTCGCGTCTGGGCTGTGGCGCCTCACTGTGCCTTATTGAACAGCCAGTGGTTACACTGCGCAGGCGCAAGACTTCGGGCACTGTGCGGCTGATGAGAGACCGAAGTTTTGTGCCTGTGCAGTGGAATCCCTGGCTCTTCAATAGGGCACAGTGAGGCACCACTGCTCAGATGCGAGATGTAAGAATTGTGTGGATAACGTCACTGTCATCCACTTGCACACACTCAGGAAGAGCGGTGTTAGTATGGAGCAGGGCTGCATTTGCATGGAACAGGGCGGTACTGCCATGGAGCAAGGTGGTGCTGTCATGGAGCGGGGCAGAGTTGGTATGGAGCAGGGCGGCATTTGCATGGAGTGGGGTGATGTTTGCATGGAGTGAGGCGGTGTTGGTGTGGCGCCCCACAGTGGTATTGCCTCCCTCACTAGAGGTGATATCATGCTTGGAAGCAGAAGGAGATCCCCACGCTAGTTAACCCCTCACATGCACACACCAAACCCTTCTTGGCCAGCAGGGGGAGCTCTATACCCAAGTTCAGGGAAGCTGCCCTGTTTCCGGAAAGGGGAGGGGTTAGAAAGAGTGTAGAGAAAGTGCTGGAAGGGAGAGGAAACAGCAGGAGGCAAGGAGAGAGAGTTCTGGGGAGTGGAGCTGAGAGAGCTCACCCTAGAGAAGCACAACAGAGGATGCCAGAGTCCTGGGTTAGACGGGAACTGCACATCCCGCTGATCGAATCTGGAGGACAGGAGACTGCAAGTTTCCTGGTCGCATGTAGAGACTCGGCAGCTCAACAGCTTAACGAAAGCCTGGAGCTGCAATCAACACGGTAGTGTCCGTTACAGGTTTGTACTTTCTGCCAGTCGGGAGCAAGGGCAAGGAGGAATGAAAGGAGCCGCAGAATGGCTCACAGGCAGCTGGGACCCAAATTGAGAAGTGCAGCAGGCAGGCCTCCAAACCCACCTGGCGAGGTAGACTCAGAATGCTTCCAGGCTGACCGTACCTTCCTGGACCTGGTAACCAGTGCCACCGGACTTCACCACGTTTTATCACTAAAGGTAAAGGAACTGTACCCCTTTGTGTCCTTCTGCTTATTTCCAGCGCCCTCCTTGTCACCTCCGGCCCAATAACTACCACCCTCATTCTCCACATAAACTTGCATGCCAAATTCCAGGGGTCCGCTCTGCCTGTGGGTAGTGGGCAGTGCCTGTGCTGTGACATCTATCCCCCGGGGGACTCATCCAAACAGCGCTGGTCATCCCTGATCAGGTACCATAGGTGGCATCACGAAAGAGATTATAATCCCCTGTAAATACCCTTTAATCTGCTCGGCCAGGGCCACGGAGCTGGGCCACCGCCACAGTGACCTCCCAAAAGACTGGCGGCCTGGTTACAGAGTACCCAGGCCCTTGCTGCCGTTGCATTGGCATGGAGCAAGAGTGGTGCAGCCATGGAGTGGCGTGCAGCAGGGTGGTGTTGGCATGGGGTGGGGCAGTGCTGCCGTGGAGTGGGCGGTGTTTTCATGGAGTGTGGTGATGTTGGCGTGGAGCTGGGCAGTGCTGCCATGGAGTGGGGCAGTGCTGCTGTGCTGATTGCCCGGCGGGGAACGTGGGGTACTCGGAACCGGGTCCTCTCGGTGTCGTCGGGGCTGTGAGATGTTACGGTGGCATAACTCGGTCCGTGAGCCCCTCATCAGGCGATCAGTAAAAAAGGGAAGTTTGAAAAAGGGATGAAAATAAAAATAAAAAGTAAAATGAAATAGTTTTTGTCGTGACGCCACCTGTGGAAGGTGGCCGGTAGAGCCGCTGATGCAGTTGGAACCTCTGGGGATGATGGGAGTAGCAGCTGTGATGGTTTGGCTCTCCACGGGAAGAACAGGTCCCCAGGGCAACCTCATGATGCCGGCTTGGCGTTTTAGTCTACCTCTCCTTAGGTGCAGAAATAACAATCTCACACAGTGCTGAGCTTCAACCCGGTTTACTTGGCTTTCTCAGCAGATGTACAAGTTACAAGCCAGTGCAGTGGTGGCTCCGGTAGTTGTTTAGCAGCCGGGATGGCTCATCCAGATCAATTTCTTTTGTGTAACATTCCACGGGCCTCTCTTCCTTACACTTACGCACGCAAAGCTCCGATCCAGCGGCCACGGGCCTTTGTTGGGTGACCTACCTGGTCCCCTGGCCCTAGTACGGCGGCTTTCTCTTTGCTGCGTTGGGGTTCGGTCACGGGACACAAAGACGCCGCAACCGACCGGTTTTGTGGTTGGAGCGTGGAGCGTTCTGGCCACTTTAGTGCCGGTACCCTGGTTCCCGCCCTGTCCTTCAGCTTTCCAGCTAATTCGGGCGCGCGGGTGGATAGCGCTCTACGGTCTGTAGCCCAGGACCCGGAACAAGCCTCATGATCGTACAGGCCGCCGTGTCCATGTCCTACCAGTCTCATGTAATTATGGTGTTCTCTCCACCTGACTGAACTGAACTCTTGCTCCTCTCCTACTGCCAACTTAACTACTCAACTACTTCCCGTGGTGTTTTCTGGTTTTGATTCCTCCCCTGACCGTTTCCTGTGCTAACTTCCCTACCTTCACCTGTCTCCTCCCATGATCCCATAGCTGGGCTTGAAGTCCCATGCACTGGGACCGGAGTGTGTTGTGTGTGTGTTTGGGTGAATGGAACTTACTGATTCTAGCTGCTGCAACTTCTAGTGGCCACTGGACCGCAGGGGCGCTACACTGCCATGGGGTGGGGCGATGTTGGCATGCAGCAGCACGGTGTTGGCATGGAGCGGGGTGGTGCTGGAGACCCCCATATGACCGAACCATGAAATTAGCATACGCCAACTCTGTTTCTGAGATATGCAGGGGGAGGTCTGGGAATATAAAGGGGTTACAGGAGCCCCAATTAAATCACGTTAAAAGGTGGGGGACAGCGTTTATAACCCCCAAAATTGGTGACAGGTGACCTTTAAGGCTGAGTTCACACGTCGAGTGATTGTTAGACTAAATCCATTGTCAAACAAAGTTGTGCAAAACGTTTTTGTCCGTTTTGAAAAAAAAATGATTTCTGCAGGATCCGGTTTTTTAACATTGGAGTCTATGGAGAAGTGACCCCGTGAGCTCCAGCATGGCCCCTCTACATGAATATCGCTGTGCTGCCCTGCGGGGGCCAGACGCGCTGCTTTGTGAGCACTTGACCTCTGTTAACCTGGGAATCTGCCATTGCTTCATGAACAGTCACCTTCATAATTTTGGTCTTCGTAAAAATAATATTCCTGGAAAATCCAGTTATTATACATGAAAGTTATGCAGCTGTCACCCGTGTCCCCGGCTCCCTGTGTTCTGCATGAACGGTATGTGCCTTCCATAGGTTGTATTTATTTGTACAAGGCTCGGACGCTGCTGTTTGCTGCCTTGATCCATAGTTTTGGCACCGAAATTGTCTGCGATCCAGAAAAAACTGGCCTGTTTTCGTAAGAACGTACATAATATATAACTGGGTTAACTATTGAAGACCTGGACTGAGCAGCCTTAAAGCTTGTGTCACCCCATCCTGCACTCATCTGCTGCTACAACAGTGAGAAGACAGAGGAGGCGGCAGTCAGCGCTCATAATGTTCTGTGGACAAATGCAACTTGCAGCACAAAGTCTGTGTTACCGCTAGCTCTTCACCCTCTGTATATGTCACCTAAAGCTCCTCCCCTCTGTCTATGTTCCTCTAGCTCCTCCCAATCAGCCTGTGTTTACCTCTAGCTCCTGCCTCTGTCTGTCTTCCTCTAGCTCCTCCCTCTCTGTGTCTTCCTCTAGCTCCTCCCACTCTGTCTGTATCTTTCTCTAGCTCCTCCCACCTCTGTGTCCTCCTCTAGCACCTCCCCCTCAGTATGTGTCTTCCTCTACCTCCTCTCCCTCAGTCTGTGTCTCCTCTAGCTCCTCTCCCTCAGTCTGTGTCTCCTCTAGCTCCTCCCCCTCAGCCTGTGTCTTCCTCTAGCTCCTCTCCCTCTGTCTGTGTCTTCCTCTAGCTCCTCCCTCAGTCTGTCTTCCTCTAGCTCCTCCCCCTCAGTCTGCGTCTTCCTCTAGCTCCTCTCCCTCAGTCTGTGCCTTCCTCTAGCTCCTCCCCCTCAGTCTGTATCTTCCTCTAGCTCCTCCCCCTCAGTCTGTGTTTTCCTCTAGCTCCTCTCCCTCAGTCTGTGTCTCCTCTAGCTCCTCCCCCTCAGTCTGTGTCTTTCACTAGCTCCTCCCTCTCTGTATCTTCCTCTAGCTCCTCCCTCTCTGTATCTTCCTCTAGCTCCTCTCCCTCTGTCTGTGTCTTTCACTAGCTCCTCTCCCTCAGTCTGTATCTTCCTCTAGCTCCTCTCCCTCAGTCTGTGTCTCCTCTAGCTCCTCTCCCTCAGTCTGTGCCTTCCTCTAGCTCCTCTCCCTCAGTCTGTATCTTCCTCTGGCTCCTCTCCCTCAGTCTGTGTCTCCTCTAGCTCCTCTCCCTCAGTCTGTGTCTCCTCTAGCTCCTCTCCCTCAGTCTGTGTCTCCTCTAGCTCCTCTCCCTCAGTCTGTGTCTTCCTCTACCTCCTCTCCCTCAGTCTGTGTCTCCTCTAGCTCCTCCCCCTCAGCCTGTGTCTTCCTCTAGCTCCTCTCCCTCTGTCTGTGTCTTCCTCTAGCTCCTCCCTCAGTCTGTGTCTCCTCTAGCTCCTCCCCCTCAGTCTGCGTCTTCCTCTAGCTCCTCTCCCTCAGTCTGTGTCTTCCTCTAGCTCCTCTCCCTCAGTCTGTGTCTCCTCTAGCTCCTCCCCCTCAGTCTGTATCTTCCTCTAGCTCCTCTCCCTCAGTCTGTGCCTTCCTCTAGCTCCTCCCCCTCAGTCTGTGTCTTTCACTAGCTCCTCCCTCTCTGTATCTTCCTCTAGCTCCTCCCTCTCTGTCTGTATCTTCCTCTAGCTCCTCCCTCTCTGTCTGTATCTTCCTCTAGCTCCTCTCCCTCAGTCTGTATCTTCCTCTGGCTCCTCTCCCTCTCTGTCTGTATCTTCCTCTAGCTCCTCTCCTTCAGTCTGTGTCTCCTCTAGCTCCTCCCCCTCAGTCTGCGTCTTCCTCTAGCTCCTCTCCCTCAGTCTGTATCTTCCTCTAGCTCCTCTCCCTCAGTCTGTGTCTTCCTCTAGCTCCTCCCCCTCAGTCTGTGTCTCCTCTAGCTCCTCTCCCTCAGTCTGTGTCTTCCTCTAGCTCCTCTCCCTCAGTCTGTGTCTCCTCTAGCTCCTCTCCCTCAGTCTGTGTCTCCTCTAGCTCCTCCCCCTCAGTCTGTGTCTTCCTCTAGCTCCTCCCCCTCTGCTGTCTTCTCTAGCTCCTCCCCCTCAGTCTGTGTCTTCCTATAGCTCCTCCCCCTCTGTCTGTGTTTTTCTCTAGCTCCTCCCCCTCTGTCTGTGTCTTCTCTAGCTCCTCTCCCTCTGTATCTTTCTCTAGCTCCTTCCCCTCTGCATGTGTCTTCCTCTAGCTCCTCACGTCTGTCTGTGTTTTTCTCTAGCTCCTCCCCCTCTGTCTGTGTTTTTCTCTAGCTCCTCCCCCTCGGGTCTGTGTCTCCCCTAGGTCCCTCCTCTCAGCCTGTGTCTGCTCAGTTCACTAAAAATCAGGTCTGGGAAAATATTCTGTTTTTCCGACCCGTGCTCCATAGGCCCCCATGTTATTTGCTGCGGACCGTGCTGGATTTGATTGTGTCCGATATGGTCCACTGTGCCCAAAATCAGAGCAGTGTCCAATTCAGGGTACAGCAAAAATCAGACACAATCGGATCCGTTACAATTTTGACACATTGGATGGCCATACAGGACCAATTCGAGCCCATAGGGACTACATAGGTGCCAAATCGGTATCCATGGCTATCAATTTTACAATAGATAGCCAGGATCCAAAAAAATCGTGATGTGGCACTAGCCCTATGGTGCCTTCTGAGCTCCCCTTAGTGGTGCCTTCTGAGCTCCCCCTAGTGGTCGCCTTCTGAGCTCCCCCTAGTGGTGCCTTCTGAGCTCCCCCTAGTGGTGCCTTCTGAGCTCCCCCTAGTGGTGCCTTCTGAGCTCCCCTAGTGGTGCCTTCTGAGCTCCCCTAGTGGTGCCTTCTGACTCCCCTAGTGGTGCCTTCTGAGCTCCCCTAGTGGTGCCTTCTGAGCTCCCCCTAGTGGTGCCTTCTGAGCTCCCCCTAGTGGGCCTTTGAGCTCCCCTAGTGGTGCCTTCTGAGTCCCCCTAGTGTGCCTTTGAGCTCCCCCTAGTGGTGCCTTCTGACTCTCCCTAGTGGTGCCTTCTGAGCTCCCCCTAGGGGTGCCTTCTGAGCTCCCTTTAGTGGTGCCTTCTGAGCTCCCCCTAGTGTGCCTTCTGACTCCCCCTAGTGTGCCTTTGAGCCCCCCTAGTGGTGCCTTTGACTCCCACTAGTGGCCCTTCTGAGCTCCCCTAGTGGTGCCTTCTGAGCTTCCCCTAGTGGTGCCTTCTGATCTCCAATGGTGCCCTTCTAGAGCTCCCCCTAGTGGTGCCTTCTGATCTCCAATAGTGCCTTCTAGCTCCCCTAGTGGTGCCTTCTGAGCTCCCCCTAGTGGTGCCTTCTGAGCTCCCCCTAGTGGTGCCTTCTGATCTCCCCCTAGTGGTGCCTTCTGATCTCCCTAGTGGGCTCTGAGCTCCCTAGTGTGCTTTCTGAGCTCCCCCTAGTGGTGACTACAGACAGATTTTATTCTGTCTACTGTATGTAAGGCGGTTTTAACCCAGGTAATGGAAAAACAAAGTTTTGCACGTGATGTGATTAGTTCTGGCTGCATGTAGCCATCCTCCCTGTGTGTAAATGACTGTAACTTATTATCAGTAATTGCTACCATCAGAATTGAAACCCGGCACTACAACTTTAGTGTCGTCAGCGGAGCCGTATGCTGGCGATCAGATGATGAGTGGAAATGTACTGACTTCCTCGGAGCGAGGAACAATTCATAGCTGCAGGTGGAAGTCTGCAAAAAAATGCCACCCATCTGCCCAGCCGCCCCATAAGGATAATAATCGGAGGAATCTGCTGGTATTAGGACCATGGGAACTGCTAAAGTGCACGAACCCGTGGGGAGGGGGGGAGAAATAATACTGGTGCAAGGACATAAGTGAAACTGCTGCAAACTGAGTGATATTACTTTAACCCTTTCCTGCCACTGATTTTTTTTTTGTTTTTTTCTCCCTTTCTTCCAACAACCGTAACTTACACTCATGTTTTTTTTTTGCAGGACGGGTTGGATGGAGAAAAAAATGCTCTGGTTATTACAGCGTTCAGTATCCTGAGCTCAGAAGACACCACTAGGGGGAGCTCAGAAGACACCACTAGGGGGAGCTCAGAAGACACCACTAGGGGGAGCTCAGAAGACACCACTAGGGGAAGCTCAGAAGATACCACTAGGGTGAGCTCAGAAGACACCACTAGGGGAGCTCAGAAGACACCACTAGGGGGAGCTCAGAAGGCATCACTAGGGGAAGCTCAGAAGGCATCACTAGGGGAAGCTCAGAAGGCATCACTAGGGGAAGCTTAGAAGGCACCACTAGGGGAGCTCAGAAGGCACCACTAGGGGGAGCTCATAAGACACCACTACGGGGAGCTCAGAAGGCACCACTAGGGGGAGCTCAGAAGACACCACTAGGGGGAGCTCAGAAGGCTCTACTAGGGGAGCTCAGAAGGCACCACAAGGGGGAGCTCAGAAGGCACCACTTGGTGGGAGCTCAGAAGGCACCACTAGGGGGAGCTCAAAAGGCAACACTAGGGGGAGATCAGAAGGCACCACTAGGGGGAGCTCATAAGGCACCACTAGGGGAAGCTCATAAGGCATCACTAGGGGAGCTCAGAAGACACCACTAGGAGAGCTCAGAAGGCACCCTTAGGGGAGCTCAGAAGGCACCACTAGGGGAGCGCAGAAGACACAATTGGGGGACCTCAAAAAGCAACACTAGGTGGGAGGTCAGAAGGTACTACTAGGTGGGAGGTCAGAAGGCACCACTAGGTGGGAGGTCAAAAGGCACCACTAGGTGGAGGTCAAAAGGCACCACTAGGTGGGAGTCAGAAGGCACCACTAGGTGGGAGATCCCCACTATTTCCAAGGTGAAATCAACCAAAAGTAAAACTTTGTCCTGCGTAAAAAAAATAAATTAAAAAAAAAAAGTCTCGTAGAAAAATAAAAAAGTTCTCAGCGGAATTGCGGGAAAAACTGAAAGCGCAAAGGCAGAATCTCGCCCAGCCACTAAGGGGTTAACGCTATCTTTTCATTTGATAGCACATTTCTATTGTTTGTTCCGTGTTTTACCGCTTTAACCCCTTAATGACGCGGACAATTTTCGCTTTTGTTCTCCTTGTTTTTTTCCTCTCCTTCTTCTTCTTTATCTCTCCATCCACAGCGCCGTACAGGGTTTGTTTTTCTTGCGGAACAAGTTGAAGTTTTGAAGGATGGCGTGAAGAATGATGGAAAAATTACAAGGCGATGAAATGGTGAAAAAGCAAGAGAAAGAAGAGAAATAAAGAGAAGGAAGATAGATGATAGAGAAAAAGTAGAGAGAGATAGTAAAAAGAGAAAAGAAACGATAGAAAGAAAAAAATAAGAAAAAGGAGAAAGTAAGAAGATAGAGAAAGGGAGAAAGAAAGTAGAAAGAAAGAGAAAAGATAGAAAGAGAAAGAAAAGAGGGAGAAAGTAAGTGAGAAAAAGAAAGAAAGAAGAAGAAAGAGAAAGGGAGAGAAGGAAAGAATACAAGAAATAAGATAAAGAAAAAGAAAGAGAAAAAAATTGAGGAAAAAAGCAAAGAAAGAAAAGAGAAAGAAAGAGGAAGAAGATAATGATAGAGAAGGAAATGAGTAGAGAACATAGAAAAGAAGAAATAAAGAAAGAAGAAGATAGATAGAAAATAAAGATAGAGAAAAGAGAGAAAGTAAGAAGATAGAGAGAATGATAGAAAGGGAAGATAAGATAAGTAGATAAAAGAGAAGAAAGATAGAAAGAAGAAGAAAAGAGGAGAAAGTAAGTGAGAAAAATAAAGAAGATAGAAAGAGAAGAAGAAAGAGAGAGAAAGTGAGAGAAGGAAAGAATACAAGAAAATAAGATAAAGAAAAAGAAAGAGAAAAAAAATTGAGGAAAAAGCAAAGAAAGAAAAGTGAAAGAAAGAGTGAATGCAAGATAGATAGATGTATGGATAGATGATAGATAGATGATACATAGAATATAGATAGATAGATGATAGATAGAGATAGATAGATAGATAGATAGATAGATAGATAGATAGATAGATAGATAGATAGATAATTTGTTGGTACTCCCTCTAATATCAGTACCACCCTCTGCCATTCAGCCAAATTCCCTAGTACTGCAGTACCAGACACTACCCGTGCTCAGGTGTGGCGCTGTTTTCTGTATTTTTCTAGCCCCTCTAATCATATAGACTCCGGTTTGGATAGACATTGTAGTGAAATGACTCTGTAGCTGCTGAATAATGAATCCTCTAGGACCTCATGTAGTGACAGCTGTGCCGCCCGCAGAGCGGTGTATATATATATATATATAGCGCTTCCTCCGGCCCGCGCCGGTTACACTTTATATCTGATCTTATTTTAACTTTAACAAGAATCACTGGAGCCGGTGCAACAGCACTGTGTGTGCAGCACATGAGCCCCATCCCAGTGTTGGCCCCGCTGTGTACTCTGCAGGACACTGAACATGAGGAGGATACGGACAAGGTCTCAGATATTATTATTATTATTATTATTACTATGGAAAAGCCTCCTTCTTCCTTGCTAATGTGGAAAGCAATGGTAAAACCTGGCACTTAGTGTTCACTTTTTGTGCAGCGCCCCCAAGGTGGAAATGAGGTATTACACCGCGTCCATTCATATCATGGGTTGTCTGCGTCCTACAAGACAGGACGGGTCCTCCAGGGATAGAGACGCTCTGACCGAGAGATGAGGACCCCCTCTATTAACTCAGAATTCTCTAACAAAGGGAAGGAAAGCGTTTGTAACTGGACAAGGGGTTTACAGTAACAGTCCTGGTGGTCTAGAGCGCTATAGAGGTTCATGGTAACATCCCTGGTTGCTCACAGCAGTGAAAGAGTTTATAATAGTATGAGCCCTGCTGGTCTAGGGCAATGAAAGGGTTAATGGTAACATCCCTGGTAGATGGTAGTAGTAGTGGTCAGCCATGTCAGTGGCTGTCTGTCATAGGTAGTGGTCAGCCATGTCAGCGGCCGTCTGTCGTAGGTAGTGGTCAGCCATGTCAGTGGCTGTCTGTCGTAGGTAGTGGTCAGCCATGTCAGCGGCCGTCTGTCGTAGGTAGTGGTCAGCCATGTCAGTGACTGTCTGTCGTAGGTAGTGGTCAGCCATGTCAGTGGCCGTCTGTCATAGGTAGTGGTCAGCCATGTCAGCGACCGTCTGACGTAGGTAGTGGTCAGCCATGTCAGTGGCCGTCTGTCATAGGTAGTGGTCAGCCATGTCAGCGACCGTCTGACGTAGGTAGTGGTCAGCCATGTCAGTGGCCGTCTGTCGTAGGTAGTGGTCAGCCATGTCAGTGGCCGTCTGTCATAGGTAGTGGTCAGCCATGTCAGCGACCGTCTAACGTAGGTAGTGGTCAGCCATGTCAGTGACCGTCTAACGTAGGTAGTGGTCAGCCATGTCAGTGGCCGTCTGTAGTAGGTAGTGGTCAGCCATGTCAGTGGCCGTCTGTCGTAGGTAGTGGTCAGCCATGTCAGTGCCATCTGTTGTAGGTAGTGATCAGCCATGTCAGTGGCCGTCTGTTGTAGGTAGTGGTCAGCAATGTAAGGGGCCGTCTGTTGTAGGCAGTGGTCAGCCATGTCAGTGGCCGTCTGTCGTAGGTAGTGGTCAGCCATGTCAGTGGCCGTCTGTCGTAGGTAGTGGTCAGCCATGTCAGTGGCCATCTGTTGTAGGTAGTGGTCAGCCATGTCAGTGGCCGTCTGTCGTAGGTAGGTGGTCAGCCATGTCAGTGGCCGTCTGTCGTAGGTAGTGGTCAGCCATGTCAGTGGCCGTCTGTTGTAGGTAGTGGTCAGTCATGTCAGTGGCCGTCTGTCGTAGGTAGTGGTCAGTCATGTCAGTGGCCGTCTGTCGTAGGTAGTGATCAGCCATGTCAGCGGCCGACTGTCGTAGGTAGTGGTCAGCCATGTCAGCGGCCGTCTGTCGTAGGTAGTGGTCAGCCATGTCAGCGACCGTCTAACGTAGGTAGTGGTCAGCCATGTCAGCGACCGTCTAACGTAGGTAGTGGTCAGCCATGTCAGTGGCCGTCTGTCGTAGGTAGTGGTCAGCCATGTCAGTGGCCGTCTGTAGTAGGTAGTGAGCAGCCATGTCAGTGGCCGTCTGTCGTACGTAGTGGTCAGCCATGTCAGTGGCCGTCTGTTGTAGGTAGTGGTCAGCCATGTCAGTGGCCGTCTGTCGTAGGTAGTGGTCAGCAATGTCAGGGGCCGTTTGTTGTAGGCAGTGGTCAGCCATGTCAGTGGCCGTCTGTCGTAGGTAGTGGTCAGCCATGTCAGCGGCCGTCTGTTGTAGGTAGTGATCAGCCATGTCAGTGGCCGTCTGTTGTAGGTAGTGATCAGCCATGTCAATGGCCGTCTGTCGTAGGTAGTGATCTGCCATGTCAGTGGCCGTCTGTCGTAGGTAGTGGTCAGCCATGTCAGTGGCCGTCTGTTGTAGGTAGTGGTCAGCCATGTCAGTGGCTGTCTGTTGTAGGTAGTGGTCAGCCATGTCAGTCGCCGTCTGTTGTAGGTAGTGGTCAGCCATGTAGGTGGATGTCTGTCGTAGGTAGTGGTCAGCCATGTCAGTGGCTGTCTGTTGTAGGTAGTGGTCAGCCATGTCAGTGGCCGTCTGTTGTAGGTAGTGGTCAGCCATGTCAGTGGCCGTCTGTTGTAGGTAGTGGTCAGCCATGTAGGTGGATGTCTGTCGTAGGTAGCGATCAGCCATATCAGTGGCTGTCTGTCGTAGGTAGTGATCAGCCATATCAGTGGCTGTGTGTCGTAGGTAGTGGTCAGCCATGTCAGTAGCTGTCTGTTGTAGGTAGTGGTCAGCCATGTCAGTGGCCTTGTGTCGTAGGTAGTGATCAGACCTTTGTGTCCTAGGTAGAGATGCATCTTCATTGCCACAGGGATCAGTGGCCACATTCCCCGCTGATATCGTCATTCATCCCCAGGAAAAACAAGGGACGGTCAGATCTGGTTTATGTTCGTGTCTGAGCAGGTTCTGTCCTCACCAGCACCGCAGGTCCCTGCAGATAAGGACGATCCCTGACCGCCACCTGCTCACCTGGATCCTGGGCACAAAGGACCTTCACCCTCTCACTCTGTAGATCCAGAGGGCCATCGTATCCCTGAAAAGAAATTACTACAGAATCTGCTTTATACAGACCCTAGACAAGACCCCCTGTATACAGACCCCCTGTATACAGACCCCAGACCAGACCCCTCCTGTATACAGACCCCAGACCAGACCCCTCCTGTATACAGACCCCAGACCAGACCCCTCCTGTATACAGGCACCAGACCAGACCCCTCCTGTATACAGACCCCAGACCAGACCCCTCCTGTATACAGGCACCAGACCAGACCCCTCCTGTATACAGACATCAGACCAGACCCCTCCTGTATACAGACCCCAGACCAGACCCCTCTGTATATAGACCCTAGACCAAACCCCCTGTATACAGACCCTAGACCAGACCCCTCCTGTATACAGACACCAGACCAGACCCCTCCTATATACAGACCCTTGACCAGACCCCCTGTATACAGACCCTAGACCAGACCCCTCCTGTGTACAGACCCTAGACCAGACCCCTCCTGTGTACAGACCCTAGACCAGACCCCTCCTGTATACAGACACCAGACCAGACCCCTCTATATACTGACCCTAGACCAGACCTCCTGAATACAGACCCTAGACCAGACCCCTCCTGTGTACAGACCCCAGACCAGCCCCCCTGTATACAAACCCCAGACCAGACCCCTCTTGTATACAGAACCCAGACCAAACCCTTCCTGTATATGGACCGCAGACCAGGCCCCTCCTGTATACAGACACCAGACCAGACCCCTTCTGTATACAGACACCAGACCAGACCCCTCTGTATACAGACCCTAGACCAGACCCCCTTTATACAGACACTAGACCAGACCCCTCCTTTATACAGACCCCAGACTCCAGACCCCTCCTGTATATAGACCCCAGACTCCAGACCCCTCCTGTATATAGACCCCAGACTCCAGACCCCTCCTGTATATAGACCCCAGACTCCAGACCCCTCCTGTATATAGACCCCAGACTCCAGACCCCTCCTGTATACAGACCCTAGACCAGACCCCCTGTATATAGACACTAGACCAGACCCCTCCTGTATACAGACACCAGACCAGACCCCTCCTGTATACAGACCTTAGACCAGACCCCTCCTGTGTACAGACCCCAGACCAGACCCCTGGTATCCAGACCCCAGACCAGACCCCTCCTGTATACGGACCCCAGACCAGACCCCTCCTGTATACAGACCCTAGACCAGACCCCTCCTGTACATAGACCCCAAACCCCCCTGTATACAGACCCCAGACCAGACCCCCTGTCTACAGACCCCAGACCAGACCCCTGTCTACAGACCCCAGACCAGACCCCTCCTGTATACGGACCCCAGACCAGACCCCTCCTGTATACAGACCCTAGACCAGACCCCTCCTGTACATAGACCCCAAACCCCCCTGTATACAGACCCCAGACCAGACCCCCTGTCTACAGACCCCAGACCAGACCCCTGTCTACAGACCCCAGACCAGACCCTCCTGTATACAGACCCTAGACCAGACCCCTCCTGTATACAGACACCAGACCAGACCCCTCCTATATACAGACCCTAGACCAGACCCCCTGTATACAGACCCTAGACCAGACCCCTCCTGTATACAGACCCCAGACCAGACCTTTCCTGTGTACAGACCCTAAACCAGACCCCTCCTGTATACAGACACCAGACCAGACCCCTCTGTATACAGACCCCAGACCAGACCCCTCTGTATACAGACCCTAGACCAAACCCCCTGTATACAGACACTAGACCGGACCCCTCCTGTATACAGACCCTAGACCAGACCCCCTGTATACAGACCCTAGACCAGACCCCTCCTGTATACAGACCCTAGAGCAGACCCCCTGTATACAGACCCCAGACCAGACCCCTCCTGTGTACAGACCCTAGACCAGACCCCTCCTGTATACAGACCCCAGACCAGACCCCTCTGTATACAGACCCCAGACCAGACCCCTCTGTATACAGACCCTAGACCAGACACCCTGTATACAGACCCTAGACCAGACCCCCTGTATACAGACCCCAGACCAGACCCCTCCTGTATACAGACCCCAGACCAGACCCCTCTGTATACAGAGCCTAGACCAAACCCCCTGTATACAGACCCTAGACCAGACCCCTCCTGTATACAGACACCAGACCAGACCCCTCCTATATACAGACCCTAGACCAGACCCCTGTATACAGACCCTAGACCAGACCCCTCCTGTGTACAGACCCTAGACCAGACCCCCTGTATACAGACCCCAGACCAGACCCCTCCTGTATACAGACCCCAGACCAGACCCCTCTGTATACAGACCCTAGACCAAACCCCCTGCATACAGACCCTAGACCAGACCCCTCCTGTATACAGACACCAGACCAGACCCCTCCTATATACAGACCCTAGACCAGACCCCCTGTATACAGACCCTAGACCAGACCCCTCCTGTGTACAGACCCTAGACCAGACCCCTCCTGTATACAGACACCAGACCAGACCCCTCTGTATACTGACCCTAGACTAGACCCCCTGTATACAGACCCTAGACCCAGACCCCTCCTCCATACAGACACCAGACCAGATCCCTCCTGTACACAGACACCAGACCAGACCCCTTCTGTATACGGACACCAGACCAGACCCCTCTGTATACAGACCCTAGACTAGACCTCCTGAATACAGACCCTAGACCAGACCCTTCTGTGTACAGACCCCAGACCAGACCCCCTGTATACAAACCCCAGACCAGACCCCTCTTGTATACAGACCCCAGACCAAACCCCTCCTGTATATGGACCGCAGACCAGGCCCCTCCTGTATACAGACACCAGACCAGACCCCTTCTGTATACAGACACCAGACCAGACCCCTCTGTATACAGACCCTAGACCAGACCCCCTTTATACAGACACTAGACCAGACCCTCCTTTATACAGACCCCAGACTCCAGACCCCTCCTGTATATAGACCCCAGACCCCTCCTGTATATAGACCCCAGACTCCAGACCCCTCCTGTATACAGACCCTAGACCAGACCCCCTGTATACAGACACTAGACCAGACCCCTCCTGTATACAGACCCCAGACCAGACCTTTCCTGTGTACAGACCCTAGACCAGACCCCTCCTGTATACAGAACTCAGACCAGACCCGCTGTATACAGACCCCAGATCAGACCCCCTCCTGTCTACAGACCCCAGACCAGACCCCCTGTCTACAGACCCCAGACCAGACCCCCTGTCTACAGACCCCAGACCAGACCCCCTGTCTACAGACCCCAGACCAGACCCCCCTGTCTACAGACACCAGACCAGACCCACTGTCTACAGACCCCAGACCAGACCCCCTGTATACAGACCCCAGACCAGACCCCTGTATACAGACCCCAGACCAGACCCCCTGTATACAGAGCCCAGACCATGTGATAACTGGCAGTGATCTTGTGATTTATAATGTGACTTTTCTTTGAGTCTTGAGGTCGCTGATTCTTACAGAAGTTGCGATCTCTGCGGAGGATTCCAGGGTTTGCGGGGAAACTTGTTGCCAAAGATCTTTGTCTTTCTTTGCATGTAATAATTATCACTATGACACTTTTGTTATATTGTTAATTTTTCATTTTTTCCTGCAGTTTTGGTCGGTCAATATATTAATCTGAGGTCTATGGCGATGACACGTCTGGGCCCCCCCTTAACAATGTGATGGAGAAGCTGTGTGACGCCATAGAGTAACATGAGCTCCTGACTGTGGGGAGGAGGCCTCAGCTCAGACCCACCCACAGATCAACTCTTGTTGAGCTTCTTCCCAGCCTGGCTGGCTCCAGTCACTAGATCTGCACGTAGCCTGCTGGAGCTAAACCCTACAGGGGTGAATAACTAGTGACCGGACCAGGGAATGAGTCAGGCCGCTGCACTTCTTTGTCCCCGTGCAAACTTGCAAGCCATCTGCTATTCTGCGTTTACGGCGCCGTAGAGTCAAAAGCCGCCGCTGCCAAACTTCATTTTCTCCATAGGTCTGAATAGGTCGGTATGAGAAGCCAGCAAACGCATCTAATCAGAGAGAATGTTTTCTACCCAGAGATAGAACCTCGCTGCAACGACTCGAGACGTTCAGACAAGAGCGACTGGGAAAAAGTCGCCATGTGCATCACCGCCACCGGACGCCGACAGCCCGCAGGTGACCAGCCGCAAGTAGGGAGCGTGAAGAATGGAGCAGAGAGCCAAGTAGACCTCCCTAGAGGTGAGTGCGGCGTCTGTGCCGACCCCCAGATCGATACATTATCAATAATGATATCTGCACGATTGTTTCCAATTCTTCTCAGTTGTTTCTGTTGAGTTTTTACCATGAATACAAACTTGAAGCTCATGAGCCCCGATGCAAAAGCTCCAACGGGACCCCCAATTATTGCAAATCTTTAATAGCATTAGTCTTTTTCCATAAGCCAAAGGGAATTTTGGGGCCCCCCCTAGATGCCAGGGCCCTGGGCTACCTACTGTAGGTACGCCCCTAAATACAAAGCTTCTAAGCAGTGGTGTAACTTGAAGCTCACAAGCCCTGACGCGAAAGAGCCAACAGGGCCCTCAATTATTACAAATCTATAATAGTATTAGTCTTTTTCTATAGGCCAAAATTGACTTTTGGGGCCCCCCTAGGCTCCAGGGCCTAGGTGCGATTGCAGCCCCTGCACCTATTGTAGTTATGCCCCTGAATACAAAGATTCTAAGCAATGGTGTAACTTGAAGCTCACAAACCCTGATGCGAAAGATCCAACAGGGCCCTCAATTATTACAAATCTATAATAGTATTAGTCTTTTTCTATAGGCCAAAATTGACTTTTGGTGCCCCCCCAGGCTCCAGGGCCCAGGTGCGATTGCAGCCCCTGCACCTACTGTAGTTATGCGCCAAGGATTCTAAGCAATGGTGTAACTTGAAGCTTACAAGCCCTGATGCAAAAGCTCCAACAGGGCCCTCAATTATTACAAATCTATAGTACGGTAGTATGTCTTTTTGTATGAGCCAAAATTGACTTTTGGGGCCCCGCTAGGCTCCAGACCCCAGGTGCGAGTGTAATCCCTGCATCCAGGGGCATAACTGCAACAGGCACAGGAGTTGCAATCGCAACCGAGCCCTGGACCCTAGGGGGGCCCCAAAAGTCCCTTTGGCCTATAGAAAGACTTGCTACTAGAGATTTACTAGATTTACCCATGAGCTACAAGTTACGCCACTGCCTGCACCTATTGTAGTTACGCCCCTGATTCTAAAGTTAAGCCCAGTGATCATACATTAGGACAGATCTGTTGGTCAAAAAAGTTGCGCAAAAATGACTTTTTTACCCTTTTTTTTTTTAAAAAAAAAGAAAAATGATCCTTTTTTTTAACATAAAAAACGGATCCATTACCTGATTGTTTGATTCTGCAAAAAGGGATCCTTTACGAAGAAAACAAAAGTGGATGGCTAAACAGCAATCTGTTGCAAGATCCATTTTCCATAGACTCCAATGTTAAAAAAAACATCCATTTTTTTTTTCAAAACGGACAAAAAAGATATGTTTCACAACTTTGTGGTTCTCCCGGATGAGTGAACTCGGCCTGACGCGTCTCCGGATCCTATCAAACGGTTTTCAACTGTTTTGTTTTTATAGTAAATATTTTGATTCCAAATTCTAAACAGTTTGAATTCAAAAATTCGAATTAAATGAGGGGGTAACTGACAACGGCGGTCACATGATGTGGGGTAACTCAAAGCTCATTGGTCCCGATGCGCAAGCTCCAACGCCCCCCCCCAATTATTTCAAATCTTTAATAGCATTAGCCTTTTTCTATAGGCCACAGGGACATTTGGGGCCCCTAGGGTCAAGGTCCTGGGTGTGATTGCAACCCTAGTCACATGTACCCCATTGGGGAGCGCGTCACGTGATTTGATACAATCTATCATGTGACTGTGTCAATATAATATTTCATTATTAGAGGGTGAATCTGGACTTTGGCCAAGTATATAATGTTTACATACATGTGGAAAGACAAACTGTAGATTACAATACTAACTATACATAGATTAGGCCTCATACAAGTCCAAGCTGACCATAACTGCATAAAGTCCTGTGGATATTTGCACTAAATGTGGCGTAGACCCATTTGTATATGTTAGAACTACAAATTCCAGCAGGTCATGTCTTCTTGGGATAGAAGCAGAAATCTTTGTATATTTTGGGGTCAGTTAAAGGGTAAATATTTGCCCCATCCAGATACAATGGGATCAGTAGCGGAACATGAAGCTCCTGGGCCCCCAATTATTGCAAGTCTGTAATAGCATTAGTCTATTTCTATAGGCCAAAAAAACTTTTGGGGCCCCCCTAGGCTCCGGGGCCCAGGTGCAATTGCAACCCCTGCACCTGTGGCCTAACTTGAAGCTTAAGGGCCCCCATGTGAAAGCTCCAACGGGGCCCCAATTATTGCAAATCTTTAATAGCAATGGTCTTTTTCTTTAGGCCAAAGAAACTTTGGGGGCCCCCTCAGGCTCCAGGGCCCCGGTTCAATTGCAACCCCTGCACCTATTGTAGTTACAGCAATGAGCCCAGGTCTCTGTGATATAGGAGGGGAGCAGGGGCCTCCGTGCAATAAATCATTGAGCGCAGACCGAAAACTTTTTTCAGCTGATTGCAGCCATGTAAAACTCTCCAGGAAGGCTGCGTTTGGCCCTCTCGCCCGCGGGGCCCCTGCACGGACGGCCCATCGTGTAGGTGGAAGGGTTGCGTTCCTAGACTCCCTTCTTCAAGGAGGTGTAAACATAAAGAAACGAAACTCGTAGAACAGGAAAAAAAGGGGCTAACCAGAGCGTTTCTCTACCATTGACCTATAGAAGAAGGAATGCGAGAACTTTCGTGGCATCTGAAATATGTATCCTGAACGTGGCAGGAGGAAGGATCGCCTCTGCCCGACATACTGGATTCATTTTCCCATAGACAATAGGAAATGTAGAGCTGAGTCCCTTAAAGAGGCAGGACAGGTTTATTCCGGTTGGTTCATCTCGGGGCGGCGCTCGGTGATATAACTCTAATTACACAATGATGTTATCGAGCTCATCAATCCGCCACCATTGTGGTGACCACAAGTGTCATTACCGCCAGCGGTGACCTCTGGAACCGTCACCGGAACCGTGCAGGGTCCGCCGTCTTTTTTGCACCAGGAGTCAACGGCTTCTATTTTCTCCGAAAAGTGGATTCTTGGCAAATAAGTAAAATCTTTCTGTCCAAAAAGGCTTCTCAAAAGTTGCATTGTCCACATTAATACAAGAGAGCTACTATGTCGGCTGAAGAGTAACTTTAAGCCCCAGGGCCCCAATGCAAAATGTGTAACATCATATGCCATCCTGGTGCCTCCTCATGTGGCAGCGAGGCCCTCGGGCCCCTGGATATCTCACCACCTCTTCTTATTATTCCCACAGCCTGGCTGTGACTTTAGTGCAATGAGAGTATCAGTGGCCTAAGTGAAGTGCTATGGGCCCCAGAGCAAAACTTGAACAGGGTCCCTTACCAGCACGTTGGTCAGATCTGACTGCCCCGGTAGTAACATCCTCCATCCTGTAATAATGTGTCCTATCCTGTCCCCTTCCTATACTGATGGCCCTTTTCTATACTAATATCCCCATCCTACGCTGACGGCCCCCGTCCTGCGCTGACGGCCCCCGTCCTGCGCTGACGGCCCCCGTCCTGCGCTGACGGCCCCCGTCCTGCGCTGACGGCCCCCGTCCTGCGCTGACGGCCCCCGTCCTATGCTGACGGCCCCCTTCCTACGCTGTAGTCCCCATCCTACACTGACGCCCCCGCCCTGCGCTGTTGCCCCAATCCTACGCTGTTGCCCCCATTATACACTGACGCCCCACCCTACGCGGATGCCCCCGCCCTACGCTGATGCCCCCGCCCTGCGCTGACGTCCCCATCCTGCACTAATAATCCCTCCCTATATTGATGGCCCCTTCCTATACTAATGGCCTCCTCAAACACACACACATATTATATATATATATATATATATATATATATATAAATTAGCGATTCTCCTTACCTGTCCAGCACCATTTTACTTCTCCCTAGCCGGTTCGCGGGAGGGGTGTGCAGTGAATGGCAGTGACATCAATTCAATGTCTGCTACAAGCCGCTACTGCCCTCTGATAAATAAACAGTTTAAAAAAATATGTGGGGTCCCCCTCATTTTTGACAACCAGACAAGGTAAAACAGATAGCTGCAGGCTGATATTATCAGGCTAAGAAGGTATATGGTTATTGGACCCTTGCCAGGCTACAAATAGCAGCCCACAACCGCTTCAGAGTTGGAGCATTCATTAAATGCCCCAATTCTGACGCTTTTCCCCGACTTCTCCCAATTGCCCTGGTGCGGTGGCAATCAGGGTAATATTTTGGGGGTAGGGGTTGATGTCATCTGTGTTTTGTCAGCTGACAATAATCCTAGGGGTTAGTAATGGGGAGGCATTTATCGGACACCCCCATTACTAACCTGGCAATCCAAAAAAAACAGACACAAGGAAAAATAGTTTATTTGAATAAAGAAAGACCCCTATACTTTCCCTGATTCAGCAATTTATTATTAAAAATGTTACCATGTAATCCTCAATCGATGAATGCGATAGCAGTCACGTACAACTATTCACTTTCAACGGGTACTGACTATACTGACTACAACTCTCATCAGAGCTGCCGACTCAACACTGCAAGCAGTGGTGTAGATTTTTTTCCTGTGCGTTTTTTTTATTACTGGGTTAGTAATGGGGGGTATCCAATAGACGCCTCTGCCTTACTAACCCCTGGGCTTGATGCCATCTAACACTACACAGCTGACATCAACCCTATAAATAATGGTATATTTAGGCTGGGAAGGGCCAATAACCATGGACTGATAATATCAGCCTGCAGCTGTCTACTTTATCTTGGTTGGTTATCAAAAATAGGGGGGACAACACACTGTAAGCAAGGCTACAAAACACCCTATAGTGCCACATGAAAGGCAATAAAGGGTGCAAGTAAAACCCTGCTCTAATCTAAACTCTGGGACGACCTTGGCAGGTGAACACTGAATTGTATCATCCGGTATCACCAGGACAATGCTCAGCCGCCTCCTATCTTATCTCACCCACAGGTGTAGAGCTGGAGGCTCCTCAGAAAACCTGCTCCAACCACTGAGAACCAGTTGTTATCACAGAGCTGTAACTTCTGGGGTTCGGTTACCAGCAGCTGATGGTGTCATGTCTGCCGCACATCTCATTAACCTACATAGAATTATATTACAAGGTCACCGGCGAGGCCTCTGATACTCTCCTGTTATAACTCTGGTGACTTTAGGGTTATTTTCAGTTGTGGTTACTCTTGAGGTTGTCTGGGGTTAGGAAAGGCAACAACAATAAAAGAAAACTAAGGCCACCATTGCTATAGGTTAGACCTGGTATGCCACCTATCCTCATTCAAGAGGCATAGGGTTGTCCAAATTCTATAACGAGGCTGATTTGTTTCAAAAACAGCGCCACCCCTGTCTACAGGTGGTGCTGATATTGAGTCAGGTCAATTGAGCAACATAGCCTATATAAGCTGCTAATACCACGTGCAGCCTGTAGACAGAGGGGGCTGTTTTTGAAATGAATCAGCCATGTTTAAGATTCTAGTTAACCTTTTAATTCAAATACTTCGCCTCTTGAATAAGAATAGGTTGCAATACCAGTCCAACCTATAGCAATAGTGCGCTGTATTTGAAAGAATGCAGTAAAGTTTTATTAATTCTGGACATCTCTCTTAAATGACAATCCTGATTAAACAAATAAACAAACAAACTTAGCAATCTGCCACGATGAGGATTCGGATGCAGAAATCTCTGCACCAAATTTGCATCTCAGGCAGAAAACACACAGGAATGCAACAAGTTGTGAACGCTGCTGGTTTGTTACAATGTACAGTCGGGATGTTGCTCTCTGTTATCACCAGTGTTATGCCTCATTTGATGGTTTGCTGCATTGTTATTTGCTTTTATTGTATAAATATTTACTGGTGCTTTATCTTACTGAGTGATTGTTTGTTTATCGTGTCGTGTCACCCTTGTTTTGCATTTACTCTGGGGTTAGATTGGATGATGATCACAGGCCATTCTTTGCTCATCAGGGCTGATTTATGGACTCCTCTGACTCCTTGCTAGGTCCACTCAGCCTTTTATCAGTGCTAACTACTGAGCCACTTCAGTGCTAACCACTGAGCCACCATTACAGTGCTAACACTGAGCCACCATAAGTGCTAACCACTGAGCCACCTACAGTGCTAACCACTGAGCCACCATATACAGTGCTAACCACTGAGCCACCATTATGTACATGCACTACAGTGCTAACCACTGAGCCACCATATACAGTGCTAACCACTGAGCCACCATATACAAGTGCTAACCACTACTGACGCCACCATACATGCTAACCATGAGCCCATTACAGTGCTAACCACTGAGCCACCATACAGTGCTAACACTGTGCCCTACAGGCTAACCACTGAGCCACCATATAAGTGCTAACCACTGAGCCACCATATACAGTGCTAACCACTGAGCCACCTATACAGTGCTAACCACTGAGCCACCATATACAGTGCTAACCACTGAGCCACCATATACAGTGCTAACCACTGAGCCACCATACAGTGCTAACCACTGAGCCACCTATACAGTGCTAACCACTGAGCCACCATACAGTGCTAACCACTGAGCCACCTATACAGTGCTACCATAGCACCATACAGTGCTAACCACTGAGCCACCGTATACAGTGCTAACCACTGAGCCACCGTATACAGTGCTAACCACTGAGCCACCGTATACAGTGCTAACCACTGAGCCACCATATACAGTGCTAACCACTGAGCCACCGTATACAGTGCTAACCACTGAGCCACCTATACAGTGCTAACCACTGAGCCACCAGTATACAGTGCTAACCACTGAGCCACCATATACAGTGCTAACCACTGAGCCACCATATACAGTGCTAACCACTGAGCCACCATATACAGTGCTAACCACTGAGCCACCATATACAGTGCTAACCACTGAGCCACCATATCAGTGCTAACCACTGAGCCACCATACAGTGCTAACCACTGAGCCACCATACAGTGCTAACCACTGAGCCACCATATACAGTGCTAACCACTGAGCCACCTATACAGTTACATGACATAACCAACCATGAGCCACGTATACAGTGCTAACCACTGAGCCACCATACAGTGCTAACCACTGAGCCACCTATACAGTGCTAACCACTGAGCCACCAATACAGTGCTAACCACTGAGCCACCTATACAGTGCTAACCACTGAGCACCATATACAGTGCTAACACTGAGCCACATAACAGTGCTAACCACTGAGCCACCTATACAGTGCTAACCACTGAGCCACCATATAGTGCTAACCACTGAGCCACCATATCAGTGCTAACCACTGAGCCACCATACTAGTGCTAACCACTGAGCCACCGTATACAGTGCTAACCACTGAGCCATCATATACAGTGCTAACCACTGAGCCACCATATACAGTGCTAACCACTGAGCCACCATACAGTGCTAACCACTGAGCCACCATACAGTGCTAACCACTGAGCCACGTATACAGTGCTAACCACTGAGCCACCGTATACAATGCTAACCACTGAGCCACCATATACAGTGCTAACCACTGAGCCACCATATACAGTGCTAACCACTGAGCCACCTATACAGTGCTAACCACTGAGCCACTATACAGTGCTAACCACTGAGCCACCTATACAGTGCTAACCACTGAGCACCATACAGTGCTAACCACTGAGCCACCGTATAAGTGCTAACCACTGAGCCACTATACAGTGCTAACACTGAGCCACCGTATACAGTGCAACCACTGGCACCTTATCTGCTAACCACTGAGCCACTATATACAGTGCTACCACTGAGCCACCATAACTGCTAACCACTGAGCCACCATACAGTGCTAACCACTGAGCCACCATACAGTGCTAACCACTGAGCCACCATACAGTGCTAACCACTGAGCCACCATACAGTGCTAACCACTGAGCCACCTATACAGTGCTAACCACTGAGCCACCATTACAGTGCTAACCACTGAGCCACCATATACAGTGCTAACCACTGAGCCACCATATACAGTGCTAACCACTGAGCCACCATATACAGTGCTAACCACTGAGCCACCATACAGTGCTAACCACTGAGCCACCATATACACTGCTAACCACTGAGCCACCATATACAGTGCTAACCACTGAGCCACCATACAGTGCTAACCACTGAGCCACCGTATACAGTGCTAACCACTGAGCCATCATATACAGTGCTAACCACTGAGCCACCATATACAGTGCTAACTACTGAGCCACCATACAGTGCTAACCACTGAGCCACCGTACAGTGCTAACCACTGAGCCACCGTATACAGTGCTAACCACTGAGCCACCGTATACAATGCTAACCACTGAGCCACCATATACAGTGCTAACCACTGAGCCACCATATACAGTGCTAACCACTGAGCCACCGTATACTCTGCTAACCACTGAGCCACTATATACAGTGCTAACCACTGAGCCACCGTACAGTGCTAACCACTGAGCCACCGTATACAGTGCTAACCACTGAGCCACCGTATACAGTGCTAACCACTGAGCCACCGTATAGAGTGCTAACCACTGAGCCACCATATACAGTGCTAACCACTGAGCCACCGTATACAGTGCTAACCACTGAGCCACCGTATACTCTGCTAACCACTGAGCCACTATATAAAGTGCTAACCACTGAGCCACCATACAGTGCTAACCACTGAGCCACCATACAGTGCTAACCACTGAGCCACCATACAGTGCTAACCACTGAGCCACCATATACAGTGCTAACCACTGAGCCACCATACAGTGCTAACCACTGAGCCATCATATACAGTGCTAACCACTGAGCCACCATACAGTGCTAACCACTGAGCCACCATATACAGTGCTAACCACTGAGCCACCATATACAGTGCTAACCACTGAGCCACCATACAGTGCTAACCACTGAGCCACCATATACAGTGCTAACCACTGAGCCACCATACAGTGCTAACCACTGAGCCACCATATACACTGCTAACCACTGAGCCACCATATACAGTGCTAACCACTGAGCCACCATATAGTGCTAACCACTGAGTCACCATACAGTGCTAACCACTGAGTCACCATACAGTGCTAACCACTGAGCCACCATACAGTGCTAACCACTGAGCCACCATATACAGTGCTAACCACTGAGCCACCATACAGTGCTAACCACTGAGCCACCATACAGTGCTAACCACTGAGCCACCATACAGTGCTAACCACTCATACTGACCCTTTAGGGTGCGTGCACACAGTCCAGAGAAGCTGCGTGTTGGACGCAGCCTCCTCTGGACCTGGGGGAAGCCGCGGGTGGCCGCAGGGAGACCGCAGCCGCCCTGTACTCACAGTGTGAGCTTCCGACTCCGCAGCATGAAATAAATATGCAGCGGAGGAGCAGAATGGTGGCAACCCGCACCGCAGCTCCAAAGACGGGCGGGTTATGCATAGTGAGGATGGGATTGCTTCAAATCCCATCCACTATGGGAGTACTGTACTACGCAGCGCAAGGACGCTGCATCCAAAACGCTGCGTCTCCTGATGGTGAGGATGCCCCTTAGGCTTGTGCCCACGCTGTGGAAAGATGCAGATTGTATAACATCCACACTCCAGCACAGTCTATGGGATTTCTGCATTGTTGCGCTCACGCTGCAGTAAAGGTGCGGATCTTGCAGCGGATTGTTCAGTGTTTCCAGCCTCCTACACAGTGAATTAATTCATAAACCCACCGGCACACCGCAGCACCATTTCCACACATTGAATAGATTTTTGGTGCCTTTTTCTGGCATAAGGAGCGGATTTGGTGCAGAATGTTCCAGAAGCAAATCCTCAGCGTGGGCACATAGTGGTAACGAGCCTCGTCAGAAGATGTAGGATTATAACTAGACCACAATCTCAATGTGCAGACACGGCTCTGAAGGCCACTTCACACACAGTCATCTGAGTCCAATATCTGAACAGATCTCTGGTTGCAGTGAAATCATGGACACACGGTTCCATTTTGTTGCTGTGTACAAATGTAACAATGTGTCCATGATTTCACTGCAACCAGAGATCTGTTCAGATATTGGACTCGGATATCTGTGTGTGTGAAGTGGCCTTCAGGAGGTTTGGGCCTCCTCAGTGCAAAGTATGAGATGTGATCTGGCTGTGTGAGAGGCAAAGTGGGGTCTAAGGGGCACGGTTTCTCCATGTGGAGAGAGTTACACGTTAATATAAGGAGACTTAAAAGCTGCAATGCAAAATATGCAAACTTAAACTCTAGTGCCACCTATTGGAAGTAGCAATCGTAAAAGTCAATATTGACCCTTTAACGAGCCTTGTCATATGAATAATGGTGGGGTTACACATCCCGATATCGCGGCGATATCGGAGGCAACGACGCGGGAGCGCGCATTTAGTGCACGTTTCTCCCTGCATCGCATCGCCAGTTTACACGCCGCGATATCGGGATGCAACGTCCTGACGATGTGTACGCCCACCAACCCAGGAACAACCATTTAACATGGGAGTGAATGGGTGACGTCAGCGTGCACATCGTAGTTGGGCTGTTACACGCTGCGATGCTGCTACAACGGCCTTGCGATATCGGGGAGTTGAATAGCACGCTCATTCAACCCCGATATCGTTTTGGCATCGTTCCAGCATCATGTTGTACGCTCAAACCGTACAACGCGCAAACGATATTGGGTCCAACTCGCGACCCACGTGACTTTTTGTCGGAGTTGGGTCGGAGTTGGACTCCGATATCGCGGCGTGTAAACTCGCCATCAGGATTAAACCAGATCAGAATCCAATCTGCAGACACGGTGTTTCAGGGTGATTGCTCCTCGTCCGTGCAATGTCTGAGATCTGATCTGACTGTCTAAGTAGGGTCTGAGGGGTACGGTTTCTCCCTGTGGAGCGTGTCTCATACTGTCAGGCCACTCTCTATAGGGAGGAACCGTAACCCTTAGACCCCACTTAGCCTCTCACACAGCCAGATCAGATCTCATACTTTGCACTGATGAAGGGCACTACCCTGAAACACCGTGTCTGCAGTTGGGATACTGGTCTAGTTTTAATCCTAAATCACATGGCAAGGCTCGTTAAAGGGTCGATATTGCCTTGTAGGATTGCTACTTCCAATAGGTGGCGCTAGAGTTCAAGTTCTGTTAACTCTACGAAGAAGCGTTTTGCATATTTTAGTTCCCAGAGGAGCATTGCAGCTATTAAGTCTCCTCATTTCTGGCATGTCAACCTCCATAGGGAAAAATCTTACCCATTAGACGGGTTATTTTTCACAGTACACCCCCTTTTGACCAGCCACCTCTTACAAGTCTAGAGGATTGCTGTAGGAGTTGAGTTGCCCATGTTTTGCATAGACCACCATCGAGCACTTTTTGGCAATGCTTGGGTGCTGCCTATAGACCCTATATAGACTTTGCATTGCAGATTTGCTTTTTACCCCTGACATGTCCTGTGCGTAATACAAGTCTATAGTGAGTGGATGGCTATGGCGGCACATTATACCATGACATGGATGACAGACATAGGTCGCTTTAGTCTCTTTTGATGGCTTAGTGATATTCAATGCTTGATAATTCAGATCTGGTCTTTTAGGGCGTTATATAGCGTCATTAATGCCACCTTATAGAAGGACGTGTATATAGTACTTTAGGAAAATGGTGCCAAACATTATCACTAATTGTCTGGCATTCGCTTGTCTAAAATGATAAAAATGTTCAATACTAAAATCCTACAAATCTAGTTTTCCATAGCCACCACTAGGTGGAGCTCCTGAGCTGACTGCATACTGTTCATACATTACAATATAGTATGTGCTGAGCTCCCTCTAGTGGTGGCTGCCGGAACACAATTTTATCATCTAAAGTTTCAGTAACACTATAGTGAATAAAGTATAGACAGCTCCAAAAATATGTGTTCAAGGAAGATTTGTGCGGAGCTGACAAGGGAATGTTTGTCTTTTGGTTCTGTAGTTTTCCAACCACCTTGACCCTGCAGCTTTCTTCCCTGTTACTGGGCATTACTGGTTCCAGTATTAGGCTGGGGTCACACTTGAGAGGCTCGCATCACATCACCCAGCATGGCCGCTCGCTTTCTGGACAGAAGCGTGTAGCCACATACAAATACATTAAGCTGAATGCTCTTGTACGGGGGAGTATGCGGCCATGCTGGGTGATGGGATGCGAGTCTCTCAAGTGTGACACCGGCCTTACCAACACATACGGACTAGGAGAGGTCCAGCATAAGTTGCAATACAGAGGTTAACATGCTAAAATATGAAAGGGAGGGAAGGTCCTAACAGTAGGGAGAGGGGTGAAGAGTCACCACCTGTTTCTGCACCCTGCGCTCCCTAACATCCCTAAGCGGGGCCTTCCCCTCCCTCACTGTCACATGCCTAGTCCCTCACTCACCCTGAACAGTGCCAAGGCTGGTGAATGCACTAGATGTCACCACTACTATAAAACTACACAAGAGAAGGTAGAAAG
The DNA here is from genome assembly GCA_033576535.1 of Allobates femoralis. Classification (NCBI taxonomy): domain Eukaryota; kingdom Metazoa; phylum Chordata; class Amphibia; order Anura; family Aromobatidae; genus Allobates; species Allobates femoralis. Next base: position 849,112,925 of record JARQOC010000003.1, on the reverse strand, counting down.
ACCGTGAAACACAGACAAAAGGATATGAAACAAACTTGAATGCTACACCAAACACCAGGCCTACAGACAGTATGGCTTCAACAACAGCACTCCAGCTGCCACAAGAGACCTCCTCCCTCTAAAGTGCTCAGAATAGAGAGAATCTACTTCCAGCATCAGGTCATTGAGGATGTGACTATTTAAAGGGAAGGGGAGTGGTCACAGACCAGCTACAGCTGAGGTGAACTAAACAGGATCTACAAGCAAGGATAGTGTCATTAACCCTTTCTGCACCAAAGTAAAGCAATGAAATTTAAAATCTAACAAATTATTGAAGCTCAAGTCTCCTAATGACGGGAGATACATGACGTGACAATGACCTATTGGATGATGGAAGGTAGAGATAAAGCACAATGTATTAGATTTCCTTCAGTGGCAGCTAGACATGATCCGATGGTAAAGCTTTCTCGGCTTCCTCCTGACATTGGGAATAGTGGAGTGAGAAGGGTTAATGTGCTTATTAGAACTCGCCACATTTACATTTCACTAACTGGATTTGATATAACGAGCGCTAATTAGATGCAGCGTTGGGAAGATTAAGCCTTAACTTGTGAAACGATTCCAGAGTTGAGATGACTGATCCAAGATGGGGGAAGAAAAGGTTAATAAACCACAGTACTGTGTATCCTACTAAATTGATGGCACTTGGTAACGCCTTGTCAGGAGTGCGGGTATATCAGGGGACGCTATGTGCTTGGCCAGGCACCAGTGCGGTGCTACTACGAGCCAATAACCATCCTATGAGATTATGTCCAAAAATAATTCCTCTGAATGATCCTGTACTGACGACGAGTCTGCGCAATGGGCCTTCATCAGAGGAGACGTGGCCTTCATCAGAGGACGTGGCCTTCACCAGAGAGACGTGGCCTTCACCAGAGGAGACGTGCCTTCACCAGAGGAGACGTGGCCTTCACCAGAGAGACGTGGCCTTCACCAGAGAGACGTGGCCTTCACCAGAGGAGACGACGTGGCCTTCATAAGAGGAGACGTGGCCTTCATCAGAGAGACGTGGCCTTCATCAGAGGAGACATGGCCTCACGAGAGGAGGAGACTGGCCTTCACCGGAGGAGGAGACGTGGCCTTCACCGGAGGAGGAGACGTGGCCTTCACCGGAGGAGGAGACGTGGCCTTCACCGGAGGAGGAGACGTGGCCTTCACCGGAGGAGACGTGGCCTTCACGGGAGGAGACGTGGCCTTCACGGGAGAGGAGACGTGGCCTTCACGGAGGAGACGACGTGGCCTTCACGGAGGAGACGACGTGGCCTTCACGGGAGGAGACGACGTGGCCTTCACGGAGGAGACGACGTGGCCTTCACGGGAGGAGACGACGTGGCCTTCACGGAGGAGACGACGTGGCCTTCACGGGAGGAGACGACGTGGCCTTCACGGGAGGAGACGACGTGGCCTTCACGGGAGGAGACGACGTGGCCTTCACCGGAGGAGATGACTTCGCCTTCATCAGAGTAGGCATCTCTTGTATCTGGATCCCCACCTCTCAGGAAAATGGGGGTCCCCCCAAATACGTGTTCAGCAATTTAATAGGTGGTCGGCTCTCTTTACTGAAGTCTGAGGTGCCATCCCTGTAAATCATACCACCCATGTTTTCCCTGGCCGAGAAACTAAACCAAAGCTAAACTGATCCTATAGAACTCTATGGGATTCTTTCCATCATTTGGCAGATCAGATGTTGTACTGGACTTGTCTCCCACAGATATGAGAGATATGAGAGGATATTATACAGCAGTACTGAGCAATGTAGCTGTGAATCCAGCTTTGTGTGGCACCCCATGGGTTAATGTGCCACAATAACACCACATGGGTTCTCTCCCCACTACACACTGACAAACACTAGCACCTCTGGGCCAGGAGGGGGAGCACCACCTGCTCCCTTAAATACTCCTACTCATGAGGGAGAGCTCAGTTCAGCTCGGAGCAGGGCTGTGAAGAGCACAGTTAGAGCAGAGTTAGCTCAGTGCAGACCTAGCAAGGGTCAGAGGAACAGGAGAACTACAGACAGAGGAACACGTCTGGGAGCTGGAGTGATACTTTCACTTGCCCCAGAAGAGCGCACAGAACGGACACCGGATCCGATACTGTGTATGGCACCCACAGCACAGTGAATCCAGGAACAGTGGGATCTCTAGATGCCCCTAGTACCAGTGCAAAGCAACACGGAGGGGTCAGTACAGCACAGAGGACTCAAGTTGCCTAGCCAAGTGGTACCAGCAGAACACAGAGAAAGAGTGAGAAGTCCCAGCAGTTTAGCTAGAAGCAGCAGCTCAGGACACACACACAGCGTAACACGAGGAAGCTAATGACCCGGACAGGGTGGGGAGAGAGATTATCCCCATTACAGACTCCGTGGACTATAACCTGCAACAACATCCGCAGTAAAGCTTTGGAAAACATCAAAACTGTGAGTCTGTGTATTGATTGCAACCTTTGCCCTACATTCAGTAACAGAGAGGTCCCACCTGTAGAACTACCAGCCTGTCAGCTCTGCACAAGGGCTGGAAGAAAGCTGCAGCATCAGGAGAAGAGGAGAATTGCACCTTTGACTACAAAACGTGAGTGTGTGTCCTTTAACCCCGTCTTCACCATTCATATCCATTATAGACTATACCATCACTGCCCCGGGGGATACAGTTCTATCCACAGGAACTATCACACCTAAGCTGCCATTCCATCATCCCCGGAGGTTCTGCAGCAGCGGCGGCCCCATCACTGGCCGCATATGGTGGGTGGCGTCACGACTGACAATCCCCTGTAAATACACCCCTTTTATTTGCCAGGGCCCGGGAAACGGACCGGACCAGGACCACCCGTGACTTCCCCCGCAGCAGACACGGTCCGGTACCGAGTACCCTCGTCCCAGTGGGCTCGACATTTGTAGTTACGAAAAAGATTTACTAGAAATCAACAGCATGAACAATATTTTAATGAGCAATGTAGCTGTGAATCCAGCTCTACCATTAAGAGAAAAGATTTACTAGACATCAGCAGAATAGGAGACATTATACAGCTGTACTGAGCAGTGTAGCTGTGAATCCACCTCTGGTTGCAATCAATCATTTAGCAGTAGGCAGCAGTGCCTGTGCCTGTAACATTTGTACTTGTGCTGTTGATCTTTGGAAACTTATTGGAAGCATAGGCATAGTAAGGAGCCCGAGATTTAAAGGGGCCATCCCCACCCCAAAGCAGTATGCACCTTCTGGCACAGACATTATGGGACTGTACAGGGCCCATTTACTGATCTTAGAGGGACCTCGTCTGTCTGTGTCCTCACCGGCCTTTCATATATGACTGCATGTGAAAGTCTAAAGCGCCGTACTGTAACCAGTTCATATCCGCAGCCCATAGAAGTCTATAGATGCATGTATTGGTTTATTACAGTGTTGTGTTGTTTGAGGAGAGTCATCTCACCTCCACATGTGATGAATGTTCAGGGATCTGATCCCATTAACCTCCAGAATGAACAATTACTGCACAGGTGAAGATCAGGTGCTCCCTGTCCTCCCCGAGGGTTGTGCAGGATGATGCGGGGTATTCTTCTGTTCTAGAAGTGACTAAGTGACCAGAGCTGCACTCACTATTCTGCTGGTGCAGTCACTGTGTACATACATTACATTACTGATCCTGAGTTACCTCCTGTATTATACTCCAGAGCTGCACTCACTATTCTGCTGGTGCAGTCACGGTGTACATACATTACATTACTGATTCTGACTTACCTCCTGTATTATACTCCAGAGCTGCACTCACTATTCTGCTGGTGCAGTCACTGTGTACATACATTACATTACTGATCCTGAGTTACCTCCTGTATTATGCTCCAGAGCTGCACTCCCTATTCTGCTGGTGCAGTCACTGTGTACATACATTACATTACTGATCTGAGTTACCTCCTGTATTATGCTCCAGAGCTGCACTCCATATTCTGCTGGTGCAGTCACTGTGTACATACTTTACATTATGATCTGAGTTACTCTGTATTATGCTCCAGAGCTGCACTCCCTATCTTGCTGAGTGCAGTCACTGTGTAATACAATTACATTACTGATCCTGAGTTACCTCCTGTATTATACTCCAGAGCTGCACTCACTATTCTGCTGGTGCAGTCACTGTGTACATACATTACATTACTGATCCTGAGTTACCTCCTGTATTATGCTCCAGAGCTGCACTCCTATTCTGCTGGTGCAGTCACTGTGTACATACATTACATTACTGATCCTGAGTTACCTCTGTATTATGCTCCAGAGCTGCACTCCTATTCTGCTGGTGCAGTCACTGGGTACATACATTACATTACTGATCCTGAGTTACCTCCTGTATTATATCTCCAGAGCTGCACTCACTATTCTGCTGGTGCAGTCACTGTGTACATACATTACATTACTGATCCTGAGTTACCTCCAGTTTATATCCCAGAGCTGCACTCACTATTCTGCTGGTGCAGTCACTGTGTACATACATTACAATTACTGATCCTGAGTTACCTCCTGTATTATACTCCAGAGCTGAACTCACTATTCTGCTGGTGCAGTCACTGTGTACATACATTACGGATCCTGAGTTACCTCCTGTATTATACTCCAGAGCTGCACTCACTATTCTGCTGGTGCAGTCATTGTGTACATACATTACATTACTGATCCTGAGTTACCTCCTGTATTATACTCCAGAGCTGCACTCACTATTCTGCTGGTGGAGTCACTGTGTACATACATTACATTACTGATCCTGAGATATCTCCTGTATTATCCTCCAGAGCTGCACTCACTATTCTGCTGGTGCAGTCACTGTGTACATACATTACATTACTGATCCTGAGTTACCTCCTTTATTATACTCCAGAGCTGCACTCACTATTCTGCTGGTGCAGTCACTGTGTACATACATTACATTACTGATCCTGAGTTACCTCCTGTATTATACTCCAGAGCTGCACTCACTATTCTGCTGGTGGAGTCACTGTGTACATACATTACATTACTGATCCTGAGATATCTCCTGTATTATCTCCAGAGCTGCACTCACTATTCTGCTGGTGCAGTCACTGTGTACATACATTACATTACTGATCCTGAGTTACCTCCTTTATTATACTCCAGAGCTGCACTCACTATTCTGCTGGTGCAGTCACTGTGTCATACATTACATTACTGATCCTGAGTTACCTCCTGTATTATACTCCAGAGCTGCACTCACTATTCTGCTGGTGCAGTCACTGTGTACATACATTACATTACAGATCCTGATTACATCCTGTATTATACTCCAGAGCTGCACTCACTATTCTGCTGGTGCAGTCACTGTGTACATACATTACATTACTGATCCTGAGTTACCTCCTGTATTATACTCCAGAGCTGCACTCACTATTCTGCTGGTGCAGTCACTGTGTACATACATTACATTACTGATCCTGAGTTACCTCCTGTATTATACTCCAGAGCTGCACTCACTATTCTGCTGGTGCAGTCATTGTGTACATACATTACATTACTGATCCTGAGTTACCTCCTCTATTATACTCCAGAGCTGCACTCACTATTCTGCTGGTGCAGTCACAGTGTACATACATTACATTACAGATCCTGAGTTACATCCTGTATTATACTCCAGAGCTGCACTCACTATTCTGCTGGTGCAGTCACTGTGTACATACATTTACATTACTGATCCTGAGTTACCTCCTGTATTATTCTCCAGAGCTGCACTCACTATTCTGCTGGTGCAGTCACTGTGTACATACATTACATTACTGATCCTGAGTCACCTCCTGTATTATACTCCAGAGCTGCACTCACTATTCTGCTGGTGCAGTCACTGTGTACATACATTACATTACTGATCCTGAGTTACCTCCTGTATTATACTCCAGAACTGCACTCACTATTCTGCTGGTGCAGTCACTGTGTACACACATTACATTACTGATCCTGAGTTACCTCCTGTATTATACTCAGAGCTGCACTCACTATTCTGCTGGTGCAGTCACTGTGTACATACATTACATTACTGATCTGAGTTACCTCCTGTATTATACTCCAGAGCTGCACTCACTATTCTGCTGGTGCAGTCATTGTGTACATACATTACATTACTGATCCTGAGTTACTCCTCTATTATACTCAGAGCTGCACTCACTATTCTGCTGGTGCAGTCACTGTGTATATACATTACATTACTGCTCCTGAGTTACCTCCTGTATTATACTCCAGAGCTGCACTCACTATTCTGCTGGTGCAGTCACAGTGTACATACATTACATTACAGATTCCTGAGTTAATCCTGTATTATACTCCAGAGCTGCACTCACTATTCTGCTGGTGCAGTCACTGTGTACATACATTACATTACTGATCCTGAGTTACCTCCTGTATTATTCTCCAGAGCTGCACTCACTATTCTGCTGGTGCAGTCACTGTGTACATACATTACATTACTGATCCTGAGTCACCTCCTGTATTATACTCCAGAGCTGCACTCACTATTCTGCTGGTGCAGTCACTGTGTACATACATTACATTACTGATCCTGAGTTACTCCTGTATTATACTCCAGAGCTGCACTCACTATTCTGCTGGTGCAGTCACTGTGTACATACATTACATTACTGATCCTGAGTTACCTCCTGTATTATACTCCAGAGCTGCACTCACTATTCTGCTGGTGCAGTCACTGTGTACATACATTACATTACTGATCCTGAGTTACCTCCTGTATTATTCCAGAGCTGCACTCACTATTCTGCTGGTGCAGTCACTGTGTACATACATTACATTACTGATCCTGAGTCACCTCCTGTATTATACTCCAGAGCTGCACTCACTATTCTGCTGGTGCAGTCACTGTGTACACAATTACATTACTGATCCTGAGTTACCTCCTGTATTATACTCCAGAGCTGCACTCACTATTCTGCTGGTGCAGTCACTGTGTACATACATTACATTACTAATCCTTGCACAGTATAGATGTGATGACCCTCTGTCTTTGCGGTGACAGTGGGCGGATTAGTGGTCTATTACTGTACAGTGACAGCCCCTGGCAGGCGGCAGGCAGGCACATTGGTTGCCAGTTACAGTGCAGTCACGTCCAATCTCTTGATCCTGTTCTTTGTCCCAGTAATACGTCTGCCAAGAGCGGAAAAACCAGCCGGTCCCAGCCTGATCCGGCGCTCACCGCCCGCCCGCCCTCGTGGCCGGAGTGACGGAGGATGTTTGTGTAGTAGTAATCCACATTATACACCGCCGCCCGCCACTATGTAACTTCTGCGCTGTCATTACAGGTCATTCCTGTTCTTACCCTTATTATGAACCTCAATGGGGACAGTGTTACAAATGTATGTAAAGTGCTATGGAATTAAATATTATTATTATTATTATTATTATTATTAACCCCTTAGTGCAGTATCAGAAAACCTGTCCAATAACTTCCAAAAACAGCGCCACTCCAAACAACAGGTGGACTGTGATATTGCAGTTCATCCCCATACACTCCAGTGAAACAGAGATGCAATACCAGTCACAACCCATAGAAGGTGGGGGCGCTGTTTGTGGATGAAATCAATCAACTTTTTGTAAACCTGTCCAATTTATGTCCTTTAATATGTCAGATTTTTACTAGGAACAGCGCCACCCCTGTGTATAGGTTGTGTCTGGTATTGCAGCTGTTTGAAGTGTACGAGGCTGAGCTGCAATGTCCCATATGACCTGTGCTCAGGAGTGGCACTGTTTAGTGGAGCAAAGCATCCATGTTTTTCTAATGCTGTCCAACGCATTTAATGCCTTCTGTTGCATATTCACATCACACCAGTTCAATTCATTTGTAGGCATATGTAGATTTTTAATTCAGTCAATAACGGGTTAAAGGAAAGCGTTGGTTTCTCAAGGCCCCTAACTGTCAGGAGGACTCATCCTGGAGGTCCAGGGGCCTCGGCGATGGGGAAAGGGGCACAGGGACGGTTTTTCCTGGGACTAAAGTGTATGTGGACGCACAATTGTACTTGTATCATTTGTTGCTGCCTATGCAGAGCCCTGCAGCCTATGTCATACTCCTCCTGAATGCTGAACTGTGTCTTCCTTCATTACCAACAGCTGTTTGTACATTTTTATATCTTTTATGACACTAACTAAGGTCAGAGGTACGGCTAGGGTTAGATATAGGGTTAGGGCTAGATATACGAGTAGGGTTAGGGTTAGAGGTTAGGCATTAGGGTTAGGGTTAGGTTTAGGAGTTAGACATTAGCATTAGGGCTAGGTTTAGAGGTTACAGTCAGATATACATTTAGGGTTAGGGTTAGGTGTTAGACATTAAGGTTAGTGTTAGGTTTAGGGGTTAGACATTAGGGTTAGGTTTAGGGGTTAGACATTAGGCTTGGGTTTAGGGGTTAGACATTAGGGTTAGGTTTAGGGGTTAGACATTAGGGTTAGGGTTAGGTGTTAGACATTAAGGTTATGTGTTAGGTTTAGGGGTTAGACGTTTGGGTTAGGTTTAGGGATTAGACATTAGGGTTAGGTTTAGGGGTTAGACATTAGGCTTGGGTTTAGGGGTTAGACATTAGGGTTAGGTTTAGGGGTTAGACATTAGGCTTGGGTTTAGGGATTAGACATTAGGGTTAGGTTTAGGGGTTAGACATTAGGGTTAGGTTTAGGGGTTAGACTTAGGGTTAGGTTAGGTTAGATTAGGTTAGTTTAGGGGTTAGACATTAGGGTTAGGTTTAGGGTTAGACATTAGGGTTAGGTTTAGGGGTTAGACATTAGGGTTGGTTTAGGGTTAGACATTAGGGTTAGGTGTTAGACATTAAATTAGGTTAGGTTTAGGGTTAGACATTAGGGTTAGGTTTAGGGGTTAGACATTAGGGTTAGGTTTAGGGTTAGACATTAGGGTTAGGTTTAGGGGTTAGACATTAGGGTTAGGTTTAGGGGTTAGACATTAGGGTTAGGTTTAGGGGTTAGACATTAGGGTTAGGTTTAGGGGTTAGACGTTAGGGTTAGGTGTTAGACATTAAGATTAGTGTTAGATTTAGGGGTTAGACATTAGGGTTAGGTATTAGGGGTTAGACATTAGGGTTAGGTTTAGGGGTTAGACATTAGGGTTAGGTTTAGGGGTTAGACATTAGGGTTAGGTTTAGGGTTAGACATTAGGGTTAGTGTGTTAGACATTAGGTTAGGTTAGATTTAGGGTTAGACGTTAGGGTTAAGTTTAGGGATTAGACATTAGGGTCAGGGTTTAGGTGTTAGACATTAAGATTAGTGTTAGATTTAGGGGTTAGACATTAGGTTAGGGTTAAGTTTAGGGATTAGACATTAGGGTCAGGGTTAGGTGTTAGACACTAGGGTTAGGTTTAGGGGTTAGAGTCAGACATACATTTAGGTTTTTTTTTTCTCTTTTTCTTGGTCTTTGCCTTTTCTTGCATATATCATTTGGCTGTTGTATGTTGGTCGTTGTATATAGGGTGTTACGTATATGTTCCCTCTGTACCATATAACATGTTACACTGTATGTTGGCGTCAGCAGTATACAGTGTGGCTATTTAGGCCAGTGTATGGCTCTATCTATACATTGGATGGGTTTTACCTTTTCCTGCATTGTTTGGTCATTGTATGTTGGTATTATTACAGCTCTATAGGGCGGTATTCATATTTTCCCACTATATCATATACCATCTTGCACTGTATGTCAGCACTATACAGCGTTGCTATTTGGGCCTTTATTTCCAACATATGGCACGACACTGTATGGCGCTTTAATAATTAAGCACGGCGTGGCATAGTTATTAATATACTGTATGTGACTGTACACAAGGAAGGTATCACTTGGAGTAAGGTATGACAGTAATGGGGTGTATTGATAAGTATAGGAATCCATATAGGACAAGGCCCCGGTGTTATCCCTGGCGGGGTGATCCTCATCCGCGGGATATTAGCTATTCATGATGCAATGGGACAATCTGTATCTCGCTCCCACCCAGTGTTCCCTCTCCAGACACTGATGCAGCAGGGGGTGCTGCAGGGGTGTGAGCTCAGGGTGTTATCCCTTTAGGGTTGTCATGAGCGATTGCTCCACTTTTGCATTATTTCCCGCCGTCCTCATCCGCACGGAGCCGCCGCAGAAACCCTACACTGCAGGAATGTGCCGGCCGTCAGCACATGTATTTTAGGACTGTGGTGTAATAGTGTATTGACGTAAGGACAATTGATCCAGATAATTGCTGGCTGCAGATGACACTGCACCTCTTTACTGTACGTGCAGCAGATGGCGTGCCGCTGTCCATATAATTACATAAAACTTCATGCTGTAAACATTCATTAGACGCTCGGGACTAGTTACCAGTTGCAAAATACTTCTGATCGCCTCAAAACGCCACATATGTATGTAACATGTCTTCTGTTTTGCAGATAAATCATGGCTCGCCCAGCCCGCGTTTCTTCACGAGAAGAAGGATCGTCCATTTAAGGTACGTTGATAATTATTGCTTAGGTCCTATGTGTAGATGTGCTGACGTGCACCGAGACCGTACGGCTGACGAGCACCGAGACCGTACGGCTGACGTGCACCGAGACCATACGGTTGACGAGCACCGAGACCATACGTCTGACAAGCACTGAGACCATACGTCTGACGAGCCCCGAGACCATACGGCTGACGTGCACCGAGACCATACGTCTGACGAGCCCCGAGACCATACGCCTGACGAGCCCCGAGACCATACGTCTGACGAGCCCCGAGACCATACGTCTGACGAGCCCCGAGACCATACGTCTGACGAGCCCCGAGACCATACGTCTGACGTGCCCCGAGACCGTACGGCTGACGAGCCCCGAGACCATACGTCTGACAAGCACTGAGACCATACGTCTGACGAGCCCCGAGACCATACGGCTGACGTGCACCGAGACCATACGTCTGACGAGCCCCGAGACCATACGCCTGACGAGCCCCGAGACCGTACGTCTGACGAGCCCCGAGACCATACGTCTGACGAGCCCCGAGACCATACGTCTGACGAGCCCCGAGACCATACGTCTGACAAGCACTGAGACCATACGTCTGACGAGCCCCGAGACCATACGTCTGACGTGCACCGAGACCATACGTCTGACGAGCCCCGAGACCATACGCCTGACGAGCCCCGAGACCATACGTCTGACGAGCCCCGAGACCATACGTCTGACGAGCCCCGAGACCATACGTCTGACGAGCCCCGAGACCATACGTCTGACGTGCCCCGAGACCGTACCGCTGACGAGCCCCGAGACCATACGCCTGACGAGCCCCGAGACCATACGTCTGACGAGCACCGAGACCGTACGGCAGACGTGCACCGAGACCGTACGGCAGACGTGCACCGAGACCGTACGGCAGACGTGCACCGAGACCGTACGTCTGACGTGCACCGAGACCGTACGTCTGACGAGCACCGAGACCGTACGTCTGACGAGCACCGAGACCGTACGGCTGACGAGCACCGAGACCGTACGTCTGACGTGCACCGAGACCGTACGTCTGACGTGCACCGAGACCGTACGGCTGCCGTGCCTCGAGACCGTACGGCTGCCGAGCCCCGAGACCTTACGGCTGACGAGCACCGAGACCATACAGCTGACGTGCCCCTAGACCATACGGCTGACGAGCACCGAGACCATACGGCTGACGAGCCCCGAGACCATACGTCTGACGTGCACCGAGACCATACATCTGACGAGCCCCGAGACCATACGGCTGACGTGCCCGAGACCATACGGCTGACGTGCACCGAGACCGTACGTCTGATGAGCACTGAGACCATATGTCTGACGTGCCCCGAGACCATACGTCTGACGAGCCCCGAGACCATACGTCTGATGTGCACCGAGACCATACGTCTGACGAGCACCGAGACCGTACGGCTGACGAGCCCCGAGACCATACGCCTGACGAGCCCCGAGACCGTACGTCTGACGAGCCCCGAGACCATACGTCTGACGAGCCCCGAGACCATACGTCTGACGAGCCCCGAGACCATACGTCTGACAAGCACTGAGACCATACGTCTGACGAGCCCCGAGACCATACGTCTGACGTGCACCGAGACCATACGTCTGACGAGCCCCGAGACCATACGCCTGACGAGCCCCGAGACCATACGTCTGACGAGCCCCGAGACCATACGTCTGACGAGCCCCGAGACCATACGTCTGACGAGCCCCGAGACCATACGTCTGACGTGCCCCGAGACCGTACCGCTGACGAGCCCCGAGACCATACGCCTGACGAGCCCCGAGACCATACGTCTGACGAGCACCGAGACCGTACGGCAGACGTGCACCGAGACCGTACGGCAGACGTGCACCGAGACCGTACGGCAGACGTGCACCGAGACCGTACGTCTGACGTGCACCGAGACCGTACGTCTGACGAGCACCGAGACCGTACGTCTGACGAGCACCGAGACCGTACGGCTGACGAGCACCGAGACCGTACGTCTGACGTGCACCGAGACCGTACGTCTGACGTGCACCGAGACCATACGGCTGCCGTGCCTCGAGACCGTACGGCTGCCGAGCCCCGAGACCTTACGGCTGACGAGCACCGAGACCATACAGCTGACGTGCCCCTAGACCATACGGCTGACGAGCACCGAGACCATACGGCTGACGAGCCCCGAGACCATACGTCTGACGTGCACCGAGACCATACATCTGACGAGCCCCGAGACCATACGGCTGACGTGCCCCGAGACCATACGGCTGACGTGCACCGAGACCGTACGTCTGATGAGCACTGAGACCATATGTCTGACGTGCCCCGAGACCATACGTCTGACGAGCCCCGAGACCATACGTCTGACGAGCACCGAGACCGTACGGCTGACGTGCCCCGAGACCGTACGGCTGACGTGCCCCGAGACCATACGTCTGACGTGCCCCGAGACCATACGTCTGACGAGCCCCGAGACCATACATCTGACGAGCCCCGAGACCATACGGCTGACGAGCCCCAAGACCATACGTCTGACGAGCCCCGAGACCATACGTCTGACGAGCCCCGAGACCATACGTCTGACGAGCCCCGAGACCATACGTCTGACGAGCCCCGAGACCATACATCTGACGAGCCCCGAGACCATACGGCTGACGAGCCCCGAGACCATACGTCTGACGAGCCCCGAGACCATACGGCTGATGTGCACCCAGACCGTACGGCTGACGAGCCCCGAGACCATACGTCTGACGTGCACCGAGACCATACGTCTGACGAGCACCGAGACCGTACGTCTGACGTGCACCGAGACCGTACGTCTGACGTGCACCGAGACCATACGTCTGACGAGCCCGAGACCATGCGTCTGACGAGCCCCGAGACCACACGTCTGATGTGCGTGGAGACATATAGCTCTGCACAGGACCTGTGCACTCAAAAGTCAGATTCATAATCAAGTCTTCATTGTTCATCTCTGATGCATTGAATGCTTAGAAAATGGAAAGCACGGGTTTATAGATGATATGTGGCCGTTCCTTTTTCTTTGACTCTCTGTATTGACAATGTGTCTCTTGTCTTCCTATATAGAGACACGCGGAGACTTTACCACGGAAGCTGAAAATAGTAAGTCATTTGTTTATAGACGGAGCTGTAAATGATGAGCGGCACAGACGCCCGGAGAAGATGACTGCTACTCCCATCATTTAGGGATAGTAGGAGACACCTATTACCGGGCTTTGATGCCGCACACGCTCTGCAGTGACCGCCCTTCACAATCGCCGTGTGATATAGCGATCGCTGAAAATGCAACTCTTACACCCAGATTAATACACAGATTTTGGCACCATTTATCTTCCATGAGTGGAGACGACCATAAGGGTCTGGGTAGGGTCTGAGGGTTCTTCTTAATGATACTGCTGGTATTTGTGGCATTAAGAGTTCACTTAATGCTGATTGGGAAAAAAGCACTAAAATAATCTAATCACAGAGAAATAGAACAAGGTCTTAGAAAAAAGCAGAATATTCTGCAAAAGAAGTCCACAAGACGCCCACCTGTGGGCAGCTGTTTCAGGGGTTCTCGCCTCTGGTCAGTGCAGAGTAGGAGATCGGTTGGCTGCGTGAGGGTCTAAGGCTGGGAACACACTGGTCTTGCTGAAGTCCCTAGTGGAGCTTTCTAAGCTTGGAGAAGATTCTGGTGAGCAAATCTAGGCTTGGAGAAGATCCTGGTGGACCTATCAGGGTTTGGAGAAAACCATGGTGGTCCTATTTCGTCTTGGAGAAGACCCTGGTGGAGCTATAAGACACTGGTGAACTTCTCTAGGCTTGGAGAAGATCCCAGTGGATCTATCTAGGCTTGGTGAAGACCCTGGTGGATTTATCAAGTTTTGAGAGAAGACCCTGGTGGACCTGAATATGATTGTGGAAGACCCTGGTGGACCTACGTAGACTTGGAGAAGACCTTGGTGGACCTTTCTAGGCTTGGAGAAGATCCCAGTGGATCTATCTAGGCTTGGTGAAGACCCTGGTGGATTTATCAAGTTTTGAGAGAAGACCCTGGTGGACCTGAATATGATTGTGGAAGACCCTGGTGGACCTACGTAGACTTGGAGAAGACCTTGGTGGACCTTTCTAGGCTTGGTGAAGATCCCAGTAGACCTTTCTAGGCTTGGAGAAGACATTGATAGAACTTCCTAGGCTTGGAGAAGACCCCGGTAGACCTTCCTAGGCTTGGAGAAGACCCTGGTGGACCTTCCTAGGCTTGGAGAAGACCCCGGTAGACCTGTCTAGGCTTGGAGAAGACCCTGGTGGACCTTCCTAGGCTTGGAGAAGACCCTGGTAGACCTGTCTTGGCTTGGAGAAGACCCTGGTGGACCTTCCTACGCTTGGAGAAGACCCCGGTAGACCTGCCTAGGCTTGGAGAAGACCCTGGTGGACCTTCCTAGGCTTGGAGAAGACCCCGGTAGACCTGTCTAGGCTTGGAGAAGAACCTGGTGGACCTATCTAGGCTTGGAGAAGACCCTGGTGGACCTATCTAGGCTTGGAGAAGACCCTGGTGGACCTATCTAGGCTTGGAGAAGACCCATCTAGGCTGCACAAGATCGATCTTCCTACAGAGTGTTCATCCATCAAGTCACCATGGCTTGAGATAGACCTGAAAGCCGTTAAAAAAATAAAATAACAATATGGGTAAACTTTTCTCCTTTGACCCTTTATTAGCGGCCTGTCATCCACACACCCAGTCTCCTACTTTATAGGGCGATGGTTCAAGAACCCTGAAACAGCTGTCTGCAAATGTCACCAAATAGGATTTGGGACTGGCTTTTATCATGGCTCTTTAGTGTCCGCGTCCTTCTATAGGAGTCACTAAGGGTCGCACTTTCTTACTCTATGAAGAGGCTTTTTGCATAACAAAGATGAAGCACAGAGCCTGGTCCCATATAAAGGGGTGTACAATACTGCGCAAAACATTTAGGTGTGTGTAAAAAAGAATGGGGCACAGTAAAAATATTTTCAAAATAGAAGTGTTACTAGTTTATTTCAAAGACTGACACTTCAATCAGCGCCTGTGCTGTATTCCATAAAGGTGTATATTACCCCCGGACCCCCACAAAACCTGATTATATTCTCCCGTGCCCTATGTAGATCCGGACAGTCCGGTGTGATGGGTGTCCTTGTGCGATGTCTTTCCCTCCTCTCCGCCGCTGATTGCCGTCCTCTTCCTCAGATTGATGTGGATGATGCCTCCTGCGTCCTCCATATAGCCGGGCCAAATCTCTCGTTTGTACATTGCCAGCTCGCGCATGCGCAATGTGCTCTGCCCGCATAACACATTACTGCACATGCATCATCCATGTCGCCAGGTGAAATCTAGCACTGCAGAGACATGGCCAGTTTGCGCATGTGCATGTTCGCCCTTCTACGGGCAGAGCCTAAACCACAACTTCGCATGTCATCCATCTCACCAGGCAAAATGTAGCGCTTGCGCAGAGTCCTCACAGGCTTCCACATGCACACTTTGGTCTGCTCTACTACAGACAGCTTAAATCATAACTATGCATGCGTGAGAAATGTCGCCAGGTGAAATCTAGCGCCTGCGCAGAGACATCACCAGCTCGCTCCTGCGCAGAGACATCACCAGCTCGCGCATGTGCACTCTGCTCTGCCCTACTGGGGCAGAACCTAAAACCTAATTGTGCATGCATCATTCATGTCACCATGCTAAATCTAGCACCAATGCAGAGACATCACCAGCTTGCACATGTGCACTTTGCTTTGCCTCACTGCAAGCAAAGCCTAAAACTTAAGTGCGCATGAATCATCCATGTCACCAAGCGAAATATAGCATCGGCATATTGACATAGCCGGCTAGCGCCTGCGCACTTTGCTCTGCCCAACTGCCAACAAAGCCTAAAACTCAAGTGCGCATGCGTCAAATGTCGCCAGGTAAAATTTAGCGCCTGCGCAGAGACATCACCAGCTCGCAAGTGCACAGATATATTTTAGGCTCTACCCGCAGTAAGACAGAGAAAAATGCACATGCGCGAGTTGGCAATGTCAATGCGCCAGTGCTATATTTCACCTGGCGACATGCGTGCACACTTATGTTTTAGGCTTTGCTCGCAGTGAAGTAAAGCAAAGTGCGCATGCGCAAGCTGGTGATGTCTCTGCAGGGGTGCTGGATTTAGCATGGTGACATGGATGATGCATGCACACTTAGATTTTAGACTCTTCTCACAGCAGGGCAGAGCAAAGTGCGCATGCGCGAGCCGGTGATGTCTCTACATAGGCGCTATATTTCGCCCAGTTATGTAAATGATACAGGAAGCGTCATCTACGTCAATCAAAGCAAGAGGCGGAGTAATCAGCAGCAGAGAGGACAGACAGACGCCGCACAAGGACACCCATCAGACCGGATTACAAACAGCGCGGGAGAATGTAAAGGGTTTTTGGGGGTATACAGGGGGGAGTCAGGGGATAATATACACCTTAATGGAACACAGCACAGGGCCTGATGAAGGTGCAGGTCTTGGTTCACATAAAAATACTGGTGATGGGTTTCCTTTAAGATTGAGTTCTATCCTACAGATATATGACGAGCTCCTTCTATTCCGGCAGGTCTCGGCGTTCACCCTGAGAAGAGGCTCCGATCCTCCTCATTCACATTTAGGCCAAGCCAGTCCTCCTCCGACACAGGTACCGTCTATATATGCCATGATCAGCCCATCCCAGCAGGCATGTTTATTGGGCAATGGGGCAAATGAGCATACGGCCATTACATGTATTGACATTTAAGTTTTTATTTTTCCCAAAACAGCGCCACCCTGGTCCACTGGTAGCATGTGGTAATGCAGCTCAGCGCTATTAATGTGAACGAGCTGCGATATCCAACATATATATCAAAATGTCTTAGATATATAAACATCTGACATGAACCACGTACTAGTGTACATCTCACTGAATGAGAATATCATGAAAAAATTAATTTTTTTCACTAATTGAATACTTATATATTATATAGAGTCATTACACACAGAGGGATCTAATTAATGTGTTTATTTCTGTTAATGTTGATGATTATGGAAACCCAAAGGTCATTATCTCAGAAAATTAAAGTAGGGTGGATGAAGGGTTAAACACAGCGCTGCCGTATTCCACGAGACATCAAAGGGTGAATATAGTATTGATTTATTAGTCAACACGTTTCAGGCCTCCCTGAAACATGGCAATATGATACTGATTTTTGATGATATTCTGATTCATTGAGATCCTCTAGTGTATGAGCGATGGTCAATATATTGGAAACCTGTGGCAGAATCTGCAGCGCCACCACAGGTGAAAGGAAGCATTGCACAGTGTCAATAGGATCTAAGGTGCACGGTTTCTCCTTGTGGAGAGTGATATGCCAGGATGAGGAGACATGCCTGCAAAGCTCCTCTGGGAAATACAATATGCAAATTGCCTCTTCAGAGAGGAAGAGAATAAGCTCTAGCACCACCTATTGGAAGTAGCAATGCCAAAAGTCAATATACACCCTTTAACGAGGCTTGTCAAACTCATGCTTTGCACTGACGAGGGGCAATACCTCAAAACACCGTGTCTGCAAACTGGGATTCTGGATTGGCTTTTATCTTAAATCACATGACAAGGCTCGTTAAAGGATCAATATTGATTTTTAGGATTGCTACTTCCAATAGGTGGCGCTAGAGTTTAGGCCCTCTCTGAAGAGACAATCTGTATATACAGGTTGAATGGGAATCAGCAGGCATATAAGGCACAGGCGTAGGGGTCCTGGATGATGACCTCCTTTTTATTAAGCCTGAAGATGTTTTCTTCTCTTAATACATTTGCTTACTCTTTATCCAGATCATAGAGCATTGGAGAAACGTGTCCGCTCCTCCTCCTTACTGTTCTGACGAGCTTCCCGCCTAACCAGCCCGGTAAGAGCGATGTTATCAAGTAAGACAATGGGTTGGATATACAGCAAGTGAAATAAGTATTGAACGCGCCACCAACTTTCTAAGTAAATCTATTTCTAATGATTCTGTTTGACACAAATCCTCACCATCCAATCCACACAGGCAAAGAAATCAAACTATAGATTCCATAAATTCTCTGTAATAATGAGAAATGATACAGGGAAAAAGTATTGAACACGTTACTGAAATGTATGTAATCCTTGGTCCTTTGTTGGTGGTGAAGCTCCAGACTCCTCCTGTATGGAGACACTCGTCCCAGCATTGCTCAGGTGATTTTGGCCCATTCTTCACACACTCTTCACCTTCTGCAGATCTGTGGATCTTTCTATGATCTCGGAGCTTTAGATCCTTCAGACATTTTCTATTGGATTCAGCTCCGGTGATCGGCTCGGCATTCTAGCAGATTTATCTTTTCTCGGAGTTTCCTTGGTTGTGTGTTTCGGATCATTGTCCTGTGAAATGTCGCCCTCGGTTCATCTTCATCATCCTGGTAGATGGCAGCAGATATTTATCAGGAATGTCTGGATACATTTGTCTGTTCATCCTCCTTCAGTTGTATGAAGTTTTCCAGGGCCGTATGCTGATAATCAGCCGCACACCATGATGTTCCCACCTCCACACTTCATTGTTGTTGGTGTTTTTGAGATGTTTTGCCTTTTGGCCTCCAAACATGTGTATTATGGCCTCCAAAGAGATCAATATTGCTCTCTTCTAACACAATATATTTCTCCAGTATTTCACAGACTTGACTAAATGTTGTGGAGCAAACTTTAAATGCTCTTTAATGTGGAGTCTTGGAGGTGAGCGTGCACACAGGGAGTGTGTATACAGGAGCGTGTATACAAGAGCGTGCATACAGGGGCGTGCATACAGGGGCATGCATACAGGGGCATGCATACAGGCCATGGAGGGGGGAGACCATTACGTATTGTTTCTGTGCTGATCCCAGGTCTTTCTGTAGCTCTCTCTCCACAGGTGTCCTTGACTCTTGGACAACTCTTCTGATAATTCTTTTCCCTCCTCTGTGTGAAATCTTGCGGGGAGCACCTGATCATGGCCGGTTTATAGTGACATTATGTTCTTTCTACTCCAGGATTATGGCCCCAACAAACCTCACGGGAGCGTTCAGTAGTTTAAACTTTCTTCTGTAACCAATGTCATCAGTATGTTTTGTAACAATAAGACTGTGATGGTCTTGAGACAGCTCACTTGTTTAACCCCATCATGAGATGTTTCTTGTGTGGCACGTTAGTAATGAGACGCCTTTTTATCAGCCATCAGTTGAATCAGCTGATATTATTTGTCACTAAATTGCAGGATTAATATCTAATTACTGATAGATTCAGCCGCTGTCAGGACTTTCCACTTTCTCTTTCTTCATGTGTTCAATAATTTTCCCTGTGTCATTTCTCATTATTACACATACTTTATGGAATCTATGGTTTGATTTCTTTGCCTGTGTGAATTGGATGGGTTGTTACTGACATCTGGTGAGAAACTCATGTAAATATCAGCTTTAGAAATATATTTACTTTGAATATTGGTGACGTATGGAATACTTTGGAGGTTATGGACCTGCAGACTGTTGCTCATCATTCTCTTGTTCTTATTACAGTGCTAAAGAACAATGTGTTTATGCCGCTCACACTCCTGCAGGGGCAGAGGAGCAGCACAGATGCAGGTTTGTGCCATTATCATCAGTTCATCTATTATTCAGGCAGAAGCTGAAATCTCCGGTCAGCAGAAATAACTCGCCCCCATCCTCCACCCTCCTGCTGGTGGATCCCAGGGGAGATCACAGGGGAGATCACAGGGAGATCACAGGGGGATCACAGGGGGGATCACAGGGGGATCACAGGGGAGATCACAGGGGAGATCACAGGGGAGATCACAGGGGAGGTCACAGGGGGATCACAGGGGGGATCACAGGGGAGATCACAGGGAGATCACAGGGGAGATCACAGGGGGGATCACAGGAGAGATCACAGGGGGGATCACAGGGGAGATCACAGGGAGATCACAGGGGGATCACAGGGGGGATCACAGGGGGATCACAGGGGGATCATGGGGATCAATCACAAGGGGGTCACAGGAGATCACAGGGGGATCACAGGACAGGCAGTCAGTAGTCGGCCTGATTTTTATCAGGACACATTTTTATATTATAAACACAAAAAAAACTGATTTGTTGTAAAAGTGCTGCAGATGGATGAATACAACAGAGAGGAAACCTGGTGATTACATGTATGATCTATGTGATTACATGTTTACAAACAGAAATGTCAAATACATACCAAGAACATGGTGTGAAACATGAATTATACTGACCTGGATGGATGGATGGTGAGTGGGTGGTGGGTGGGTGAATAAATGTATAGATAGACAGATGGATGGACGGACAGATTGAGGATGGACAGAGAAATGGATGGATGATGATAGATAAATGGATGGCTAGATGGATGGATAAATGTATAGATAGATGGACTGATAGATAGATGGACTAATGGATGGATAAATGGACTGATGGATAAATGGATGGATGGATAAATGGATGCATAGATGAATGGAAAATGGATACATAGATGTATAGATGGATGGATGACGGATTGATAGATGGATGGATGGATGGATGGATAAATGGATACATATATGTATAGATGGATGGATGACGGATTGATAGATGGATGGATGGATGGATGGATGGATAAATGGATACATAGATGTATAGATGGATGGATAAATGGATGGATGGATAAATGGATACATAGATGTATAGATGGATGGATGACGGATTGATAGATGGATGGATGGATGGATGGATAAATGGATGGATGGATAAATGGATACATAGATGTATAGATGGAAGGATAAATGGATACATAGATGGATGGATGGATACATAGATGTATAGATGGATAAATAAATGGATACATAGATGTATAGATGGATAGATAAATGGATACATAGATGTATAGATGGATGGATGGATGGATAAATGGATGGATGGATGGATGGATGATGGATGTATAGATGGATGGACGGATATGAGATTGACAAAAACTATCTAGAGAGATGCCAGATGAACAGATGACGGTCAGTAGTTGGTGTGCACTCGGCTTGTTAGGACCATTGATTCCCCTGCGTCCTCCGCACTCAGCAGATTTCCTGATTAGCGGAGTTACGAGGACGCCCCGTACTACTCCCCTCATCGTCCGCTCCGTCCGCCCTATAATGAGCTGTGGATGCTCTGCACATTAGTGGAGATGTAGAACGGCAGGAGTTGTTATCCCATTCTCAGCACTTCATACATGTAACGTCCTCCATGATAAGTCATTGTATATATTCTGCAGGAGATCTGCCGTCCTGGACCGTGATCAAACCGGCGACACTGCAGCCTCCGCTGATCACCGTCCACAGAGATGTGGAGAAGACAGAAGCCACCGTCTGCTCCAAACAAGACAACAAGGTGAGGGGGGATCCCTTATTCCATATTGTCATCATGTGTGATATCACTGCTCAGTACTCAATGTGACCTCCAACACTTGTCACAGCTGAGGGTCTGCTACAGTAGTATCCAGTGTGGCCAGTACAGGAATATAAAAAGCGTGGATACATTTTTCTTGCACTGATACATTGTAGCATAGAAGAGAGTGGCTTTAGACATAGGAGGACCTGACTGTGTAATACCTCATTTCCCCTGTGGGGGAGCTGCAGGAGGGTTGTACACTTGTTGCTGGCTTCTTGCAGGGGCGACCAACTGTCAGCGCATTCTGTGCCCAATCTATTGTTGCCCCCTGCAACAATGTAGCTCTGGGCTTAATACCCGCTCTGTATCTCATTAGACGTGACCACAGTTTCTTCTTTATTTTGGCAGATAAATGTAGATAAAAGCTGCGCTCCCGCGAGCAACGCCGATCAGCCGAAATCATCTCCTGGATCTATGTGCCCCTCCGGCTTTGCAGCAAGGTGAGATCAGCAGGAAATGGCTCAAAGGTGGGGGGAAGGGAGGCCGAATTTACTACGGTAGTCACAGAAGCCATAAAGTGGCCAGAAATTCAGACAGAGCCCGACACGGGCTGCCTGCTTCATGGAACATGTTGGTGGGATCCATCAGAGCCCTGTGGGGTCTATTAATATTATTATTATTATTATTACAATACTTGAGTCCCTGCTATATACTGTGTAATGGATGTGTCTGACCGTACAGGGAGATGGTCTGATCATACTACATCTCCTGTGCTGAGATAATCTTATATATGTGTCCCTGCTATGTACTGTGTAATGGATGTGTCTGACCATACACCATACAGGGACATGGTCTGATCATACCACATCTCCTGTGCTGAGATAATCTTATATATGTGTCCCTGCTATATACTGTGTAATGGATGTGTCTGACCGTACAGGGAGATGGTCTGATCATACTACATCTCCTGTGCTGAGATAATCTTATATATGTGTCCCTGCTATGTACTGTGTAATGGATGTGTCTGACCATACACCATACAGGGACATGGTCTGATCATACCACATCTCCTGTGCTGAGATAATCTTATATATGTGTCCCTGCTATGTACTGTGTAATGGATATGTCTGACTGTACAGGGACACGGTCTCATCATACCACATCTCCTGTGCTGAGATAATCTTATATTTGTGTCCCTGCTATGTACTGTGTAATGGATGTGTCTGACTGTACAGGGACATGGCCTGTTCATACCACATCTCCTGTGCTGAGATAATCTTATATATGTGTCCGTACTGTGCAATGGATGTGTCTGACTGTACAGGGACATGGTCTGATCATATCACATCTCCTGTGCTGAGATAATCTTATATATGTGTCCCTGCTATGTACTGTGTAATGGATGTGTCTGACCATACAGGGACATGGTCTGATCATACCACATCTCCTGTGCTGAGATAATAATATATATGTGTCCCTGCTATGTACTGTGTAATGGATGTGTCTGACCGTACAGGGACATGGTCTGATCATACCACATCTCCTGTACTGAGATAATAATATATATGTGTCCCTGCTTTGTACTGTGTAATGGATGTGTCTGACCGTACAGGGACATGGTCTGATCATACCTCATCTCCTGTGCTGAGATAATCTTATATATGTGCCCCTGCTATGTACTGTGTAATGGATGTGTCTGACCGTACAGGGACATGGTCTGATCATGCCACATCTCCTGTGCTGAGATAATAATATATATGTGTCCCTGCTATGTACTGTGTAATGGATGTGTCTGACCGTACAGGGAGTATGGTCTGATCATACCTCATCTCCTGTGCTGAGATAATAATATATATGTGTCCCTGCTATGTACTGTGTAATGGATGTGTCTGACCGTACAGGGACATGGTCTGATCATACCTCATCTCCTGTGCTGAGATAATAATATATATGTGTCCCTGCTATGTACTGTGTAATGGATGTGTCTGACCGTACAGGGACATGGTCTGATCATGCCACATCTCCTGTGCTGAGATAATAATATATATGTGTCCCTGCTATGTACTGTGTAATGGACGTGTCTGACCGTACAGGGACATGGTCTGATCATACCACATCTCCTGTACTGAGATAATCTTATAAATGTGTTATGACGATTATCTTATTCTGATCCTCTTGTTGTTCTCTTTATCCAGGATGCAGCCTTTCAGGCAAATGTTTATGCCTCATAAATACAATGTGGATTTTGTTTTTGGAGAGAACATGGAAAGAAGAGTCATGGTGAGTTCATGGTACCTTGTATGCACATGACATTTCCAATATTGGTAAATAAAGGCTATCTCTGAACTAGTGAACCCAGCCCACCTGTTCCCTGTACAGACTAATACTCCTAGCTCCATAGTCTCTGGTGGATCCTTCACAGGCTGGAATATCCCTAGCTGCAAAATTAAGAATCCACAACTCAGACCTGGCTACCCAGAAGGCCGTCAAGTTGTTCCTTGTACCTCCGGAGAGAGGGAGATAGCAGAGTAACATAACCCAAGATAGGGAAAGTATGCAGATAGGCAAGTACCCAAGGTATGGAAACAATAAACACAATGTCATGAGGTGGTATAGCAGATAGGAAATCAGGGGAGTTGTCTGACCCTTAGACTGGGGTTCCCTAACGCACCCTGTTCCCAGAGGTACCCCAGATGGCGGAGAGGTATGGGTCCCCACCCTAGCCCTTCGCTCCTGATTAGCCCTAGGCTAAGAGCCCCTACCTCCACCCACGGACCAGGAAAACACAACCACTCCAGTAAGAGGGAACAGCAGCTGCTCCAGCAAACATGTCTGCATAGCATGGGTCCTAGATATGAATGAACTCTATGTGCAACTGGTAGACGGAAGTGGAACTGTTTAAGGGCTCAGGGAGTGGAGATCTCAAAACGTAAGACACAACAGTCCACCTACGGTAAATGCTATGACACACACCTCCACCTGCAGAGCCACACACAGCGTAGGCTTACAGCATTAACCTCAGTTTAAACACCGCAACAGACTCAAAACGTGACACGTGCACTAGCGGAAAGAGGTGAAGTAGCAACTGCCATTTAGAAACAGAAATGCCTTCTAGGTACCAACTTTAATAGGAGAAAGTAGTAGGTTAGACAAGTGAGATAGCAAAGAGAAAGTACCAAGCTGTTCTCTGTCTGATTGGCCAAAGTCCTTAGCAGCAGGGATGGAACTCCTTACCAGGATCCACATAGAAATATAGCCAGCAGAGAAGGCTAGCAAAAGGAGGGTATAAATAGCTGCATTTGAAATGTGATAGGACAGAGCAAATGAACGGATAAAAACACCTACTGACTCTAACCCATAAGGGAAACAAACAAAGGTAAAAGTCAATCAGAACTTGATCATGCTGTGGCTCTTCAGAGAAGGAAATTGATCACACAAGGTCACCGGATCGAATCCTGAGGCATGACAATATTGTATACAATAATGGTGAAGCAGATTTTAGCTTGTTTTAAGTCAAGTCAATAATAATGAGGGTAAGAGGAATACTAAAAACAGGGTGGGGTACCAAGGGGTCCAGAAATATTACAGCTATAGTATGTGATATAACTGAGATTCAGCAGTTATACAGATTACAACTAAAACACTAGGCTTATACATGAATGTACACATACATGAGAACAATGAATATTACCAAGAAAAATGGACCAAAAAAAGGAACAAGGAAACTCCTAAAACCTCCAAACCCAGACCTCTGACGTACGTTTCGCTGAACAGCTTTTTCAAGGAGTCATGGTAGAACGTATATGTTATTTAATTTACATCGGAAAGTTGGAGATCTGCTAGCCAGACACACTCTATGGGAAAAAAGAGGCTTCAATTTACCCTATAAAGGCAAATAAAGGGTGGAAATGTGGTCCTCTAAGGGATTTGTGACTCTGCCATCAGAGTTGTACTGTCATGATGGTCTCTTACATTGGTGACTTGTGACTGGTTTGGGACCGGTGTCTCTGTCACTGTATTGTGACTACATTTTAAATGTGTTTCTTTCCTTTGGCAGTGTAGGAGTTATTGTCAGTTTCTGTTACTCCAGTACTCCCTAGTTCTCTTCCAGGTGTGGCTACCTTGTGATCACTCCCATCTTCATTATATGGTCACATGATCCAGCATTCCTTGCTGGTGATTAAACTCCATTCCTGGCATGTCTACCTTAGGTGAAGGAGCGTCTTTGGAGAAGCTGACCATTGCCAAGCCGTCTGCTGCCAAGGAGCGTGGCAGCAGGCATGATGTTGTTTGTTGTTCACCTGTCTGTCTTCCCTTCCCTCTTGTTATTAGTAGTGCAGTGGTTGGGACTAGTGCTCCTGCCAACCATCTCCCTATTGAGGGTTAACATCAAGGCCAGAGAGGGACTAGGTATCCTGCTCGGCGACGGAGTGAAAGAACTCCTATAGGGACGGTAGGGAGATCAGGGCACAGCCACAGGTGTCCGTTCCCCCGTTCCCTACGATCAGGGTCCTCTATTGTGTTTGTCACCCCCGGTGTTTCCTATGTTGTGTGTAGTGCGCCGGACATCATTAGTCTGTGCTTCATTGTCACACATGGTAGCTAGACAATCCCTAGTCCGGGGTGTGACATGTATTTGTTTGGGGAAGGATGGGGAAGACTTGTTCCTCTACTATAGTATGATTTTTGCCTAATCAAAGGCCAGAAATGTATTATGGGATTCCTGGATGGAGTCTGGGACAAGGATCACCCCATTATCTTATCTGCTTTTAGAAGACTTGAAAAGGAAACTGCTGTGTTATGTGCAACCTACAGACTGTTATATATAGCCAGGTTTAAAATATACTGCTCGCTCTATTTCCAGAGTCCCAAGAAGCCGACGGCGACTCTGACCGGCGCATCCAAGAAGGACGTCCCCACACCGAGAGGATCCTGTAACAGGAACTGGCCGTATCCACGTAAGACACTGCTATATACTCTACAGGGCAGATGGCAGTATACACAACTATAGTGGCTACGACAAGTATATCATATATATAGAGGATACCCTCTGTAGTGGGAATACTCTTCTTATGTATTCCTAAACCCAAGAAGGGATGATCCTCTCTGACCCTTTCTTCCATCCTCAATGATGTTCACTAGGTGTTCATCCGCCTTTATGATCTTCTATTTTATAGGACGCAAGACACCAGCGAGCCTGATAGAGTCGGCCGCAGCGTATACGGCCAGACCCAAACTGAAGTACGAGCTGGACCAAGTGGACGTGGTCACAGGAGAGGAGGCTGAGCGCAACGTGCTGCAGGTACGTCACCTATTCCTTCTATAGAGATGTGTATGAGTTACCTCCTGTATTATACTCCAGAGCTGTACTCACTATTCTGCTGGTGCAGTCACTGTGTACATACATTACATTACTGATCCTGAGTTACCTCCTGTATTATACTCCAGAGCTGCACTCACTATTCTGCTGGTGCAGTCACTGTGTACATACATTACATTACTGATCCTGAGTTACCCCCTGTATTATACTCCAGAGCTACACTCACTATTCTGCTGGTGCAGTCACTGTGTACATACATTACATTACTGATCCTGAGTTACCTCCTGTATTATACTCCAGAGCTGCACTCACTATTCTGCTGGTGCAGTCACTGTGTACATACATTACATTACTGATCCTGAGTTACCTCCTGTATTATACTCCAGAGCTGCACTCACTATTCTGCTGGTGCAGTCACTGTGTACATACATTACATTACTGATCCTGAGTTACCTCCTGTATTATACTCCAGAGCTGCACTCACTATTCTGCTGGTGCAGTCACTGTGTACATACATTACATTACTGATCCTGAGTTACCTCCTGTATTATACTCCAGAGCTGCACTCACTATTCTGCTGGTGCAGTCACTGTGTACATACATTACATTACTGATCCTGAGTTACCTCCTGTATTATACTCCAGAGCTGCACTCACTATTCTGCTGGTGGAGTCACTGTGTACATACATTACATTACTGATCCTGAGTTACCTCCTGTATTATACTCCAGAGCTGCACTCACTATTCTGCTGGTGCAGTCACTGTGTACATACATTACATTACTGATCCTGAGTTACCTCGTGCATTATACTCCAGAGCTGCACTCACTATTCTGCTGGTGGAGTCACTGTGTACATACATTACATTACTGATCCTGAGTTACCTCCTGTATTATACTCCAGAGCTGCCCTCACTATTCTGCTGGTGCAGTCACTGTGTACATACATTACATTACTGATCCTGAGTTACCTCCTGTATTATACTCCAGAGCTGCACTCACTATTCTGCTGGTGCAGTCACTGTGTACATACATTACATTACTGATCCTGAGTTACCTCCTGTATTATACTCCAGAGCTGCACTCACTATTCTGCTGGTGCAGTCACTGTGTACATACATTACATTACTGATCCTGAGTTACCTCCTGTATTATACTCCAGAGCTGCACTCACTATTCTGCTGGTGCAGTCACTGTGTACATACATTACATTACTGATCCTGAGTTACCTCCTGTATTATACTCCAGAGCTGCACTCACTATTCTGCTGGTGCAGTCACGGTGTACATACATTACATTACTGATCCTGAGTTACCTCCTGTATTATACTCCAGAGCTGCACTCACTATTCTGCTGGTGCAGTCACTGTGTACATACATTACATTACTTATTCTATGTTTTCTTTTTTCTTAGGTTAATTGTAAGCTGTTTGTGTTCAACAAGGAGAATCAGTCGTGGACGGAGCGAGGCTGTGGATACCTAAGACTCAATGATTCGGCCACTGACAACAAAGGACTGTTCCGATCTCGAATAGGTAGAGGATAAAATCAAGAGATGTGAAACATCAGAGCCACATTCATTGTAATAAAGGGGAGGTCAAGATGAGCTGAGGAACATTCTATATATACAGGAGCATCTGAATGAATTAGAATATCATCAAAAAGTGACTTTATTTCAGTAATTCAATACATAAAGTGTCACACACATATATTATATAGAGTCATTACACACAGAGGGATCTATTTCATGTGTTTATTTCTGTTAATGTTGATGATTAATGAAAACCCAAAGGTCATTATCTCATAAAATTAAAGTAGGGAGGATGAAGGGTTTAAACCCACGCTGCCGTATTCCACGGGACATCAAAGGGTGAATATAATCTTGATTTATTAGTCAACATGTATAAGGGCTCCCAGAAACATGGCAATATGATACAGTATTGATTTTTGATGATATTCTAATTTATTGAGATGCTCTAGTACCATCTATGTATAGATAAATAGATGAGATCATGCATGGATGGATGGATGGATGGATGGATGGAAGAATGGATAAGTAGATTGATGGATGATGGGTAGATTGATGGATGGATGATGGGTAGATTGATGGACGGATGGATGGGTAGATTGATGGACGGATGGATGGGTAGATTGATGGACGGATGGATGGGTAGATTGATGGACGGATGGATGGGTAGATAGATGGACGGATGGATGGGTAGATAGATGGACAGAAGGATGGACAGCTGGATGGATAGCTTGATGGATGAATGCAATAGATGGATGGACAGATGGATGGACAGATGGATGGACGGATGGATGGATGGATAGCTTGATGGATGAATGCAACAGATGGATGGACAGATGGATGGACGGATGGATGGATAGCTTGATGGATGAATGCAACAGATGGATGGACGGATGGATGGACGGATGGATGGACAGATGGATGGACAGATGGATGGACAGATGGATGGACAGATGGATGGATGGGTATATTGATGGATGGACAGCTGGATGGATGCATGGAATAGATGAATGGACAGATAGATGGATGGACAGCTGGATGGACAGCTGGATGGATGGATGAATGGAATAGATGGATGGACAGATAGATGGATGGACAGCTGGATGGATGAATGGAATAGATGGATGGACAGATAGATGGATGGATAGTTGACTGGTGCACATGTACTCTCGCCATCACTGTTGATAGTTAGCCCTTGTCGAGGGCACGCTGAGCTTTCCTGGTGCCCAAGGCAGAGGTTTTTTTGGGCACATTGACTCTCCTACCTTTATTTGTGCCCGATTTGCCCTTTTCTCCACTGTAGGTGCATTACTTCTCCCATGTACTACAACACAGATAGTCCAATAGCCACACCTATGAATGGCCACCTTCCTACCTCATCATCTGCCACAAAAAGGGGTCAAGAGACCCCCCGCCATCACCATTCAGCCAATACATGGGTCTCCCAAAATGTCATGCAGCACAATACTAGTTTTTGCATATCCTTGCTCCCCTTGAATTGGAAAGTGCCCACAGGCCGCCAGCAGAGGGTTGAGGTTCAGATGGCATCGTGTGGAGCCAGGCTGCTAGTTGGGCTCCTGTGATATAGGTGGTGACTTTGGGCAGGTGATGGCATCACTTGTGCCAAATGTGGACGATGGCTGACACCTCATACATGAAGTTGTATTCTGGGGGGGTGAAGAGGTCACCAGTATTGGGATTGGCCACCACATCAACATTGCACACACAGAGGGTCCCGCTCAAGCTCCAACACAACCCAACACGCTGACCCCCCGAACCTTCTCCATCTGGTTCCAGCCTCCATCTCCCCATCACAAGCTCTTTTATTGCCTTTGTATCATGATTTTCCTACAATGGCCGTGTCCGGAGCCTCGCCATGGCTTTCTGCTTCTATAAATACTGTGTCGGCTTTTTCCTCTCAGTGACCCGACTTATGGAAACCATCATGGTGGGGAAGTTTGGGCTCTGTGACAGCAGAACACTCCCGCTAGGTAGCAGAAAAAGGTGACGGCCCCAAAGGGAGAGGTAAAAGGCATTTTGTTATTTTGGGCATCCATGTACACCCGACATTGTATTCTATTGAGCTCCGCTGTGGACTCCAGAGGGGTCAGAACTGCACATTGAGGAGGTTTATACATACATCCATCCTGGGGGTACGAAGAAGGGGCGAAGGCCGAGGAGGAGTCCTCCGACTTCATGTCTTGTGCGGATTACACCCGCCATATTGCTGCAGCCAAATATAACCCCCTCTCTTGTATGGGGCAGGGATTGACTGTTTGGATGGTGCCCTGCTTCTATTGTATGAATGGGACCTATTGTATTACATGGTACCTATACATCAGAGGTGAACATACAGCTGCCTAATAAAGAATGACCGCTATATACTGCTAATATAATATACTGCACAGAGCCCACGACCGATATTCAAGTTTTGAGGTTTCCGGTCTGTACGGAGCGCGATCTCTAGAGTCTCCTGTCCCAAACTCCACACCATCATAGGTCTATACATGAGACCGGTGAACTGGTGTCAGACATCAGCGTCCGTACACAGACTGTGAAAACTCAAGGTGTGAAACCTGCCCAAACAGCAGAGCCTCCTAATTCTGAAATAAATACTGCCATATAGTGCTGAAATAATGCTTGCTGATACCACCATACAGTGCTGTAATAATACCACCATACAGTGCTGATATAATACCACCATACAGTGTCTGTAATAATACCACTCCATAATACACTACAGTGTAATAATACACCATACAGTGCTGTAATAATCCACCATACATTGCTGTAATAATACCACCATACAGTGCTGATATAATACACGTTACCATACAGTGCTGTAATAATACCACCATACATCAGTGTAATAATAATACACCTACAGTGCTGTAATAATACCACCATACAGTGCTGTAATAATACCACCATACAGTGCTGTAATAATACCACCATACAGTGCTGTAATAATAACCAACATCCCATAGAGTGCTGTAATAATACTACCAGTACAGTGCTGTAATAATACCACCATACAGTGCGTAATAATTACCACCATACAGTGCTGTAATAATACCACCATACAGTAGCTGTAATAATACCACCATACAGTGCTGTAATAATACACCTACCATACATCATGTGTAATAATACTACCATACAGTGCTGTAAATAATACCACCATACAGTGCAGTAATAATACCACCATACATCAGTGTAATAATACCACCATACAGTGCTGTAATAATACCACCATACAGTGCTGTAATAATACCACCATACAGTGCTGTAATAATACCACCATACATCAGTGTAATAATACCACTATACATGTGCTGTAATAATACCACCATACTGTGCTGTAATAATACCACCATACATCAGTGTAATAATACCACCATACGTGCTGTAATAATACCACCATATATCAGTGTGTAATAATACCACCATACAGTGCTGTAATAATACCACCATACATTCAGTGTAATAATACCACTATACAGTGCTGTAATAATACCACCATACAGTGCTGTAATAATACCACCATACATCAGTGTAATAATACCACCATACGTGCTGTAATAATACCACCATATATCAGTGTAATAATACCACCATACAGTGCTGTAATAATACCACCATACATCAGTGTAATATACACATACAGCTGAATACACCATACAGTGCTGTAATAATACACCATACAGTGCAATAATACACCATACAGTGCTGTAATAATACCACCATACATCAGTGTAATAATACCACCATACTGTGCTGTAATAATACCACCATATATCAGTGTAATAATACCACCATACAGTGCTGTAATAATACCACCATACATCAGTGTTAATAATACCACCATACAGTGCTGTAATAATACCACCATACTATTCAGTGTAATAATACCACCATACAGTGCTGTAATAATACCACCATACATCAGTGTAATAATACCACCATACAGTGCTGTAATAATACCACCATACATCAGTGTAATAATACCACCATACAGTACTGTAATAATAGCACCATACAGTGCTGTAATAATACACCATACATCAGTGTAATAATACCACCATACTGTGCTGTAATAATACCACCATATATCAGTGTAATAATACCACCATACAGTGCTGTAATAATACCACCATATCAGTGTAATAATACCACCATACAGTGCTGTAATAATACCACCATACATCAGTGTAATAATACCACCATACAGTGCTGTAATAATACCACCATACAGTGCTGTAATAATGCCACCATACAGTGCTGTAATAATACCACCATACATCAGTGTAATAATACCACCATACAGTGCTGTAATAATACCACCATACAGTGCTGTAATAATACCACCATACATGTTATAACACTACTTCAATACAGTAGTGTAATAATACCACCATACAGTGCTGTAATAATACCACCATACATGTATAACACTACTTCAATACAGTAGTGTAATAATACCACCATACAGTGCTGTAATAATACCACCATACAGTGCTGTAATAATACCACCATACAGTGCTGTAATAATACCACCATACATCAGTGTAATAATACCACCATACATCAGTGTAATAATACCACCATACAGTGCTGTAATAATGCCACCATACATGTATAACACTACTTCAATACAGTAGTGTAATAATACCACCATACAGTGCTGTAATAATACCACCATACAGTGCTGTAATAATACCACCATACATCAGTGTAATAATACCACCATACAGTGCTGTAATAATGCCACCATACAGTGCTGTAATAATACCACCATACATCAGTGTAATAATACCACCATACATGTATAACACTACTTCAATACAGTAGTGAAATAATACCGCAATATAAAGCTGAAATAACATCCGACCATGCATTGCTGTATACTGCTGTACAGTGTTTAAATAAAACCGCTATACAATGCTGAAATATTATCACCATACAGTGATGAAATAACAGCTCCACACAAAAGGAACCAGCAGCAGCTCTCCACAACATATACATTAAGGCGGCCGTACACATTACACTGAGGATTCCCAAACTGCTGATCCACATCTTATCTGTGTTGGTTTCCAGCTGATGTTTGTCTGATCGATGCCCGGGAGAGAAGGATTGGGCATGAAGCTTGTTCTCTGCCTGTTCTTGGGTTGGGAGAAATGGCTGTCGCTAAATGCGCATTAGAGTTGAGTAAAAACATGTGCGCTGCCCAAGTCCAGCATCTAGTCGGGTCCTACATGGCAGACAGAGCAGGGCCTGCCATCCCCAGCCTGCCATCCCCAGCCTGCCATCCCCAGCCTGCCATCCCCAGCCTGCCTACTGAAGCTGCCCTCCCCAGCCTGCCATCCCCAGCCTGCCATCCCCAGCCTGCCATCTTCAGCATGCCTACCCCAGTTTGCCATCCTCAGCCTGCCTATTGCAGCCTGGAATCCTCAGCCTGCCCTCTTCAGCCTGCCTACCGCAGCCTGGTATCCTCAGCCTGCCACCCTCAGCCTGCCTACTGTAGCCTACTCTCCTGAGCCTGCCATCCTCAGCCTGCCTACCGCAGCCTACCATCCTCAGCCTGCTATCCTCAGCCTGCTATCCTCAGCCTGCCATCCTCAGCCTGCCATCCTCAACCTGCCATCCTCAACCTGCCATCCTCAACCTGCCATCCTCAACCTGCCATCCTCAACCTGCCCTCCTCAGCCTGCCATCCACATCCTGCAATCTTCAGCCTGCCTACTGCAGCCTGCCATCCTCAGCCTGCCCTCCTCAGCCTGCCCTCCTCAGCCTGCCCTCCTCAGCCTGCCCTCCTCAGCCTGCCCTCCTCAGCCTGCCTACCGCAGTCTGCCATCCCTATCCTGCCCTCCTCAGCCTGCCATCCACATCCTGCAATCTTCAGCCTGCCTACTGCATCCTGCCCTCCTCATCCTGCCCTCCTCATCCTGCCCTCCTCGGCCTGCCCTCCTCGGCCTGCCCTCCTCGGTCTGCCCTCCTCATCCTGCCCTCCTCGGCCTGAACTCCTCATCCTGCCCTCCTCATCCTGCCCTCCTCGACCTGCCCTCCTCAGCCTGCCCTCCTCATCCTGCCTCCTCGGCCTGCCCTCCTCGGCCTGCCCTCCTCAGCCTGCCCTCCCCAGCCTGCCCTCCTCATCCTGCCCTCCTCATCCTGCCCTCCTCGACCTGCCCTCCTCAGCCTGCCCTCCCCAGCCTGCCCCTCCTCAGCCTGCCCTCCTCATCCTGCCCTCCTCATCCTGCCCTCCTCGGCCTGCCCTCCTCATCCTGCCCTCCCCATCCTGCCATCCAGGTGCCTCGTGCATTTCCTAGGATGAGGATGGCGGCTGCAGACGTCAGGACTGCCCTGATCTGGCTGCCATGGAGGACCTGACCAGACAATGGTCCATTGTCGCACAAATCTTTTTGTTCTCCTCTAATGTGTCCAGTTACTGTTCTGATCAGTAGTGGTCAGAACATGTTTCGGGTGTCAGTCACAATGTGGCGCCCCCATAGGTGGTGGGCGATCAGTGCAGCCGCACCGTGGTATACATGTCATCCTCAATCCAAACCTTGTATTCTGCCTCCCATAAACTTAGGTCAGAGCATAATATACCCCCCCAATACACAAAAGTAAGAAATGTCCTGTATCTGCCTTGTCCTGGGGCCGGTATCTGCCCGTCCTTCCCCCCTCCACTCTCTTATCTGCAGTAGTGAAGCTCTCACTCCTTCCAGATGTGGAGACGTCCTCTCTCGTCCTCCCCATTGTATCCGCACCTAGAGACTGGACACAATGTGATCCCCTGATCTGTAGGAAAGCCTCCTTGTCGCTTCTTCTGATTAGTAGGGTTGGCGCCAGGGGCTGGTTGGCCCAGGGGGCAGGAGGGCAGATGCCCCCCCCCCCCCCCCAGGCCAGTGGTCAAGCAGCAGTTTTGAGGGCCGCCTGGACATCTGTCATGTTGGTTTGGGAGGCCGCTCTGCCCCTGAGGATCACTGCTCATGGGCCACTGCTGTGTACTTGCCCCCCAGGCCAAAATCTGCCAGCCCCTGGTTGGTGCAACGTCACCGATCCAACTGATCAGAGATGTCAGCAAGCATGTGGAGGCTCAGTGGGCTCTGGATATATGTGTCCACTGGATCCCGGTCCTGAGAAATAAATATATATATATATACACACACAGTATATTTGTATATGCATCTCAATGAATTAGAATATCATCAAAAAGTAAATGTTTTTTTTCAGTGAAACTCATATAGAGTCATTACACACAGAGGGATCTATTTCATGTGTTTATTTATGTTGATGTTGATGATTATGGAAACCCAAAGGTCATTATCTCATAAAATTAAAGCAGGAGGATGAAGGGTTGAAAACCGCGCTGCCGTATTCCACCAAACATCGAAGGGTGAAGATTATATTGATTTATTGGTCAATGCGTTTCAGGACTCTCTGAATCATGGCGATATGATATTAAGTTGTCCTGAGGAAGGGGTCAGGGAGACCTGAAACGTGTTGACTAATAAATCAATATTATATTCACCCTTTGATGTCTGGTGGAACACGGCAGCACGGTGTTTAGCCCTTCATTAAAAGAAATAAACAAATGAAATAGATCCCTCTGTGTGTAATGACTCTATATAATATGTGTGTCACTTTATGTATTGAATTACTGAAATAATGTCACTTTTTGATGATCTTCTAATTCATTGAGCTGCTCTAGTATCCATCATCTCGTGTGCTGGGACTCTTCAGGGATCGGGGTCAGACGGGTTATTGAATCACTCGCCATCCCTGCTGCTGGCGCTCCCTTCTGTGTGCGGTTACTGATTGATGAATGTGGCTCCTGGTATCATTATTACATCATTATCATTTGCACTTTCTCACTTTTTTTTTAAATAAAATTAATCATTTTCGCTCTCGGCTGTTTTTGGTTTAGTGATGAGAAACCACGGGAATCTGAAACTGATCCTGAACAGTAAAGTGTTTGATGAGATGATTCTAGAGAGAGCGAACCGGAGAAGTGTGCGGATCACCGCCACCGACCTGACCGACAGGAGCCTCAAGATATTCCTTGTGCAGGTAACGTCCCGCTATATCCCCCACTATGTCCCCCTGCTATGTCCCCCTGCTATGTCCTCCCACGATATCCC
This sequence comes from Allobates femoralis, assembly GCA_033576535.1. NCBI lineage: Eukaryota > Metazoa > Chordata > Amphibia > Anura > Aromobatidae > Allobates > Allobates femoralis. Next base: position 849,075,982 of record JARQOC010000003.1, on the reverse strand, counting down.
CCTGCTATGTCCTCCCACGATATCCCCCTGCTATGTCCTCCCACTATATCCCCCTGCTATGTCCTCCCACGATATCCCCCTGCTATGTCCTCCCACTATATCCCCCTGCTATGTCCTCCCGCTATGTCACCCTGCTATGTCTCCCCACTATATCCTCTGCTATCTCCTCCGACTATGTCCCCCTGCTATGTCCTCCCACTATGTCCTCCCGCTATGTCCTCCGACTATGTCCCCCCGCTATGTCCTCCCACGATATCCCCCTGCTATGTCCTCCCACTATGTCCTCCCACTATATCCCCCTGCTATGTCCTCCCGCTATGTCACCCTGCTATGTCTCCCCACTATATCCTCTGCTATCTCCTCCGACTATGTCCCCCTGCTATGTCCTCCCACTATGTCCTCCCGCTATGTCCTCCGACTATGTCCCCCCGCTATGTCCTCCCACGATATCCCCCTGCTATGTCCTCCCACTATGTCCTCCCACTATATCCCCCTGCTATGTCCCCCCTGCTATGTCCTCCCACTATATCCCCCCACTATGTCCTCCCACTATATCACACCCGCTATGTCCTCCCACTATATCCCCCTGCTATGTCCCTCCGCTATGTCCTCCCACTATATCCCCCACTATATCCTCCACTATGTCCCCCCACTATATCCCCCCACTATGTCCTCCCACTATATCCCCCTGCTATGTCCCCCCTGCTATGTCCTCCCACTATATCCTCCCACTATGTCCTCCCACTATATCACACCCGCTAAGTCCTCCCACTATATCCCCCTGCTATGTCCCTCCGCTATGTCCTCCCACTATATCCCCCACTATATCCTCCACTATGTCCCCCCACTATATCCCCCCACTATGTCCTCCCACTATATCCCCCTGCTATGTCCCCCCTGCTATGTCCTCCCAATATATCACCCCACTATATCCCCCTGCTATGTCCCTCTGCTATGTCCTCCCACTATATCACACCCGCTATGTCCTCCTACTATATCCCCCCGCTATATCCCTCCACTATGTCCTCCCACTATATCCCCCCTATGTCCTCCCATGATATCGTCACACTATGTCCTCCCACTATATCTCCCCGCTATGTCCTCCTGCTATATTCCCCGGCTATATGCCCCCGCTATATCCTCCCGCTATATGCCCCCGCTATATCCTCCCACTACGTCCCTCCGCTATGTCCTCCCACTATATTCCCCTGCTATGTTCTCCCACTATATCCTCCTGCTATATCCCCCGGCTATATCCTCCCACTACGTCCCTCCACTATATCCCCCGCTATATCCTCCTGCTATATCCCCCGTTTTATTCCCCCACTATATCCCCCCGCTATATCCCCCCTCTCTTGTTTCCCGATCGGTGGGATGTCATGGCCACTAATCTGCCCTTACGTCTCAGCCCCATGTGGATTTAATACTACTTCAGGTGGCTTCTTTTGAACCCCCTTTGCTCATCCTCCTATGACCTGCTCCTTGCTTGTCCACCTTCAGAGAGAATGTATAGACGTATTATATATAAACACATGTGTTTGGGGCTAAAAATCACTTTTGCATTTGGGTTTCATTAGAAATGTTCCCCCATTTTGGCTTTTGTGTCAGTGTGAATTCATCTTTGATGTGTGAAAAAAATCAGCTGAGAGGAGAAAAAAACATGAAAAAGCTACAAACTCTTCTGCACTCATGTGATCTGAATGAGCTCCCTGACTGATTCTCAGTTGACTCATTCTGTAGTCGCTTATAGACATCACAGCTGTAGAACACAACGTGGTGCAATGTTTTTAAAAATCCCCAATTATTGCAAATCTTTAATAGAATTAGGCCAAAGGGACTTTTGGGGCCCCCTAAACTCCAGGGCCCCGGTGCGATTGCAACCCCTGCACCTATTGTAGTTACAATGCTGATTCTATCACTACACAACATACGTCAAAAGAAGGAGGCGCAGAGGTCAGCGTCCATCCTGATAGCAGCACCCACCCTCTGCTCACCTCCGTCCTCTAATAGCGGTGTATGGGGTATGTGCACCGGATCCGTTCTCCATAGACTCCAATGTTAAAAAAAAAAAAACGGATCCTGCAAGAATCTATTTTGTTTAAATGGACCAAAAAAGTCCATATATAATGTATTCACCCCTCGTTGTCTGTCTCAGGCAGGTGTAAAGGACGCCGCTCGCCTCTACGCCGCCATCCATCACCGGCTGATTGCACTAAGGAGCCGGCGGGCCCAGGACAAGGAGCAGAGCGCCCCCAACGCCAAAGCAGATCCATGTATACATCCACTGAACAGCGACAGCGAAGATGATGAAGATGACGAAATGCTGCTGTATCCCAGCAAGATCTCAGGTACGTCAACTCAAAACAAAGACCACAAAGGCTTCCACCATGCTGCACTGTGGGGCTGCGCACTTAACTGGATACACTCCAGATGATACATTCCCAATATGTTAGGTACTCAGCTGGGGGTACATGCACCCCAGGGGTACAGGTCATGTTTATAGGGGCTTCTACACTGTGTTTTATTGCTGTATGTTTAAGGTGAACCAAAGGTTAGATTCACGAAGGACAAACTGGACGCCAAATGTGTTATTGTACATAAGGAGGGAGCCGTCCGTCTGGAGGAGCCTGGTGGGGAGAAGCCACTGAGGACCACACCGGACTAGTCAGCCGAGACACATAGTCCCCTGCCGGGCTTTTATAGTATGTTAAACATCCATACAACGACAGTGTCCGAACCATGGACAGCATGAATGTACTCTCGGGTTCCCTATACTGTGCAGCACAGGGGTTATCACTGCCTAAGTCATCAATATCAGATTGATGGGGGTCTGACACCTGATCAGCTGTGTGCAACATAAGTGCCTGCTGAATGTGCAAACTGTACAGATCCAGAAGAGTGCAGCTCCATACACCGTGCAGTGGCCGTTCTCAGTACTGCAGCTCAGCTCCATACACCATGTAGTGGCCGTTCTCTGTACTGCAGCTCAGCTCCATACACCGTGTAGTGGCCGTTCTTAGTACTGCAGCTCAGCTCCATACACTGTGTAGTGGCCATTCTCAGTACTGCAGTTCAGCTCTATACACCATGTAGTGGCCGATCTCAGTACTGCAGTTCAGCGCCACACACCGTGTAGTGGCCGTTCTCAGTACTGCAGCTCAGCTCCATACACTAGTGGCCACTCTCAGTGGCCATTCTCAGTACTGCAGCTCAGCTCCATACATGTGACTATTTAAAGGGAAAAGGACTACTGATCACAAACTGGCTGCACCTGACACAGAAACTACCAGCAAGGAAAATATCATTAACCGTTACTGCATCAACAGAAAACTAATGCGTTTAAAATCCAGAGTCTCACAAGACAATGCAAGACTCAAATCCCAAACCTATCACACTACTCCCAAGGAAAGGAGACCCTTGTGACAGATCTAATATTAATGATCTATTCTATGAATAGCACTATCTAAATCATGGAGTACTCTCTTTAATGCTGAATCATACACAACACATGAATATATTTATACCAAAGCTACGCCCGGCAGCCAAACATTGCCGATACGTTCCATTCTCTATACATTATTCTGCAAGATGCTCTCTCTTCATTACTTTCCGCCATGATACTTTTTACAGGCTTCGTTCTCTGTACATTACTGTCAAGGTGCTCGTACTGTCATATATACATGTATGATACATTTGCTATCTTCTCTATTTTGTATGACCCTATTGTTATGGATAATATTTTAAAATATTAATAAGTTGCCTGCCCCTGGCCTAATAGATATGGACCAAGTGCCAGCATGAAAGTATAACACCAGACACAGAGTCAGATGTACACTCTCCTTGGTCAGCTCCAAAGTGTGGCTCCAAGTGAGGTTTATCTGAACAGGCATGAACTTATAAAAACTCAGTAAGGGGCTCAGCCGGCCCTACTCAGATGTATTCATTAGTTAGTGGGTTGGATAATGGGCTAGTCCATGGGGTCATCAGGGGGTGTGGTCTTGATTGAGGGTCTCCAGGTGATGTGGCATTCTTTGATTGGTCAGTACTATGGAATTCAGCTTCCTCCAGGAACTCCTTATTGTATACAGGATGTAGTCATAGGTCCAGGCTCCATCTTACATACCATGGCATGGTGTGATGATACAGGCAAAGACAGACATGTTTAGTTCCCAACCAAGCTTATGCAATGTAAAATAATACTCTATGGGTCGTTTCTCTCAACCCTTTATGTCTTAAGGTTAATTAAGTATTTGATCCTATGGCTCCCCTCAACACTCTAACAAATCTCCTCTTGATCCCTTCCAGCTCATCACCAGTGGATCCGGCGTCTGCCCGTCCTCTACTCCTGACAGTCGTCCTTCATTCCAAGCTTTTCTCCACCTCTTCGCACTCTAAGGACCCAAACCAGCAACGCACAGCTGGAAAAATCCACAAATCTACAAAACAGTAAAAAAATAGCAAAACATTGTGTGGACCGAAATCAAGTGCTACGACCAGGAACTGTCCGAATAAACTGCAATGTCTGAATACGGACAAGTGGTCGTACGCGGCGGTCCACCGAGCCTCACGCCGGCGACGGGACTAGTGGGCAACACAGATACCTCAAACACGACTCTGAATGCACCGTACTGAGAGAAGCATTCCTGCTGTCGGTGGGTTTCCACCCAAACATCCAATTTTTCCTTCCAATTTCCATAACGCGCTCTTGTGATCACGCGTCCGCTTCAAGAATTCATCCCATGTACCAGCGGGAATTCACAAGTAGATGAAGCGAGGATAGTGCATCATATTGATGGATCGAGTTTACTTTTTATAAGTGTTGGGATTTGTTTGGTTACATAATAATATCACATTTGGTGCCATTTACTTCTCGGCCACCACGGCTGGGAGACACTAAGGAGAAAGCTTAAGCCTGGAGTCTTATCACTAGAACGTCTCCAAGGCGAAGTCCAAGGAAAATACTGATCCTTTATCCCAATTTTTCTCAAAAATTGCTTCAAATCCTAAAGGAATCTCTCATGGAAGTGGTTATGCCCCATTCCTTGGTCATTGGACTGTTGAGGCCATTGATGGTTTGCAGTGGTCGGGTGACCGTTTAACGGGATGTCTTCCTGTAAAAAGTGATGACGTCCTATTCCTTGGTCATTGGACTGTTGAGGCCATTGATGATTTGCAGTGGTCGGGTGACCTTTTAACAGGAGGTCTTCCAATAAAGAGTGATGATGTCCCATTCCTTGGTCATTAGACTGTTGAGGCCATTGATGGTCTGCTGTGGTCGGGTGACCTTTTAACAGGAGGTCTTCCAATAAAGAGTGATGATGTCCCATTCCTTGGTCATTGGACTGTTGAGGCCATTGATAGTTTGCAGTGGTCGGGTGACCTTTTAACAGGAGGTCTTCCAATAAAGAGTGATGATGTCCCATTCTTTGGTCATTAGACTGTTGAGGCCATTGATGGTCTGCTGTGGTCGGGTGACCTTTTAATGGGATGACCTCCCATTTCTTGGTCATTTGTCTGTGGATTCCATTGATGGTTTGCAGTGGTCGGGTGACCTTTTAACGGGACGTCTTCCCATAAAAAGTGATGACGTCCCATTCCTTCGTCATTGGACGGTTGAGGCATCGATGGTTTGCGGTGGTCTGGTGACTTATTAATGGGAGGTCTTCCATTAGGAAGTAGTGATATTCCATTCCTTGGTCATTGGATTGCTGAGGCCATTGATGGTTTGCAGTGGTCGGGTGACCCTTTTAACGGGAGGTCTTCTCATACAAAGTGGTGATATCCCATTCCTTGATCATTGGTCTGCTGATGCCATGGTTTGCAGTGGTCGGGTGACCCTTCTAACAGGATGTCTTCCCATAAAAGTGATATCCCATTTCTTGGTCATTGGTCTGTTGAGGCCATTGATGGTTTGCAGCGGTCGGGTGACCCTTTTAATGGGAGGTCTTCCCATACAAAGTGGTGATATCTCGTTCCTTGGTCATTGGTCTGCTGATGCCATTGATGGTTTGCAGTGGTCGAGTGACCCTTTTAAAGGGGGTTTTGTCATAAAAAGTGATGACATCCCATTTCTTGGTCATTGGTATGTTGAGGTCGTTGATGGTTTGCAGTGGTCGGGTGACCTTTGAATGGGATGTCTTCCCATAGAAAGTGATGACGTCCCATTCCTTCGTCATTGGACGGTTGAGGCATTGGATATTGCTGGCGATAATGACCCCTTACTTCCGAGCTTCATATCATGGATCTGTCAATATCACATGGACTGGTTTGCTGATTTGTTTCCATTTTAGTCTTTGGCGAAACGCTCCCAGCTAGGGTTATTAATTTGAGAATTAAGAAAACTCCTTTAAGGACGTTTTAAGACGTTCCCTTATTTGTTACCTTCAGCTGGAATGGAGAGGTCTCCTTCAGGAGGAGAAGCAATCCGTAGAATACATAAGAAATGTGTAATACTTCATTTCTCCTGCGGGGGAGCTGTTGGGAAATTGAAAACTTGTCCTTACAGATCACGAGCGATCAGTAGGGGATCCTCATGATTAGCATTGATGAACCCTTTAATCAAAAAGTGATTGTCCACAATGGATCCCCCATAAATACCTCGTAGATCCCTATAATGATAATATTGGAGAATTGTTAAGATTACAGATCCCTAATTCTAAGGTGGAGCTTCACTTTAGAAGTGTTGAGAGCGAATTGTAAAGTATATATATATGTATATGTAATCTTTATGTGTATTTAAAATTGTTCGATACTTATAAATATATATATTTCTATTTTATGGAAGGTTTAATGTAATATAAGATTGATAATTTAATATTATAACAGATATTCTGTTTACATGTAACGTCTTCTGATCTCGGCTGTAGACCGTTCCCCCCTCCATTCACTCTGTTTTGCAGGGATACATTGTATATCTCGTCTTTTTATCTATCGGTTTGGTTACATTGTCATCACAATAGGGGAAGGTTTACATTATTCCAACAAGTCCAATAAAGTCAAGTTACATTTATGTTGTCCTCTTGTTTCTTTCTATGAGCACAAGCGAAATGTAGAATTGGTTCTCTAAGTAAAGACTCAAAGGAGATCTGTCATCAGAATTTGCAATAAGGATAGCTCTGGACCTGATGAGGCTGGTGTGCTCATTATAAACATTGATGGTGATTGACAATGTGGCGCCCCTTCTGTCCGGCTGCCACAAGTGGTATTGCATTCAACACAATGCAGTGTCCTGCCTGGGGAGAGGTAAGGATCATGCTGCTGGAATTCCCCAAACTAAAACACAGTCTGAACTCCAATCAGAGATTGCAGGGTGGAAGAGACCCACCTTAGGGCAGACCTCACTTCTGGTTGGAGGAAGCAGTTAGGTGAGGGAGAAGTAGGCAAAGGAGAGGCTCCTGACAGTGTGTTGGGCCCGAGAGGGCAACAGGTTACATCTACTGCCAGCTCAGCTGGGCAGAGGAACTAGCCTGCATGCAGGGGCCAGGCCCTAAGTGTCCAAGTCTCGAGGATTTGGCCACAGATCCTGGAGACTACCAGATTGCACGTCTGGCAGTCAACTTCATGGACCCATCTGGGAGACAGTGGCTATGAAAGAACCAGAGGACCTAAAGAGAGGTCGCTCGCAGGGCTCGTGCCACCTGTCCGGCTGGAGGGTGCCACAGACAAGGGAGGACTAGAGGAAGACGCAGAGAGGAAACTAGTAACCTGGAGATAGGAGACAGCTGTTAGGCTGATACACTGATTCCAGCAGGATAGTCCCATCTCTCTCTAGACTGGACAAGCCGCATGCCTGGTTCTACACAAAAGTCCCGGCTGTGCTGCAAGATCTTCAGTAAAGGCACAAAACTAAATCTGCCTTCTTGTCTCCTTCTGTCACCTTCCCTGCACTCTCCACTGCACATCTCATCATTTTCTACATTCTCAACATTACTACTACTCCCAGGGGCCTGCTCTGGCTGAGGGGAGTAATCCAAATGGCTGCATGAACATCCATCCCCTGGGAGTCTACTACATGCAGCGCTGGCCACTCCTGGCCAGAACCCTCAGCTGGCATCACAAACTATCTACTAACTAATCCCCTGTAAATATACACCATAACCCCTTTCCATGTCCGGTCAGGGCCAAGGTGCTGGTCAAACACCACCGTGATAGTGACTGTCTGCCCGGCTACCGGGTACCCCGGCCAGGGCCGGCTCCACGTTTTTGTGGGCCCCAAGCGAAAGAGTCTCAGTGGGCCTCTTTAAAATGTACCATGATTCATGAGACGCACGGATATGGCAGATGTGGCATGGACAGCACACAGATGACACATGATGCTGAAAAAAACGTGTGAAAGAGGCCTTAGAACGGGATTTTTCACCAGCACTTAGGCCCATTTTCCATGTTCTGGTGTCTGGTACAGGTCACGTCCGTTTGCCACATACTGGAGACACGGAAACCAATGTTAATCAATAGCCATTTTAACATGTATGTCTGCGCCACACTGCAAAATGTTTGGTTTTAGCCGGCAGCATGGATGCCACAAGGACAACACAGTGATGTTATCCCTGTGACAATGTGGGACACGTTCTGGACCAAAGGCATGTCACTGAAATAAATACATGTTTATTCTTACCAGTCTTTGGTGATGCTGCCAGTCTTGCTCGCTTCCAGGTCCCTGGTCATTAAGCTTATGACTCCAACAGCGGAATCGGAAGCAAGAGAAACAGGCAGCATCACTGGAGACTGGCAAGTATAAAAATGCATGTTGTCCGTGGGCTATCCAGCTGTCACACAGATAGCACACGGACAGGACACGAATGACAGATGAGATGACACACAGACGGATAAAACGTACCCTTGCACAAGTATGTTTTTTGCACGGACATGTGAAAGGGGCCTTTGTATGGTATTTAGCAAACTAGTAATAACTCATGCGCATGTTTAAAAACGTGTGCTTTATGTGGATCAAATAGGATGTATGTCCTACCTGGCTATGTGATTGATGGTGCATGGATGATTGATGATCATGGCTCTTGTCCCAGTTTTCAGCTCACAAATATAATAGTTGCACTCGACATAGAAACAAAATGATAATGAAAAAGTAGAGATACTTAGTATTATAGAAATGGCCAAATCGATAATTCACCCAGTTGCCACGTTGAGGCGATCTCTATTAACTGGGTCCTAACACTAGCTCAGTCAATGATGGGGTGACCCCACAGCCCGCCTGGATTCATTGGGGTACAATGACTCTACAATTTGGATTGATCACTGGCTACAAGCATCTGCAGCTTACAATGATGTCCATGCAAAGAAGTGATCAGAATCATTCATTCTTATAGTTACTATAGCCTGAACCCAATTAAGGCTGCTTTCACATCAGCGTTTTGCGCTGATCGCGGCAGTTGTGGTAAAAAAACGCAACTACCGCGATTACCGCATAACGGCCGCACTTGCGGTTCACTTGTGGCAATACCGCGTTTTTTTCGTGGCCACACCTGCCGCAAGCCCCATAGACATTGCATGGGGCTTGCCACAAGTGAACCACAAGTGCGGCCGTTATGCGGTAATTGCGGCAGTTGCGTTTTTTTTCACCGCAACTGCCGCGATCAGTGTAAAACGCTGATGTGAAAGCAGCCTAAGCCACTCCAGACTGCAAACTGCAGACATTTCCAAGTGTGCTGGTGTGTTCCACAGTGAGTGAAACACATAAGAGGACAGATAGGTCAGTCTCCTCCTGGGGATTATGTTGGGGAGCAGGAGGCACCAGTTTTCCACAGTGGAAGCAGGCAGCCTATATGAAGGTGAGTCACTGTGAGGGTGGGGGAGTGGGGCAGCAGCACAGTACTCAGCCTGCAGACAGTGTGCAGTTGCAGGAGAAGCATCATGGCCGGGTGACTGATGCCGCACTTGGGGCAGGGCGGATATGTACCTCGTTAATGGAATAATCTGCTATCTCACACCGCCTCCACACACAATCTTCACCTCAGAGGCGGAGCCGGGTGACATGTACTGTGGGGCGCATATAGGAGGGTGAACACTTCCTCCTCTGATGTGCGTTCCACAGGGGGACGCAAATAGAGGAGGTCCAAAAAGGAAGTGAAAGGGCTGGAGCGGGGGCGGGCAGCTGGTCTTAGAAGCTAATGGAAAGTAATGATTCTGGTGCGAAGTGTGTGGGGGGCAGCAGCGGAGATAGCGGCGGTGGGCCCCGGTGTCAGGTGAAGGCCCCGGCACCTGCCCGGGTAGGCCGGGTGCTGACGCCGGTTCTGACCCCAGGCCCTTGTGACCGTGACAATAGCGCAGATACCAGTCTTCCAGCCTGATTGACAGCTCTTCAGTGCCCCTCCTCCCTGCTACTGCTGAATTTCAGCTTACCTAACCTGATTTACAGCTCTTCACTGCCCCTCCTCACTGCTGCGTGTCTACTAACCTAGCCTGATTGCCAATTCCTCAGTGCCCCTATACCTGCTGCTGTCAGATGTCCTCCTATCTAGCCTTATTGATAGTTCCTCAGTTTCCTTCTTCCCTGCTACTGTTGGATCTCTCTATTTACCCTGATTGACAGTTCCTCAGTGCTCCTCCTTCCTACTACTGTTGAATCTCTGCCCACTTAGCCTGATTTACAGCTCCTCAGTGCCCCTCCACCCTGCTGCTATCAAATGTCCACCCATCTAGTCTTAATGACAGCTCCTTAATTCCCCTACTCCCTGCTGCTGAATCCCCACCCACATAGCCTAACTGATATCTCCTCAGTGTCCCTCCTCCCTGCTAAGATCTCACACTACTCAGTACAAAGTGCAGCTGTCAGCAGGCTGGGTGGGTGGATAATACATACACTTGGATTATTACCTCTCTCTTTAATATCAGGATTATATTATTAAAGACCTATTATCGCCAGGGGCGCTGCTGGAAATATAGCTTTTGTGACTATAGCTTATTCCACTGCACCAGGAGAATCGATAACTCTAGACCATTGATGTCAGAGAAGACATTGCAGCTAAATCAGAGATAAGTAAATAACCCCAACCGTGATGTGACAGGCCAGAGACAAAAAGCAAGTGCAAACACTTGAAACCACAAATCAAAGGCATAGAAGCAAAGGTAAGAACATAGCAGTTGGACAGGGGATGACCAAGCTGTGGCTCAGCATGAAAGGAAACTGACCATGTTAAGGGTCCCTGAATCAAGATCCAATGCATGACACAGAGCTTGCAAGCATGCACTATCCACCTAGGAAAACATCCACCACCGAGGTGGCAGGTAACACTGGCAACAAGCTGCCTACTAAGGAATGAAAAATCTCCCTGTAAGTGAAACTCTTCAAACTTGGGCACATCATGTCCATCAACGTAGCCATGTCTGATTTACACCCTGGGCTTTGGAAGTCAGATTAGACTTCTGTATTACATATTGTGTGTTTTTTGCACACCCTGTGTAGGAAGCTGAGCTATAGGAGCCGGTGTGCCCCACCAAGGGTTATTTTAGTACTCTTTCTTGCCAATGACACTCCTCAATGGACCCAATTTCATCCTCCCGTCTCTCCATGGTTAAATTGGTTCATTTAAGATTCATAACATATGGTAGTCATGTGCATTAGGTCTTGGCGTGTGATGATGCCCCCGTGTTGCTCCATATTAAGTAACTAGAATAATTCTTAGGTAGGTAAATCATCTTTTATTAGGTTTTATAAACCAGAATATAGACAGACATGGAGAGGTAACTATGTGCTATAGACAGACATGGAGAGTGAGCGAGACGAGAGGTAACCATGTGCAACAGACAGACATGGAGAGTGAGCGGGACGAGAGGGAACCATGTGCCCTAGACAGACATGGAGAGTGAGCGAGACGAGAGGGAACCATGTGCCATAGACAGACATGGAGAGGGAGCGAGACGAGAGGGAACCATGTGCCATAGACAGACATGGAGAGCGAGCGAGACGAGAGGGAACCATGTGCCATAGACAGACATGGAGAGAGTGAGACTAGAGGGAACCATGTGCCATAGACAGACATGGAGAGCGAGCGAGACTAGAGGGAACCATGTGCCATAGACAGACATGGAGAGCGAGCGAGACGAGAGGGAACTATGTGCCATAGACAAACAAGGAGAGCGAGCGAGAGGGAACCATGTGCCATAGACAGACATGGAGAGCGAACGAGACGAGAGGGAACCATGTGCCATAGACAGACATGGAGAGCGAGCGAGAGGGAACCATGTGCCATAGACAGACATGGAGAGCCAGCGAGACGAGAGGGAACTATGTGCCATAGACAAACATGGAGAGCGAGCGAGACGAGAGGGAACCATGTTCCACAGACAGACATGGAGAGCGAGCGAGATGAGAGGGAACCATGTGCCACAGACAGACATGGAGATCGAGTGAGAGGGAACCATGTGCCATAGACAGACATGGAGAGCGAGCGAGACGAGAGGGAACCATGTGCCATAGACAGACATGGAGAGCGAGCGAGATGAGAGGGAACCATGTGCCACAGACAGACATGGAGAGCGAGACGAGAGGGAACCATGTGCCATAGACAGACATGGAGAGCGAGCGAGAGGGAACCATGTGCCATAGACAGACATGGAGAGCGAGCAAGACGAGAGGGAACCATGTGCCATAGACAGACATGGAGAGCGAGACGAGAGGTAACCATGTGCCATAGACAGACATGGAGAGCGAGCGAGACGCAAGGGAACTATGTGCCATAGACAGACATGGAGAGCGAGACGAGAGGGAGCTATGTGCCATAGACAGACATGGAGAGCGAGCGAGACGAGTGGGGACCATGTGCCATAGACAGACATGGAGAGGGAGACGAGAGGGAGCTATGTGCCATAGACAGACATGGAGAGCGAGCGAGAGGGAACCATGTGCCATAGACAGACATGGAGAGCGAGCGAGACGAGTGGGAACCATGTGCCATAGACAGACATGGAGAGCGAGCGAGACGAGAGGGAACTATGTGCCATAGACAAACATGGAGAGCGAGCGAGACGAGAGGGAACCATGTGCCATAGACAGACATGGAGAGCGAGCGAGATGAGAGGGAACCATGTGCCACAGACAGACATGGAGAGCGAGACGAGAGGGAACCATGTGCCATAGACAGACATGGAGAGCGAGCGAGATGAGAGGGAACCATGTGCCACAGACAGACATGGAGAGCGAGACAAGAGGGAACCATGTGCCATAGACAGACATGGAGAGCGAGCGAGACGAGAGGGAACCATGTGCCATAGACAGACATGGAGAGCGAGCAAGACGAGAGGGAACCATGTGCCATAGACAGACATGGAGAGCGAGCGAGACTAGAGGGAACCATGTGTCATAGACAGACATGGAGAGCGAGCAAGACAAGAGGGAACCGTCCATACAACCAGCGGCAGCAGCATTAACTTCTGAGGGAAGGGGGACCGTGTCAGCATAATCCTCTGCAGCACATTGTCCCTGCATGTCCTCCTGCCAGCGCTGATTCTGCTGCCGCTCTTCACTTTCACTATTTCGGGGGGCCCTTCCCGCTCTGGCCCCCAGTGTATTGCAACGGCCATGTGATTGCCCCTGCACTGCACCCCCATAGTCTCTCATCAATGTAAAAACAAAACAAATAACAGTAAATCCTCACCTCTTTCTCCTCGGTCTTCAATGAGCTGCTCCAGTCTCCTCTCCTCAGCATCTTTCTGGCTGCCGGCCGCTCTGCAGGGCTCAGGGATGACGCCATCACTTTTCAGCTATCTGTGCTGCAGGGCGGCCGGACTTCAGAGAAAGTGGACGACAGCAGAGGCCTGGATTTCAGGAACGGGAACGGCATCCACGGGAATGCACGCTACCACCAGGCACCCCGTACAGGTACACGCTGAGTATTTGGTGAGATTTTACCTAGTAATTGTAAGGCCTCGTGCACACGCTGTGTATTTGGTCAGTTTTTTCCTCAGTATCTGTAAGGCCTCGTGCACACACTGAGTATTTGGTGAGATTTTACCTAGTAATTGTAAGGCCTCGTACACACGCTGAGTATTTGGTGAGTTTTTACCTCAGTATCTGTAAGGCCTCGTGCACACACTGAGTATTTGGTCAGTTTTTACCTCAGTATCTGTAAGGCCTCGTGCACACACTGAGTATTTGGTCAGTTTTTACCTCAGTATCTGTAAGACCTCGTGCACACACTGAGTATTTGGTGAGGTTTTTACCTCAGTATCCGTAAGGCCTCGTGCACACACTGAGTATTTGGTGAGGTTTTTACCTCAGTATCTGTAAGGCCTCGTGCACACACTGAGTATTTGGTGAGTTTTTACCTCAGTATCTGTAAGGCCTCGTTTACACGCTGAGTATTTGGTGAGTTTTTATCTCAGTATCTGTAAGGCCTCGTGCACACGCTGAGTATTTGGTGAGTTTTTATCTCAGTATCTGTAAGGCCTCGTGCACACGCTGAGTATTTGGTGAGGTTTTTACCTCAGTATATGTGATGGCCACTTTACACACACCAACTTATCTGTCCAACTTCTGAACAACTTACTGATTGCAGTGAAATCATGGACACATTGTTCCATTTGTACACAGCCACAAAATGGAGCAATGTGTCCATGATTTCACTGCAACCAGCAAGTTGTTCAGAAGTTGGACAGATAAGGTGGTGTGTGTAAAGTGGCCTTAAGGCCTCGTGCACACGCTGAGTATTTGGTGATTTTTTTTTACCCTCAGTATCTGTAAGGCCTCATGCACACACTGATGCTGAATTACAAGAAACAGGCTATTATGCCCTGAATGCCCCTGAACACAGAATAAATAACTTATAAAAACCTATCACCCTGTATTCTAACCTATTACCGGGCCAAAATTCTTGCTTGCAGATTGGTCCATTCACCCTCTCCTCACCGTCTGACAGCCTCTTCTTCTTCTGAATGATATGGATACGCCTCCTGCGTTATCCACGTCCCACTTTCCCATCTCACGTCTGTGCAGATGCCTCTCCAGCTTGCGCAAACGCACCGTGCTCTGCCGTACTGCAGCTACAATGTAAAACTCATCTAATCATGCGCAAACCGCAGGGGTCTCTGCACATGGCTCCAGGCTCCCAGTCTTTTGCGTGTAATGTATGGTGACATCACTGAGATTTTAAACTTGTAGGATAATCCCATGATGGAGCACATTGCACCTGCACAAGCCGGAGAGGTATGGGCGTAGCATAGGCAATGGAAAAATTGGACGTGGTTACGTGGATAACACGGATGGCAGGGGGTGCTATCTACATCATTCAGAAGAAGACGCTGTCGGACCGCGAGGAGGCGGGACGGACCAATCTGCAAGCAAGTCCATCAGACTGGTAACAGGTGATTGTCATTCAGGGTGCACAGCGTGCGAGATATTTAAAAGTTATTTATTCTGAGTACAGGGGCAGTCAGGGCATAATGGCCTCCTTCTAATGGACTGCTCAATACTATGGCTTAAAGTGTTTTTTTTTTTCCTCCTAACTGAAGGGTAAATTGACTAGGATCAATGGATGTTTGACAGGTTAGAGTTTCACTCAGCAACTATTTTTCTGGAATAATCTATTTCAGGTATATGATAACCTCCGTCACATGACTCCCTCGACCCCGTCACATGACCCCGTCACATGACCCCCGTGACCCCGTCACATGACCCCCATGACCCCGTCACATGACCCCCGTCACATGACCCGGGGGGGGCCCACAGAGTCTGAACAGCCCCGGGCCCTGGCTACCCTTAATCCACCCCTGGTGGGGTGCAGTGCAATATAATATAGGACTGTGGGGTGCAGTGCATTATAACATAGGACTGTGGGGTGCAGTGCATTATAACATAGGACTGTGGGGTGCAGTGCATTATAATATAGGATTGTGGGGTGCAGTGCATTATAATATAGGACTGTGGGGTGCAGTGCAGTATAATATAGAACTGTGGGGTGCAGTGCATTATAATATAGGACTGTGGGGTGCAGTGCATTATAATATAGGACTGTGGGGTGCAGTGCATTATAATATAGGACTGTGGGGTGCAGTGCATTATAACATAGGACTGTGGGGTGCAGTGCATTATAATATAGGACTGTGGGGTGCTGTGCATTATAACATAGGATTGTGGGGTGCTGTGCATTATAACATAGGACTGTGGGGTGCAGTGCATTATAACATAGGACTGTGGGGTGCAGTGCATTATAATATAGGACTGTGGGGTGCAGTGCATTATAATATAGGACTGTGGGGTGCAGTGCATTATAACATAGAACTGTGGGGTGCAGTGCATTATAATATAGGACTGTGGGGTGCAGTGCATTATAACATAGGACTGTGGGGTGCAGTGCATTATAGTATAGGACTGTGGGGTGCAGTGCATTATACTATATGGAGGACTATATGGAGCCAATTCTTCTGTATGGAAGCCATTATAATATTTGGAGTGCTCTGTGGGGGGCATGATAATACTTGGAGGGTTATGAGGAAACCTTTTATTCTTGATGGAGTACTATTTGAGGGCTGCGTTCTGGGCCATCATACAGTTTGATGAGGTGTAAGGGCCAACATACTGCATTTAGGTCCATTATACTGTATGGATGGCTATGTGTGGGTCAAAGTTGGGGATCATACTGTGCCGGGGTAGTTGAGAGAGGTACAGTAGGGTCATCATACTGTGCGTGTGGAGGAATTCACTGGGGGAGGGGGGGGGGATCATACAGTGTTTGCGGGGCACTTTTGTTGACATCATACTTTATGGGGGCAATGTAAGGTGAATATAGGGGTTTAAGTGGGAGAATTATTTTGTAAGGGCTGTAAAGTTGTGAGATGTGTACCTATGTGACCCAGCCAAATATTATTTTTCTTCGTTGGGGGCTCAATGATTTCTATGTTCACTCCTAGTGTGCAGGATGTGTTGTCCCTTTCACATGCGCCTCTGCTGCAGGACTGATTGGCCATAATCACACACCAGGTCCAGTGCCGCCCCTCGGTACATACAGGCTTCCAGGTGTACCAGAGATAATAGATTGGCAATCAGTGCTGCCTCCTGTTCTATAAGGATGCAGGACTGTGTCTGCCTACAGGAGCACCGCTCTGCCACCATCATTGTGTGTCTGTAGCTTGTGCCAAGCCACCATTGCCATTACTGATGCTTGTTCTGGATTATTCTGTGTGGTTCTTGTATGTACATGTGATGGCGCTGACATCCTCGTGTTTGGACATCTTTTCTCTTTTTCTCTAAATTAAAATGTCTTCTATTGTGCTTTTTTTTTACAGGATAGATATAAATCTGTATACACCAGATTTGATTCTACCGATTTTTAAAAAATTTACTTGAGGGGGAGGGGGGCGCCGTTTTGCAGTTTGTCTCAGGCAGCAGAGAGGCTAGGTTCACCCCTGGCTGTGATATCACCTATTGTGAATGATGGATCCTGTGTTATCTACTGTATATAGAGGTGTTATCAGTCATTGTACAGGAGGAGGAGGTGAGCTGTGATATCACCTATTGTGAATGGTGGATCCTGTGTTATCTACTGTATATAGAGGTGTTATCAGTCATTGTACAGGAGGAGGTGAGCTGTGATATCACCTATTGTGAATGGTGGATCCTGTGTTATCTACTGTATATAGAGGTGTTATCAGTCATTGTACAGGAGGAGGAGGTGAGCTGTGATATCACCTATTGTGAATGGTGGATCCTGTGTTATCTACTGTATATAGAGGTGTTATCAGTCATTGTACAGGAGGAGGTGAGCTGTGATATCACCTATTGTGAATGGTGGATCCTGTGTTATCTACTGTATATAGAGGTGTTATCAGTCATTGTACAGGAGGAGGAGGTGAGCTGTGATATCATCTATTGTGAATGGTGGATCCTGTGTTATCTACTGTATATAGAGGTGTTATCAGTCATTGTACAGGAGGAGGAGGTGAGCTGTGATATCACCTATTGTGAATGGTGGATCCTGTGTTATCTACTGTATATAGAGGTGTTATCAGTCATTGTACAGGAGGAGGTGAGCTGTGATATCACCTATTGTGAATGGTGGATCCTGTGTTATCTACTGTATATAGAGGTGTTATCAGTCATTGTACAGGAGGAGGAGGTGAGCTGTGATATCATCTATTGTGAATGGTGGATCCTGTGTTATCTACTGTATATAGAGGTGTTATCAGTCATTGTACAGGAGGAGGAGGTGAGCTGTTATAACATCTATTGTGAATGGTGGATCCTGTGTTATCTACTGTATACAGAGGTGTTATCAGTCATTGTACAGGAGGAGGTGAGCTGTGATATCACCTATTGTGTTATCTACTGTATGTAGAGGCAGGATAACACAAATGAACATTTTTGTGAAAAAAAATGATTTTTTTCCTATTCACGGCTCAATGTATGAAGCACCTAGGGAGGTTCAAGTCCTCACCGTGCATCTAGATAAATTCCTTGCGGGTCTAGTGTCCAAAATGGGGTCACTTGTGGGGGATTTCTATTGTTTAAGTACATCAAGGGCTAACCAAACACAATATGACACCTGCAAACCATTTCTTAGAAATCCAATCTCCAAAACAATGCTCCTTCCCCACTGAGCCCTGCTGTGCACCCTGTCAGTGGTTTTCTGCCACATATGGGGTATCTTTGTACTCAGGAGAAATTGCCCAACAAATATTTGAGTCCATTTCATCCTTTTGCCCTTGTGAAAATGACAAAATTTGCAGCTAAAAGAACGTTCTTGTGGAAAAAATGTAGTTTTTTTTTCATTTTCACGGCTCAATGTATGAATCAAAGTGCCCGCCATGCAACTAGATAAGTTCCTTGGAGGGCCTAGTTTCCAAAATGGGGTCACTTGTGTTTTTTTTCACTGCTTAGGCACACCAGGGGCTCTGCAAATGCGACATGGTGTCCGCTAACAATTCCAGTCAATTTTGCATTCACAAAGGGAAATGTGGCTCCTTCCCTGCTGTGCATCAAAGCAGTAGTTTTCTGCCACATATGGGGGATCTGCGTACTCCAGACAAATGGCACAGCAGATTGTATGCTCCATTGTCTCCTGTTACCCTTGTGAAAATTAATATATTTCAGGCTAAAATTACATTTTTGTTGGAAAAGGAAAATAGTATTTTTTTTCCTTCCACATCGCTTTAGTTCCTGTGAACACCTGAAGGGTTAATAAACTTCTTGAATGTGGTTTTGAGTAGCCTGAGGGGTGCAGTGTTTGGAATGGTGTCACTTTTGGGTGTTTTCTGTCATATAGGCCCTTCAAAGTCACCTCAAAAGTGACGCGGTCCCCCCAAAAAATAGATTTTTTTAAGTTTTGCTGAAAAGATAAGGAATTGCTGATAAACTTTGAACCCTTCTAACTTCATAACACAAAAACTAATTACGGTAGTTTCAACACTTGTGCGGATGTAAAGTAACATGTGGGAAATGTTATTTATTAACTATTCTGTGGGATCTAATTCTCGGGATGAAGGGCAAAAAAAATCAAAAGTTAAAAATCGCAAGATTTTCACAATTTTCATCAAATTTCGGATTTGTTTGCACAAAGTATCGCCCTGCCTTCACCACTAATATGAAGTCTGATATGTGATGAAAAAACAATGTTAGAATCACTGGGATCCGTTGAAGCGTTACAGGGTTATAACCTCATATAGTGACACTGGTCAGAATGGCCAAAAAAATGGTCAAAAGAAGCTCTGGTGGTGAAAGGGTTAACGGCATTGTCTTATGCCACCTATGTTGTTCAATATAATGTGGCTGAGGTGGCCAGAGGGAGGTCACATGATCTGTGGTTTCACATGATCATTACATCTGCTCTCCTGGTCTTAGAACACGATGACATCACACTTCTATGATCACACAAGTTGCATCAGAGGCTTTATATAGAGCGACGCAGCATTAGAACCCATTTGTGTAGAGGCTGCCAGTACTGACTACAAGCTACAAACCTGTGGACTCCTCATCAGGACAATGTGGAGAATATTGCTATTCATCATTGTTAGTTTGCTGCAGTGCGCCAATACGGAGACTTCCACCAGAATCCCTCAATAAAACAGGTAAGAAAATCACAATGTAAACACTATTCTATTGAATTGGCAGATTGTACATGAATGTGACCCAAAGTGACGTCTGTGGGAGGTTTTGTGGCCATCGCTTGTCCAAGAACTGGGGTCAGGTGTGTTGATAGTACAGGCTTATTCATGTTGGTGACTTGTCTATAGGATGGAGATAGTTAAATGAACTATGATAAGTCTGTCTAGAATTTGTCACCACAGCGAGTTGAATGAAACCCTACAATGTAGATAATATACAGTTGTGCTCCATAGTTTACACACCCCGGCAGAACGTTTGGCCTTTTTTTCAGAGAATATGAATGATAACACAAAGGCTTTTTCCCACTCATTGGGTTAGTGCAGGGGTGGGCAGCTCCAGGCCTCGAGGGCCGTACACAGTACAGGTTTTCTGTATATCCCTAGCATTTGACGGTTGGTAATGTAATCTCCTGCACAGGTGATGAGTCCAACTGTCAAATGCTAAGGAAATCCAGAAAACCTGGATGAGGCCTGGAGCTGCCCACCCTGGGTTAGTGATTGGGTGAAGCCATTTACTGTCCAATCACTGTGTTTCCTATTCTTAAATCCTAATGACCCTGATCAGAAGCTCACATCCCCTGGTGATTTAGGGCTAATAACATGAACAGAAGATGACACAAATGGGTTTGATTGGTAATATCCTCCCCTATAGATGAGCGCGACTGTATGTATCATCCTGGCAGTGTCCCCATGTAGCAATGATACAATGCCCCTATCCTCATTTACACAGGACTGCTCCTATTATTGCCCCAGGAGGACGGGGACCTGACACTATGGCCATTTATGAACACTAGGATTGTCAGCCCTATAGAGATGATTGGACAGTCTATTGTTTGCTGCTTATGGACAAAACCTGATGACGCCATGATCTTCTTTTGAGTTGGAGCCGCAGATTATTATGACTAATGATCATTTTACAGATCTCAGTGAATGCGGCTAATGGCTTCATATCAGGGCTGGAGACATTGATCATTGAATATTAATATTAATTTTGTTTGTGCATTTTCCAAATGGTCCACATAATGTCGGCCGTCCATGATTTTATGGATACAATATATTATTTGCAAGAGTACACTGGAGCTAGCAGTTAGCACTTGAGCTGCTGCAGTAGTCTGAAGGCAGTACCGCGTATTTAATTGCCTTATTGTTATGTAAGTCAATTACTATCTATTTGTGAGACTATGCGCTAGCTCTTAAAATAATAAATAAATAAATAAAACTATTCCTTCCACTTTCTTTACCCTTCTAGGGGATATTTATTAAAAATTATCTGTATAATTGCAACTTACCATATATACTCGTGTATAAGCCGTGTGCTGAAAGTCCCCCCTCGGCTTATACACGAATATATACGGTAGCCCCAGCTGTATACAGCCCCCCCCCCCCGTGGTATCCAGGGCCCCTCTTGCTGCACACCTGTAAAGTAAGATGTCAGTATACTTATCGCTGCCGCCGCCGCCGCTCCGCTGCTCGGTCACCACACTGCTCCGGGTCTTCATGCTTCCTTCTCCGGCGCACAGGACATGATGTCATTGTTCGAGCGTGCATGCGCACTGGACACTATGTTCACTGTCGCCATTATCATCCAGGGCAGCACTGCCCTCAGCATATAATGTATACAATGTACTGCCAAATGCCTGGGGTCACGGACAGGGCCGGCCTTAGGCTGAATGGTGCCCTGTGCAAACTTGCCCTTTTGTGCCCCCATGCCATTGTCTACTCAGAACACACGAGCAGACATGTTTGTACATGAACTGTAAATGGGCTGCCAGGGTCAGAAAGGATCAGGGTCCAAGCCCCAGGACATGTGTCCCCTCCTACCTGCCGTTACCAACCGCCCCCCATATATAGAGCGGTTATCAGTTATTGTATAGGAGGAGGTGAACTGTGAGATCACCCATTGTGAATGGTGGATCCTGTGTTATCTACTGTATATAGAGGTGTTATCAGTCATTGTACAGGAGGAGGAGGTGAGCTGTGATATCACCTATTGTGAATGGTGGATCCTGTGTTATCTACTGTATATAGAGGAGTTATCAGTCATTGTACAGGAGGAGGTGAGCTGTGATATCATCTATTGTGAATGATGGATCATGTGTTATCTACTGTATATAGAGGTGTTATCAGTTATTGTATAGGAGGAGGTGAACTGTGAGATCACCCATTGTGAATGGTGGATCCTGTGTTATCTACTGTATATAGAGGTGTTATCAGTCATTGTACAGGAGGAGGAGGTGAGCTGTGATATCACCCATTGTGAATGGTGGATCCTGTGTTATCTACTGTATATAGAGGAGTTATCAGTCATTGTACAGGAGGAGGAGGTGAGCTGTGATATCACCTATTGTGAATGGTGGATCCTGTGTTATCTACTGTATATAGAGGTGTTATCAGTCATTGTACAGGAGGAGGAGGTGAGCTGTGATATCATCTATTGTGAATGGTGGATCCTGTGTTATCTACTGTATATAGAGGTGTTATCAGTCATTGTACAGGAGGAGGTGAGCTGTGATATCACCTATTGTGAATGGTGGATCCTGTGTTATCTACTGTATATAGAGGTGTTATCAGTCATTGTACAGGAGGAGGTGAGCTGTGAGATCACCTATTGTGAATGGTGGATCCTGTGTTATCTACTGTATATAGAGGTGTTATCAGTCATTGTACAGGAGGAGGAGGTGAGCTGTGATATCACCTATTGTGAATGGTGGATTCTGTGTTATCTAGTGTATATAGAGGTGTTATCAGTCATTGTACAGGAGGAGGTGAGCTGTGATATCACCTATTGTGAATGGTGGATCCTGTGTTATCTAGTGTATATAGAGGTGTTATCAGTCATTGTACAGGAGGAGGTGAGCTGTGATATCACCTATTGTGAATGGTGGATCCTGTGTTATCTACTGTATATAGAGGTGTTATCAGTCATTGTACAGGAGGAGGTGAGCTGTGAGATCACCTATTGTGAATGGTGGATCCTGTGTTATCTACTGTATATAGAGGTGTTATCAGTCATTGTACAGGAGGAGGAGGTGAGCTGTGATATCACCTATTGTGAATGGTGGATTCTGTGTTATCTACTGTATATAGAGGTGTTATCAGTCATTGTACAGGAGGAGGAAGAGGTGAGCTGTGATATCACTTATTGTGAATGGTGGATCCTGTGTTATCTAGTGTATATAGAGGTGTTATCAGTCATTGTACAGGAGGAGGTGAGCTGTGATATCACCTATTGTGAATGGTGGATCCTGTGTTATCTACTGTATATAGAGGTGTTATCAGTCATTGTACAGGAGGAGGTGAGCTGTGAGATCACCTATTGTGAATGGTGGATCCTGTGTTATCTACTGTATATAGAGGTGTTATCAGTCATTGTACAGGAGGAGGAGGTGAGCTGTGATATCACCTATTGTGAATGGTGGATTCTGTGTTATCTACTGTATATAGAGGTGTTATCAGTCATTGTACAGGAGGAGGTAAGCTGTGATACCACCTATTGTGAATGGTGGATCCTGTGTTATCTACTGTATATAGAGGTGTTATCAGTCATTGTACAGGAGGGGGAGGTGAGCTGTGATATCACCTATTGTGAATGGTGGATCCTGTGTTATCTACTGTATATAGAGGTGTTATCAGTCATTGTACAGGAGGAGGGGAGCTGTGATATCATCTATTGTGAATGGTGGATCCTGTGTTATCTACTGTATATAGAGGTGTTATCAGTCATTGTACAGGAGGAGGAGGTGAGCTGTGATACCACCTATTGTGAATGGTGGATCCTGTATGTGGAGGCAGGATAACACAAAATAACATTTAGATAAATTCTAGTGTCCAAATTGGGGTCACTTGTGGGGGATTTCTATTGTTTGGGTACATCATGGGCTAACCAAACACAATATGACACCAGCAAACCATTCCTTAGAAATCTACTCTCCAAAACAATGCTCCTTCCCTACTGAGCCCTGCTGTGCACCCTGTCAGTGGTTTTCTGCCACATATGGGGTATCCGTGTACTCAGGAGAAATTGCCCAACAAATATTTGAGTCCATTTCATCCTTTTGCCCTTGTGAAAATGACAAAATTGCGGCTAAAATAAATTGCGGCTTGTGGAAAGAAATGTATTTTTTTTTTCATTTTCACGGCTCAGTGTATGAAGCTCCTGGGCAGGGCCATATCCAGGGGGTGCTGGCGGGGCATCTACCCCGGGCACAGCAGTCAGTCATCGAGCCTCCTGCTGCAGCATCCGACGTTCCCGGTCTCTATAGTTTAAATACACATTTTCAGGTCCCGGCCGCCACTGTCTCCCGTCCTCTGTGTAAGCGCGGCATGGCGACCGATGACGTCATCCCTGTGCGCCGCTGTGCTGAGCACTGCAGTGTAGCAGCCGGGAGAGGAGACCGGGGCAGCCAGTGAGGACCGAGGTGAGTATTTACTTTTTTTTTTTTTTCTTGTAAATCCGTGAGTACAAGGATGGGAGGCTATGGGGAACAGCATGATAATATACGAAGGACGATGGGGCCGCATTCTACTATAGAGATGACTATAGGAATGTATATGGGGGTGCATTATACTACACAGATGACTATAAGTATGTATATGGGGGTGTATTATACTATACAGATGACTATGGGAATGTATATGGGGGTGCATTATACTACACAGATGACTATAAGAATGTATATGGGGTGCATTATACTATACAGATGACTATGGGAATGTATATGGTGTGCATTATACTACACAGATGACTATATGTATATGGGGGTGCATTTTACTATACAGATGACTATGGGAATGTATATGGAGGACTATGGGGGCGCAATATACTATGTGGAGGTCTATAATGGTGCAATATACTATATGGAGGATTATGGGGGTGAATTGTACTCTATGGAGGACCATGAGGGTGCATTGTACTCAATGGAGAACTATGAGGGTGCATTGTACTCTATGGAGGACTATGAGGGTGCATTGTACTCTATGGAGGACTATGAGGGTGCATTGTACTTTATGGATGACTATGGGGGTTCATTGTATTCTATGGAGGACTATGAAGGTGTATTGTACTCTATGGGGGGTGCATTGTACTCCATGGAGGACTATGGAAGTGCATTGTACTCTATGGAGGACTATGGGTCTGCATTGTATTCTATGGAGGACTATGAGGGTGTATTGTACTCTACGGGAGTACATTGTACTCTATGGAGGACTATGAGAATGCATTGTACTCTATGGAGGACTATGAGGGTGCATTGTACTCTACGGAGGACTATGGGGGTGCATTGTACTATATGGAGGACTATGAGAGTGCATTGTACTCTATGGAGGACTATGGGGGTGCATTCTTCGACATGGAGGACTATGAGGGTGCATTGTATTCTTTGGAGGACTATGGGGTGCATTATACTATATGGAGGGCTATGGGGATGCATTATACTATATGGAGGACAGTGGGGGTGCATTATAATATATGGAGGGCTGTGGGTGTTCATTGTATTATATGGAGGACTATGGGAGTGCATTTTACTCTATGTAGAACTGTGGGGGTGCATTATACTATATGGAGGACTATGAGAGTGCATTGTACTCTATGGAGGACTATGGGGGTGCATTGTACTACTATGGGGGTGCATTCTGTGACATGGAGGACTATGAGGGTGCATTGTACTCTTTGAAGGACTATGGGGTGCATTATACTATATGGAGGACTATGGGGATGCATTATACTATATGGAGGACAGTGGGGGTGCATTATAATATATGGAGGGCTGTGGGGGTTCATTGTATTATATGGAGGACTATGGGAGTGCATTTTACTCTATGTAGAACTGTGGGGGTGCATTATACTATATGGAGGACTTTAGGGGTGCATTTAACTCTATTGAGGACTTTGTGGCTGCATTATACTATATGGAGGACTGTGTGGTGCATTATAATATATGGAGGCCTCTGGGGGTTCATTATACTCTATGGAGGTCTTTGGGTGTGCAATATACTATATGGAGGACTATGGGGGTGGATTATACTATATGGAGGACAGTAGGGGTGGAATATACTATTTGGAGGATTATGGGGTGCATTATACTATATGGAGAACTATGGATGATGCATTATAATATTTGGAGGACTATGTGGAGCCAATTATACTTTATGGAATCCATTATGAAATTTGGAGGGCTTTAAGGGAGCCTTTTTACTTTGTGGAGGGCGATTTGAGGGCTTTATTGGGGCAATTATACAGAGTGAAGAAGTGTAGGGGCCATTATACTGTATGTAGGTCCATTATACTAAATGGAGGACTGTGTGGGGTCACAGTTGGAGATCATACTGTGTCAGGGTAGTTGAGAGGGGTACAGTAGGGTCATCATACTGTGCGTATGGAGGAATTCACTGGGGGTGGGGGTCATACGGTGTTTGGGGGACACTTTTGTTGGCTTCACACTTTGGGACAATGAAAGAGGAATCTAGGGGCTTCACAGTGTAAGAGGACAGTGTGACCAGGGAGCGCAATATGGAAAGGAGAGGGCAGTGTGATGAGGGGGCAGTGTGGAGGGTATGTGTCAGAAGAGGGACAGTGTGTAAGTCATATTTTGTGCAGGGAACAGTGATGGGGAACAATTATTTTTTCCGGGGTACAGTGTAGGGCAGATATTTTTACTGAGAAGTTTGATCATTCTGCTATTTTTAAGGGTATCGTTCCGGGATGTGCTGAAGATCGGAGAAGATGGACGTCTCCAGAGACGAGCTGTGGATGTGAAAAGTCATTATGGTGTCAGGACAAGATGAAGAAAAGAAAAAGACGACCCCGATCAGAGACAAGGTCATCTATAAGGTACCCGGATGTAAATGATTATTTGTGATACTAATTCTCATCAGTGCTGTGGTTCCTGTATGGTCTGATGGTGACTGGTAACAACAACTCCCAGTATCCTCCTTACCATTGTTAAGGATGTATTAGGAGTTGTAGGTTCATGCAGCACAAATGTGGAAGGTCTGATCTGACATTACAGTTGTTTTACCACTGCTGTTGTTCTGATTATGAATTTCTGTACTGATGAGGATTTTGATGCTTTGTTTCTATAGTGTTGGGGGTTATATGGCTGTATTCCTGTAGTGATGGGGGTTTTATTTCTGTACCTCTGGTGGGTCTGGTGATATATCTCTGCACTGGTGAGGGTTGTGATGCTCTTTCTGTACTGATGAGGGTTATATGGATGCATTTTTGTATCTCTGGTGGGCCTGGTGATGTAGTTTTGATCAGGTTCTGATCCTGTACACATGTAACAATCCATAACTTGTAAGATTACATTAGATATGGCGATCTTAATAAGGTTTTGTGCCATAGTTACAATGTTTATTTGTTAGGAGCATTAAAGGGGTTGTCCAAATCTGTGATAAGTCTGCAGTCACTCTGTGTCTCCATGTGTCACTCTGTGTGACTGCAGAATTATGGATTCTTGTAGAGCGCAAACTGCCTGCTGTCAGGATTCTCTGGTGCTGGCAGTGAGTGTGGCAGGTCACATAAATGTAAGTATGAAGTATGCAATTTACATACCTGCAGTCACGTGCTGACTAGTCATGTGTGGCCCCGATCAATGAAAATGAATTGTGTGAGGCCGGACACGTCTAGTCAGAAAGTGACCAGAAGTATATAAATCTTATACTTGTGCTCACATGACCGTCCAATCTCACCATCAACACGAGAGAATCCTGACAGTGTGCAGTGCACGCGCTGTGAGAATTCAGGGGCCTGTAGTAACCTAGAGGCATTACAGACTCATCTCACACATGGACGAGCCCTTTAATTCAAACACTAAGCATTGTAAACCAATGCTAACAGCATGTACTATACTTAGATTTTTCACTGAACATTGAGAAAATTAAGTAGAGCAGCTTGACGGCACGTGACTGCAAGTGTGCGCATCACATATGAATGACCGGTCACATGAAGACTACTGAGACCGCCAAACTGAAGTCTTGCCCCGGGTGCCAGAAAGCCTGGATACACCTCTGCTCTTGGGGGTTCAAAGTGCTCACCATGCAACTAGATAAGTTCCTTGGGGGAGCCTAGTTTCCAGAATGGGGTCACTTGTGGGGGAATTGTATTGTTTAGGTACATCAAGGGCTAATCAAACACTACATGACACCTGTAGACCATTCCATCAAAATCTAAGCTCCAAACAAACGTTCCTTCCCCACTGAGCCCTGCTCTGCACCCAATCAGTGATTTTTCACCACATATGGGGTATCAGTGTACTCAGGAGAAATTGCCCAACACATTTTGGGGCTTATTCATCCTTTGTCCTTGTGAAAATGACAAAATTGAGACTAAAAGAACATTTTTGTGAAAAAAAAGTATTTTTTCATATTTACGGCTCAACATGTGAATCACCTGGGGGTTCAAAGTGCTCCCCATGCATCTAGATAAATTCCTTGGGGGGGTCTAGTTTCCAGAATGGGGTCACTTGTGTTTTTTTTTCACTGTTTAGGCACACCAGGGGCTCTGCAAATGCGACATGGTGTCCGCTAACAATTCCAGTCAATTTTCCGTTCACAAAGGGAAATGTGGCTCCTTTTCTGCTGTGCATCAAAGCAGTGGTTTTCTGCCACATATGGGGTATCTGCGTACTCCAGACAAATGGCACAGCAGATTGTATGCTCCATGACAATCGACGAGGGATTCTCCGGTCGGTAAATTCTTGTGTTACCAACCCATTAAACTCTTTGTAAATAATACACGGACACTGCTTGCAACTTGGTTAAAATTTGGCCACAGCAGCTCTTTTACTACCTATTATTTACATACTAACCCAGGGACACCGCACCCTGGTGTCCCAACATTAAACAATAGGCAACACAGTAATAATACAGTACGTAATACAAATACGTAACCCTGGATAAGCCTGGTCCAGAAGCCACCTCCCACAATGAAACATTATCCCCGGCCGCAACACACCGACCCGAGGGATTGTCCCTGGCTGCAACACACCGACCCCAGGGACGAGGTATTAATTACCGAGAATTAATACCCCTAAGTTGCAGAACCCTGTGCCTGCCAATTATCTGAAACTGGAACCACTATACCTTACTAGTGGCTCACCTCCTGGATACCATGATCCATTAAACCACAAGAGGTATTAATTACCAAGAACTAATACCCCTACCTTGCAGGACCCGTGCCTGCAAATTACCTGTAACCGGAGCCACTATACCGTACTAGTGGCTCCCCTCCCAACTACGATTATCCATTAAACCGCCTCTGGACCAGACCTACCCCCGCCACAGGACTGGCCACGTGACACCTTACGTGGACTGGACCCACCACCACCCAATGCTTGCTCAATTCGTTCATGCAAGCCCGACATCCCCCAATCTGTTTGAAATAAAATAACACCATCCAACCTCCAATATTGCAGAGCCGATCACTCCAACTCCCGGTGTCTCACCAAGACACCCCATTACTGGAGACAAGAGAGACACCACCCACTTGACTTTAACTTTAGCCTTGTTCAACATTTTTTTATTTTATTTTTACAAATCCGGCATACCACCTTGACAGACAGGCCATACTATCCAACCACATCACAAACCAACCCAGGTATGAATACTTCCATCGTACCAAATTGCACCTAATATCCTGCATCAACTCCTGGGATGAACAAACCCAAGATCATTCCCCTCATGCAACCCGACTCATTATAGGGTTGATCCACCCAACCACAATACTCAAACCCCTCCCAAAAACCACTTGAGCATCGAAGCCACGTCCTGCCCCAACTGACAGTCATATGTTCAAACATCGCCTTGCCCTGCCCCCAAAGGACACAAGCAACGTCCCAGTATACACGCCCAATTATTACCCATAGTAACCAAAACCGAGTTATAACTTCATAAGAATAAACACAAAACGTCTAAGCAATATGTTACCTACGACCCCTTCTCCCTGTGCCAGACCATTTCCCCCCCAGCCACGTTACCTACCAAAGAGGCCACACATTTAGCTGAAACCAGGCTGATTCACAATTTCAAACTCATTGAGCCACCTAATTGTTTAATCCCAACCGTAGCACCTCTGTGGCAGCGCCAATCCTGAGTGAAAGCAACCCATCCTCACCCGGCTGCTTACCCACCTTCCTCAAACATTCCCTTAAAATAACCACAAACTGGCACGGTGATAGACACAAATTATCTCCCTGCCTATAACAATGGGAGCCAAGTTAACCCACACTTACCTCCCCTAACAATTAACAGTGGAAACCAGGAATAACCAAAGTCCTGGGAGACCATACACCACGAATAGTCTCCCTCCTGAACTCAATCCATCTCTGACTCTTCATCCGCAACATTCCACTCCATCTGGCATTATTACCACATCCCCAGTGCAGAACACCTCCCCAAAAATCCCCTGGTCAAATCCTGCATCCCACGCAGCTTGAACCAAAATGCCATCGTAGCAACCTTCTGCAACACCATTGAGGCTGATTTACAAGTTACAAATTCATTCCCCCAACAAATGATAATACCAAAGAACCCAACATCCTCCACAGTAACCCCCATTCCATTCCAGAAACCTGCCCATTCCTGCCACCTTGCTGGAACGGCACCCTGTAGCCTCAATCACCAATCTCGGCAATAAACCCTTAACCCCATTGTTATCACTTTCCCTTAACCATCCAGGCCCTGCATATCCACCTCATGCACGTCAGGGATCAACTCCCAATTTACGAGACTGAAGGCGATACAATGAAGCAGCCCCCCCTATTTAATACTCCTTGGTACGTACTTTGCAACCCCCCAATGCTCCATGAGAAACACATCCGCACCAACAGACATAGAGACCCTACTAGACATGTTTAAACAACACATTAAAGCTGAGATCACCGGCAGCTCGACACACTGAAAACAAACCCTCTGACCTAGGAAGTTAAGAACTCCAGTTCCCACAATACCGCAGCTAACCGGTAAAATCTCCACTACCATCAAACTCTGCACCTTTTTTTTTTTTTTTTATCCTGCCTACCGGCCACCTGCCCGTACACCGATGACCCTAAAAAGGCACCAAACCACCCAAACCAACCACCTTCTTATACAACTGCCACACACTGCTCGCACCTGTTGGCACTACTGCCCGACATCTCAACCATGATATTCCATAGAAAAAACACCCCACACAACCAAAACTCTCCGCTTTGACCTCAAATTCAACAAATGTGCCGGGCATGTCACCCACCATACCAACTGCTAGGGACCTAGCAGTCAGCCCATGAACATAATCCTACAAGTAAATTACGTGCACCCAACAAAACCGCACACTTTATCCCACATTTTTTATTTTGAAATGCAAAACCGTCACAGAGCCCAAAAAAGGATGAACCTGCCGTCCCAACAGAAATGATCATGCAGATAATATACTGACCAATACCGAGCACATCTCACACTGCCCATGCAGCAAGACTGAACACTTCACATTATGAACAATAAACATAACAGCCCAGCAGTAAACAGTTAATATATAATTCTCTATTCACATGCCGCCCAACACATGCTGACTCTCCGTGTGCCCTGATAGCAGTCAAAAAGCCGTCTTCACGTCCAATTTTTTACCATCCAGGCCCCCAAGTACAATTACACACACTAACTCCAATACCCCATCCACAGGTACATAATAACCGTCTTGCCACTTCCAGCGCGATCCCCGTCCTTACAGACGCCCCCAGTCGGGCACAACAACTGAATATGCCTAAACCTGCTCGACTTTCATCAGGCACTATTCCCGACGGGGATATCCTCAATTCCACCCTTGGCAGCCCCCTAAACAGACCTGCGCTTCGACCCATTTCCACCTCCGCTAAACTTGCCATCCACCTCCTCTGAATGCTCAATTATCTAGTTTAAACTACAGGATAAAAACAACGCCACCCCAGAAATCACGCGGTGTCCGAAAAACAAACCAAAACAAAACTAACTGTAAACCACTTCACAGCTTTAGCGTCCCCATACCTGTTTGAAACAGCACTATAACCCTCACCATGGATGTTCCCTGAGGAAGGAGCTCGGTACGTGGCTCCGAAACGCGTTGGAAATAAACCTCTACTACCAGTACTCAGACGTCCCAGTGTCGTTGGTGTATTTTCCTCTCTGGCAGCAGCGCGGACATTAAGGTACTTCGTCCAAAATACCTGATCACAGCACCGCACCTCGTGGAAGTACAGTCCCTGCAGCAGCTGCATTGGTTGAGCGATTACGCTGGTTGTGTGCTACACAACCTGACCAGGTGAGCAAATCTGATTTTTTTCACATTTACCTGCCTATAAAGGATAAGACCCTATGTGCGCATTCTCAACCCTCTAGATATAACCCTCACCATGGTACTTTCCTGTCCCCCTCACCATATGCGCTGTTCAATCCAAGCCCCCCCCCCCAGGCCCTCATATGAAAGAGGTCGAGTCGGGGAAGTAATTACCACATCCACAAGGAAACGTCCTTTTAAACCAAAGCAGTCCTTGATGCAGAGTGTTCTTCCGCCAAATTGCTCGTCATAACCCCCACCAGGACAAGCTCCCCAGTAAAGTCTTTAAGTCTTGCATAAAGCAGCCATATACCAAAACAATGTGGAGCACCTCCAGCTTATGTTCCCCACTAGCCCTAGCTAAAAAACACGAACACCTGCAGTGGGAGTAAAGAAAAATCCGTCCACACACATCCCCTTCCAGAAACTGTCCCGTTCTTTCATCTCCAAATGCACCCCGACCGGCCCTCAAAGCATACATACAACTTTCCTTTAACCTATCGACCACTGCACCTCTTCGCCCACTTTGTCAGTCTCCTAAATTCCCCTTCCCGTCACTGCTGTCCCCAACAGCACCATTATCGACAGAACATTGCTACCAACCTGCAGCCCCCCACTGTGCTGTTTAGAACTTCCGACCCCACTTCCACCGGGCGAACCCATGCTCCCCACCGGGGACCGTAAATCCCGTCCTTCCGAACTGCCGTCAAATTATGCACCCACACCAACCTCCTACATCCTACCACCCACCAACCTCTCAATTAGCATGAATTGTAATGAAAATCTATTAACTCACCCAGCTGCCTCGGAGACCTCCTCCGAGCAGCTGAAACACAGTCCTCCTCCATCTGGTCATCAGTAGTAAGAAAGCTCAGAGGACCTATGGACCCTCCAGGCTGCAGCCGAAATCCGCAGTCTCTTCAGGCCGTAGCCCACAATGGGCTGACCAGTCCCAAGCCCACCCTGCCGACTGCAGGAGGGCTGCTCTTGATCCTTTGAATGCCGGGTTCACCCCAGGACCACCTGTGAGGCACCGCAACTACTCCCTCACTGGAGGGGATATCCTGCTGGATTCGTCCCCCCTACCGACCGGGGAAGGGGGGAAACCGCTGCTGCCACTTGCCGCCCCTTACCCAAAGAGGACCAGCCGCCAGGTTCATCCTCCACACCACTAAGAGGACACCGCTCCCGCCAGACTCCATCGCTGCCGAATTAGCCGCTGTGCCCCTGGCATCCGGGGCTCCCAACACACTGTGCCTGTCGTAGTTGGCCCTTCCTGTCTAGAAGGCCGCACCTGCCCACCCGCCGGCTGCGGGGGTAACATCCATCCTTGTCGGCCGCCCAGTGCGCTCCCTGCTTAAGCCCAGCAAGAAGCCGCCGCCATCTTATGTCTGCCACTCCCCAGGCCCCGGGTCGGAAGAAGGCCATGGATCTAGTCGAGGATTCCTGACACTGGTCAGAATGGCAAAAAATGGCCTGGTCATTAGGGTCAAAACAAGCTCTGGGGGTGAAAGGGTTAATGGCATTGTCTATGCTATTCAATATAATGTATCTTAGTATAGGGATGTAATGTATAGATATACTGTATAGAGTATATATAAATCAGGCTGATGTGCACTGGGGTGTGTCAGTGCACTTGGAAGAAGCAGTTCAGGTGCACTGACACACCCTAGTGCACATCAGCCTGAAAAAAAGTGACTATAGGTCCAGGCAAAATTGTTTAAACATTTATTAGAATCAGGATTGATACAAGGATAACTCAACCCACATGGCAGAGTTATATGCTTTCACAAGGTGTGTACAGATATATATATACAGTATATATAATATAAAACATGTTTAACCCCTTCAGGACCCAGCCTATTTTGACCCTAATGACCGGGCCATTTTTTGCAATTCTGACCATCTCCCTTTATGATGTAATAACTCTGGAACGCTTCAACGGATCCTAGCGATTCTGAGATTGTTTTTTCGTGACATATTGGGCTTCATGTTAATGGTAAACTTAGGTCGATCATTTTTGCGTTTGTTTGTAAAAAAAAATTGGCAAAAATTTAGAAAATTTCGCAATTTTCAAATTTTTTATTTTTATTCTGTTAAACCAGAGAGTCATGTGGCACAAACTAGTTAATAAATAACATTTCCCACATGTTACTTTACATTAGCACAATTTTGGAAAAAAAATAAAAAGTTTTGTTCGGAAGTTATAAGGGTTCAAAGTTCATCAGCAATTTCTCATTTTTTCCAGCAAAATTTACAAAACCATTTTTTAGTGACCACATCACATGTGAAGTCTCTTTAAGGGGCGTACATGACAGAAAACACCCAAAAGTGACACCATTCCAAAAACTGCACCCCTCAAATTACTGCATTCAAGAAGATTATTAACCCTTCAGGTGCTTCACAGAAACTAAAGCAACGTGGAAGGAAAAATGGACATTTTAATTTTTTTAACAAATATGTTCTTTTAGCCTCAATTCTTTCATCTTCACATGGGCAACAGGATAAAATGCATCATAAAATTTGTTGGGCAATTTCTCCTGAGTACACCGATACCTCATATATGGTCATAAACCACTGTTGGGCGCACGGCAGGGCTCAGAAGGGAAGGAGCGACATTTGACTTTTGGAGCTAATTTTCTATTCAAAAAGTCAAATTGCGCTCTTTCCCTTCTGAGCCCTGCCGTGCGCCCAAACAGTGGTTTATGACCACATATGAGGTGTCATGTACTCAGGAGAAATTGATCAACAAATTTTAGTATCCATTTTATACCATTGCTCATGTGAAAATGAAAAAATTGAGGCTAAAAGAACATTTTTGTGAAAACAAAAGTACTTTTTCATTTTACAAATCAATTTGTGAAACATCTGGGGTTCAAAGTGCTCAACACCCATCTAGATAGGTTCCTTGGGGGCTCTAGTTTCCAAAATCAAGTCACTTGTGGGGGAGTTCCAATGTTTAGGCACACAGGGGCTCTCCAAACGCAACATGGTGTCAGCTAACAATTTGAATGGAAAATTAGCTTCAATTGTTAGCGGTCACCATGTTGTGTATGGAGAGCCCCTGTGTACCTAAACATTGGACCTCCCCCCAAGTGACCCCATTTTGAAAACTAGACCCCCAGGGAACTTATCTAGATGCATAGGGAGCACTTTGAACTCCCAGGTGCGTCACAAATTGATCCGTAAAAATGAAAAAAGAAATTTTTTTGTACAAAAAAAAAGTACTTTTCCATTTTTACAGATCAGTTTGTGAAGCACCTGGGGGTTTAAAGTGCTCCCTATGCATCTAGATAAGTTCCCTGGGGGGATCTAGTTTCTACAATGGGGTCACTTGTGGAGAAGCTCCAATGATGAGGCACACAGGGAGGGGCTCTCCATACACAACATGGTGACCGCTAACAATTGGAATCATAATGACCCTGATCAGAAGTTCTCATCCCCTGGTGAGTTAGGCCTGATAACATGCACAGAAGATGACACAAATGGGTTATATTGGCCAATAAAGGTAATATCCTCCCCTGTAGATGAGCACGACTGTATGTATCATCCTGGCAGTGTCCCCATGTAGCAATGGTACAATGCCCTATCCTCATTTACACAGGACTGCTCCTCCTATTATTGCTCCAGGAGGACAGGGACCTGACACTATGGCCACTTATGAACCCCGGTATTGTCAGCCCTATAGAGATGATTGGACAGTCTATTGTTTGCTGCATATGGAAAAAACCTGATGACGCCATGATCTTCTTTTGAGTTGGAGACACAGATTATTATGACTGCAATTATCATTTTACAGATCTCAGTGAATGCGGCTAATGGCTTCATATCAGGGCTGGAGACATTTATCACTGAATATAGTAATTTTGTGTGTTTTCCGTAGTGTCCGCACACAATGTCGGCCGTCCATCAATTTATGGATACGTTTGTTGTCCTAGAAAAAAAAACAAGTTGACAACTCTGGTGGTTACAACTTGGGTCCTGGCAGAATTATCTATATTTAGGTAACAAACATGTAAAGGGACCTTGTCAATGAGATTGTACATATAGACATAGTGGTGGGGCTGTATAGGAGCTCATCCCCAATATAACATGTTATCTTTATATAGGGATGTAATGTATAGATATACTGTATAGATTATATATAAATCAGGCTGATATGCACTGGGGTGTGTCAGTGCACTTGGAAGAAGAATTTCCGGTGCACTGACGGGTCCGGTGGCCTGCGCGTGCTCCATACCCCGCTCTTCATGCCCTGCCCGCGCTTCCCCCCCCCGCACTCCCTCCTGTCCTGCCCGCGCTCCATATCCCACTCCTCTGCCCAGCCCATGCTTCCTCCCCCCCCCGCTCCTCCTGTCCTGCCCGCGCTCCATGCCCCACTCCTCTGCCCTGTCTGCGCTCCCGCTCCCCCATGTCCCCCTGATCCTTAGGGCTACTTCTTTAGTGACTTTGATTTCACAGTGCATTATACACTGCAAAATCAAATGTAAAATAAAGACAAATGTATTAAAAATAATAAAGATTGTTATACTTACCTCTCTGCCGAGTGTTCAGTAACCGGGAGCAGTAGCCGGCAGTGTTCTGCTAGGTCCTTGCATGATGGCATAATGACATTGACGTTCGGCACTGTGATTGGCCCGCTCATGGTCATGTGATGTGCGCATCACATATCACATGACCCGAGCGGACCAATCACAGCGCCGAATGCCGATGTCATTCTGACATTATGCAAGTTCCTAGCAGAACACTGCCTGCTACTGCTCCCGGTTACCGATCACTCCCTCTTGCCCCCACAATACCATCCTGCCCCGCTTGCTCCATCCTTCCTCTCGGCTCCATCCTGCCCCCCCCCATTGGCTCCATCCTGCCCTGATCGCTCCATCCTGCCCCACCCCGCCGGCTCCATCCTCCCCCCCCGGCTCCATCCTGCCCCCCCCGGCTCATCATCCTGA
Organism: Allobates femoralis; assembly: GCA_033576535.1. Taxonomy (NCBI): domain Eukaryota; kingdom Metazoa; phylum Chordata; class Amphibia; order Anura; family Aromobatidae; genus Allobates; species Allobates femoralis. The sequence goes on along the minus strand of JARQOC010000003.1, from coordinate 849,038,695 downwards.
GTTCCCACGCCCGGCTCCATCCTGCTCCTCCGCCTCCATCTGCCCCCGATCGCTCCATCCTGCCCCCCCCCCGGCTTCATCCTGCCTCCCCCCCCGGCTTCATCCTGCCCCCCGGCTCCATTCTGTCCCTCGGCCTCCATTCTGTCCTGATCGCTCCACCTCCCCCCCCCAGGCTCCATCCTGCCCCCCTGCCAGCTCCTCCTGCCCCCCCATGAACTCCATTCTGCCCCCCTCCTCTTCCTGGCTCCATCCTGCCCGCTCGCTCCATCCTGCCCTGCTGCTCCATCCTGCCCTGCTTGCTCCATCCTGCCCTGCTTGCTCCATCCTGCCCTGCTTGCTCCATCCTGCCTGCTTGCTCCATCCTGCCCTGCTCGCTCCATCCTGCCCTGCTCGCTCCATCCTGCCCTGCTCGCTCCATCCTGCCCCGCACGCTCCATCCTGCCCCGCTCGCTTCATGCTAGCCCCCCACCCATCACCATCGCCCCCCCCCCCGTCTCCATCCTGCCCCCCTGCTCCATCCTGCCGCCCCGGCAGTTAGCGGTCATGTGGCCGATCAGCTAATCGGTTTATCAGGCAACGACAGGTCCTAAAGGCCTGTAGGACCTAGAAGATGGAGGTGGAGCGAGCCGGCGGACAGGTGAGTATCCTCACTGAGGATTTTTTTATTTTTACTTTTACTGTGGAGGAGCCAGGAGGAGCAGGGGGGCTGCGGGGAGCGGAGTATCGCCATATACCATAGTGCTGCTATACATGTACTGTAATGTACCACCATATACTATAACACTGCTATACATGTACTGTAATGTACCGCCATATACTATAGTGCTGCTATACATGTGCTGTAATGTACTGCCATATCCTATAGTGCTGCTATACATGTACTATAATGTACCGCTATATACTATAGTGCTACTATACATGTACTATACTGTACTGTAATGTACCGCCATATACTATAGTGCTGCTATACATGTACTATAATGTACCGTCATATACTAAAGTGCTGCTATACAAGTGCTGTAATGTACCACTATATACCATAGCGCTGATTTATATATATATATATATATATATATATATATATATAATATATATATATATATGTAGTTCACTCACGTTAACTGAACAAGTTCTGTCAGTCACAGTATGTCAACTACATACATATTCTAGAATACCCGATGCGTTAGAATCAGGCCACCATCTAGTATATATATATATATGAAAATAGAAGCAGCACTTTTCCCTTTCAAGGTTGGTGCAATTCAGTCCAGAGTGGGTTTCACTCACTCCTTGTATACAGACCCGTAATGAAGACCGCAGCACTCCAATTCAGATGCAAAATAGCCTTTAATGGCCTTCAGACATATCTGTGACGGACGTTTCGGTCCTAAGACTGGAAGAAGCAGGAGGAGGTGCAGAGACATAGAAGGGGGAGGAATACAAATGGAGGAGGCTGGAGGATCGTGCCTGCAGTGAAGACCTCTTAATAAGATGCCACCCATTAGACTAGTTAACTGGAAGTTTTCCAATGTCTTTTATAAAGCTTACAGGGGGCTAGAAACATGGGGGACCCCTTCCCTGAATGCAGCAGACATGCTGCATTCAGTGCTACATTTAAATCTGACTGAGCCCCAAGAACCCAAACCGCTCATCTCTACTCACCTCGTGTGGTTGTGAAATTTACAACCAATGTGGAAGCATGTAACGGATTTTGAGTATTAATCAACGTGTTTCAGAGAACAGATCACTCCTTCATCAGGACAATCACAGTATCTGTCATCTGTATTGTAAATGCGTTGACTTAAATCACAATCCAGGATTCTGCTCTGTTGTCATTCCTCTACGACAACGTGCATTAACCCCTTCTCTCCAATCTTCAAGTTAACACCCGATAAAGCAAACTACATTGCTAAAATGCAGACATTTTGCTCAAGTACTTATTTATTTTTTTCTAAAGGCTAAAAAATGTTTTTAAAATGTCTTGATACAATCTCTCCTATATTTTTTTTGCAGAAAATAAAGCCAAAGACATTAATATTGTTATGGAGACCCAGCAACCACACTACCACACACTGAAGACCCAGGAAACCCTGGGCAAACCCGGGGGGAGGGCACAGTGGGACAACAGGGGTAGGGAAGTGTGGGTGGAAAAGAATTGGAGTTGAATTAGGAGAGTGAAGAAGTTGAGTGAGGAGGAGAGAGAACAGCTAAACTGCAGAGAAGAGGACTTGAGCTTTGCCACGCTCATTGCGGAGCACAGAGAGGAAAGAACCCTAGGGGCACCGGCAGAGCTGAAGCGGCCCGTGCGCCTGGATGCCGAGCTGGTGATACCAGAAAGAGGGGTTGTGGTCTAGAAACAGGGACCGGACCTGAACACGACACAGGGATCCAAACGCGAACCGTTGAACTGGAAAAAAAAAAAATATTGGAAAAAAAAAATTGAAAGAAAATAAAGAAAAAAAAATTATTGAAGAAAAAAAAAAATTTTGAAAAAAAATGAAAAAAAGAAAAAGAAAGAAAGAAAAAAAATTATTGAAGAAAAAAAAAAACTTTGGAAGAAAAATTGAAGAAAATAAAAAAAAAAAAAAATTTAAGAAAAAAAGAAAAAAAAAATGTGGAAAAAAAAATGAAAAAAAGAAAGAAAAAAAATTATTGAAGAAAAAAAAAATTTTGGAAGAAAATTTGAAGAAAATAAATAAAAAAAAAATATTTAAGAAAAAAGAAAAAAAAATTGGATCTCACAAGTTGCATCAGAGGCTTTATATAGAGCGACGCAGCTTTAGAACCCATTTGTGTAGAGGCTGCCAGTACTGAGTACAAGAAGCTACAAACCTGTGGACTCCTCATCAGGACAATGTGGAGAATATTGCTATTCATCATTGTTAGTTTGCTGCAGTGCGCCAATACGGAGACTTCCACCAGAATCCCTCAATAAAACAGGTAAGAAAATCACAATGTAAACACTATTCTATTGAATTGGCAGATTGTACATGAATGTGACCCAAAGTGACGTCTGTGGGAGGTTTTGTGGCCATCGCTTGTCCAAGAACTGGGGTCAGGTGTGTTGATAGTACAGACTTATTCATGTTGGTGACTTGTCTATAGGATGGAGATAGTTAAATGAACTATGAAAAGTCTGTATATCATTTGTCACCACAGCAAGTTGAATGAAACCCTACAATGTAGATAATATACAGTTGTGCTCCATAGTTTACACACCCCGGCAGAACGTTTGGCCTTTTTTTCAGAGAATATGAATGATAACACAAAGGCTTTTTCCCACTCATTGGGTTAGTGCAGGGGTGGGCAGCTCCAGACCTCGAGGGCCGTACATGGTGCAGGTTTTCTGTATATCCCTAGCATTTGACAGTTGGTAATGTAATCTCCTGCACAGGTGATGACTCCAACTGTCAAATGCTAAGGAAATCCAGAAAACCTGGATGAGGCCTGGAGCTGCCCACCCCTGGGTTAGTGATTGGGTGAAGCCATTTACTGTCCAATCACTGTGTTTCCTATTCTTAAATCCTAATGACCCTGATCAGAAGCTCACATCCCTGGTGATTTAGGGCTAATAACATGAACAGAAGATGACACAAATGGGTTTGATTGGTAATATCCTCCCCTGTAGATGACCACGACTGTATGTATCATCCTGGCAATGTCCCCATGTAGCAATGACACAATGCTCCTATCCTCATTTACACAGGACTGCTCCTCCTATTATTGCCCCAGGAGGACAGGGACCTGACACTATGGCCATTTATGAACACCAGGATTGTCAGCCCTATAGAGATTACTGGACAGTCTATAATATGGACAAAACTTGACACCATGATCTATTTAGAGTTGGAGCCGCAGATTATTATGACCAAGGATCATTTTACAGATCTCAGTGAATGTAGCTAATGGCTTCATATCAGGGCTGGAGACATTGATCACTGAATATTAATATTCATTCTGTTTGTGTGTTTTCCGTAGTGTCCGCACACAATGTCGGCCGTCCATCATTTTATGGATACGTTTGTTGTCCTACAATGAAAATCGAGTTGACAACTCTGGTGGTTACAACTTGGGTCCTGGCAGAATTCTCTATATTTAGGTAATATACATGTAAAGGGACCTTGTCAATGAGATTGTACATATAGACATAGTGGTGGGGCTGTATAGGAGCTCATCCCCAATATAACATGTCATCTTTTGTATAAAGAAAGGTAAACTGGGCAGCACCAGCGACATAAAATATGGGCGCAAAACCCATCAGGGGCAATGTCCAAAAAGCCCTAAAACAGGCCGCACTCCCAACATCAAAGTGAAACTTAACTGATCCATGGCAACGTTTCACTGGTGACCGGTCTTTATCAAGCAATGTGCTCACAGTCAGCTTAGTAGTGTTAACAAATGTGTAATCAATTACAATCAAATTGTTTAGCATATGTAACCATTACCATATAACAGTCAAGGAGCTTCTTAAGATTAGATCATGTGAATATGACCAGATCACTGGATAACGTATAAGAGCTCATCAGTGCATATACAATATAATGCGTATGTTTCATTCATAAGATGATCATGACACATGGTATGAGGGTACTATATCTGCACAGTTAAGAAAAAATAGCATACTTTACTGCATTCAATGCGGTGTATGTCTCCGCCATCTCCCTGTTGCGATTGGCGTTGTTTACTATCACCGTGTGTCTCCTCAAGATGCGTTTCCGCTGCAGCCAATCCCCGCAGGGCGCCTGAGCATGCGCGCTGGACTCTATGCTCACTGTCACCATTTTTATCCAGGGCAGCACTTTTTTTTTTTTTTTTTTTGTAAATCCCTGAGTACAAGGATGGGAGGCTATGGGGAACAGCATGATAATATGCGAAGGAAGATGAGACCACATTCTACTATAGAGATGACTATAGGAATGTATATGGGGTGCATTATACCACAGATGACTATAAGAATGTATATGGGGGTGCATTATACTATACAGATGACTATAAGAATGTATATGGGTGCATTATACTACACAGATGACTATAAGAATGTATATGGGGGTGCATTATATTATACAGATGACTATGGGAATGTATATGGGGGTGCATTATACTACACAGATGACTATAAGAATGTATATGGTGGTGCATTATACTATACAGATGACTATGGGAATGTATATGGAGGACTATGGGGGCTCAATATACTATGTGGAGGTCTATAATGGTGCAATATACTATATGGAGGATTATGGGGGTGCATTGTACTCTATGGAGGACCATGAGAGTGCATTGTACTCTATGGAGGACTATGGGGGTGCATTGTACTACTATGGCGGTGCATTCTGTGACATGGAGGACTATGAGGGTGCATTGTACTCTTTGAAGGACTATGGGGTGCATTATACTATATGGAGGACTATGGGGATGCATTATACTATATGGAGGACAGTGGGGGTGCATTATAATATATGGAGGGGGTGGGGGGTTCATTGTATTAAATGGAGGACTTTGGGGGTGCATTGAACTCTATTGAGGACTTTGTGGCTGCATTATACTATATGGAGGACTGTGTGGTGCATTATAATATATGGAGGCCTCTGGGGGTTCATTATACTCTATGGAGGTCTTTGGGTGTGCAATATACTATATGGAGGACTATGGGGGTGGATTATAAGATAAGATACATTTCATTGATCCCGGAGGAAATTACAGTATTACAGCAGCAGAACAAAGATCAAGAACATTACACACTTTACAAAATAAGTCTATATGGACAACAGATGCGGGTAGACTGGTACATGTACCTCACCTATTCCCGCCATACACTTTGAACTTCACTTAGTCTTGGGATGCTTTACACTTATACATTTGTTAAACATCCCCACAGCTGTCGGAACAAACAATTTTCTGTATCTTTCCTTTTTACACATTAGTTGGATTAGACGCTTGCTGAATGTGCTCTTCTGCTTCGCAAACAGTTCAGAGAGCGGGTGTGTATTGTTGCTCATTATAGCCTTGCATTTCTTATTAATTCTATCCTCTAATACCTCCTCGAAAGTCCCAAGTTGTAGACCCACCGTCACACTAGCCTTATACTACAAGGAGGACAATAGGGGTGGAATATACTATTTGGAGGATTATGGGGTGCATTATACTATATGGAGAACTATGGATGATGCATTATAATATTTGGAGGACTATGTGGAGCCAATTATACTTTATGGAATACATTATGAAATTTGGAGGGCTTTAAGGGAGCCTTTTTACTTTGTGGAGGGCGATTTGAGGGCTTTATTGGGGCAATTATACAGTGTGAAGAAGTGTAGGGGCCAGTATACTGTATGTAGGTCCATTATACTAAATGGAGGACTGTGTGGGGTCACAGTTGGAGATCATACTGTGTCAGGGTAGTTGAGGGGGGTACAGTAGGGCCATCATACTGTGCGTATGGAGGAATTCACTGGGGGTGGGGGTCATACGGTGTTTGGGGGACACTTTTGTTGGCTTCACACTTTGGGACAATGAAAGAGGAATCTAGGGGCTTCACAGTGTGAGAGCACAGTGTGACCAGGGAGCGCAATATGGAAAAGAGAGGGCAGTGTGATGAGGAGGCAGTGTGGAGGGCATGCGCCAGAAGAGGGACAGTGTGTAAATCATATTTTGTGCAGGGAACAGTGAGGGGGAACAATTATTTATTCCGGGGTACAGTGTAGGGCAGATATTTTTACTGAGAATTTTGATCATTCTGCTATTTTTAAGGGTATCATTCCGGGATGTGCTGAAGATCGGAGAAGATGAACGTCTCCAGAGACGAGCTGTGGATGTGAAAAGTTATCATGGTGTCTGGACAAGATGAAGAAAACAAAAAGACGACCCCGATCAGAGACAAGGTCATCTATAAGGTACCCGGATGTAAATGATTATTTGTGATACTAATTCTCATCAGTGCTGTGGTTCCTGTATGGTCTGATGGTGACTGGTAACAACAACTCCCAGTATCCTCCTTACCATTGTTAAGGATGTATTAGGAGTTGTAGGTTCATGCAGCACAAATGTGGAAGGTCTGATCTGACATTACAGTTGTTTTACCACTGCTGTTGTTCTGATTATGAATTTCTGTACTGATGAGAATTTTGATGCTTTGTTTCTATAGTGTTGGGGGTTATATGGCTGTATTCCTGTAGTGATGGGGTTTTTATTTCTGTACCTCTGGTGGGTCTGGTGATATATCTCTGCACTGGTGAGGGTTGTGATGCTCTTTCTGTCCTGATGAGGGTTATATGGATGCATTTTTGTATCTCTGGTGGGCCTGGTGATGTAGTTTTGATCAGGTTCTGATCCTGTACACATGTAACAATCCATAACTTGTAAGATTACATTAGATATGGCGATCTTAATAAGGTTTTGTGCCATAGTTACAATGTTAATTTGTTAGGAGCATTAAAGGGGTTGTCCAAATCTGTGATAAGTCTGCAGTCACTCTGTGTCTCCATGTGTCACTCTGTGTGACTGCAGAATTATGAATTCTCGTAGAGCGCAAACTGCCTGCTGTCAGGATTTTCTGGTGCTGGCAGTGAGTGTGGCAGGTCACATAAATGTAAGTATGAAGTATGCAATTTACATACCTGCAGTCACGTGCTGACTAGTCATGTGTGGCCCCGATCAATGAAAATCAATTGTGTGAGGCCGGACACGTCTAACCAAAACCGAGTTATAACTTCATAAGAATAAACACAAAACGTCTAAGCAATATGTTACCTACGACCCCTTCTCCCCGTGCCAGGCCATTTCCCCCTCAGCCACGTTACCTACCAAAGAGGCCGCACATTTAGCTGAAACCAGGCTGATTCACAATTTCAAACCCATTGAGCCACCTAATTGTTCAATCCCAACTGTGGCACCTCTGTGGCAGCACCAATCCTGACTGAAAGCAACCCATCCTCACCCGGCTGCTTACCCACCTTCCTCAAACATTCCCTTAAAATAACCACAAACTGGCACGGTGATAGACACAAATTATCTCCCTGCCTGTAACAATGGGAGCCAAGTTAACCCACACTTACCTCCCCTAACAATTAACAGTGGAAACCAGGAATAACCAAAGTCCTGGGAGACCATACACCACGAATAGTCTCCCTGCTGAACTCAATCCATCTCTGACTCTTCATCCGCAACATTCCACTCCATCTGGCATTATCACCACATCCCCAGTGCAGAACACCTCCCCAAAAATCCCCTGGTCAAATCCTGCATCCCACGCAGCTTGAACCAAAATGCCATCGTAGCCACCTTCTGCAACACCACTGAGAGTGATTTACAAGTTACAAATTCATTCCCCCAACAAATGAGAATACCAAAGAACCCAACATCCTCCACAGTAACCCCCATTCCATTCCAGAAACCTGCCCATTCCTGCCACCTTGCTGGAACGGCACCCTGTAGCCTCAATCACCAATCTCGGCAATAAACCCTTAACCCCATTGTTATCACTTTCCCTTAACCATCCAGGCCCTGCATATCCACTTCATGCACGTCAGGGATCAACTCCCAATTTTATGAGACTGAAGGCGATACAATGAAGCAGCCCCCCCTATTTAATACTCCTGGTACGTACTTTGCAACCCCCCAATGCTCCATGAGAAACACATCCGCACCAACAGACATAGAGACCCTACTAGACATGCTTAAACAACACATTAAAGCTGAGATCACCGGCAGCTCGACACACTGAAAACAAACCCTCTGACCTAGGAAGTTAAGAACTCCAGTTCCCACAATACTGCAGCTAACCGGTAAAATCTCCACTACCATCAAACTCTGCACCTTTTTTTTTTTTTTTTTATCCTGCCTACCGACCACCTGCCCGTACACCGATGACCCTAAAAAGGCACCAAACCACCCAAACCAACCACCTTCTTATACAACTGCCACACACTGCTCGCACCTGTTGGCACTACTGCCCGACATCTCAACCATGATATTCCATAGAAAAAACACCCCACACAACCAAAACGCTCCGCTTTGACCTCAAATTCAACAAATGTGCCTGGCAATTCGCCCACCATACCAACTGCTAGGGACCTAGCAGTCAGCCCATGAACATAATCCTACAAGTAAATTAAGTGCACCCAACAAAACCGCACACTTTATCCCACATTTTTTATTTTGAAATGCAAAACCGTCACAGAGCCCAAAAAAGGATGAACCTGCCGTCCCAACAGAAATGATCATCCAGATAATATACTGACCAATACCAAACACATCTCACACTGCCCATGCAGCAAGACTGAACACTTCACATTATGAACAATAAACATTACAGCCCAGCAGTAAACAGTCAATATATAATGCTCCATTCACATGCCGCCAAACACATGCAGACTCTTCGTGTGCCCTGATAGCCATCAAAAAGCCGTCTTTACGTCCAATTTTTTACCATCCAGGCCCCCAAGTACAATTACACACACTAACTCCAATACCCCATCCACAGGTACATAATAACCGTCTTGCCAGTTCAAGCGCGATCCCCGTCCTTACTGACACCCCCAGTAGGGCACGACAACTGAATATGCCTAAACCTGCTCGACTTTCATCAGGCACTATTCCCGACGGGGATATCCTCAATTCCACCCTTGGCAGCCCCCTAAACAGACCTGCGCTTCGACCCATTTCCACCTCCGCTAAACTTGCCATCCACCTCCTCTGAATGCTCAATTATCCAGTTTAAACTACAGGATAAAAACAACGCCACCCCCAGAAATCACGCGGTGTCCGAAAAACAAACCAAAACAAAACTAACTGTTAACCACTTCACAGCTTTAGCGTCCCCATACCTGTGTGAAACAGCACTATAACCCTCACCATGGTACTTTCCTGTCCCCCTCACCATATGCGCTGTTCAATCCAAGCCCCTCCCCCAGCCCTCATATGAAAGAGGTCGAGCCGGGGAAGTAATCCACAAGGAAACGTCCTTTTAAACCAAAGCAGTCCTTGATGCAGAGTGTTCTTCCGCCAAATTGCTCGTTATAACCTCCACCAGGACAAGCTTCCCGGTAAAGTCTATAAGTCTTGCATAAAGCAGCCATATACCAAAACAATGTGGAGCACCTCTGGCTTATGTTCCCCACTAGCCCTAGCTAAAAAACACAAAACCTGCAGTGGGAGTAAAGAAAAATCCGTCCACACACATCCCCTTCCAGAAACTGTCCCGTTCTTTCATCTCCAAATGCACCCCGACCGGCCCTCAAAGCATACATACAACTTTCCTTTAACCTATCGACCACTGCACCTCTTCGCCCACCTTGTCAGTCTCCTAAATTCCCCTTCCCGTCACTGCTGTCCCCAACAGCACCATTATCGACAGAACATTGCTACCAATCTGCAGCCCCCCACTGTGCTGTTTAGAACTTCCGACCCCACTTCCACCGGGCGAACCCATGCTCCCCACCGGGGACCATAAATCCCGTCCTTCCGAACTGCCGTCAAATTATGCACCCACACCAACCTCCTACATCCTACCACCCACAAACCTCTCAATTAGCATGAATTGCAATGAAAATCTATTAACTCACCCAGCTGCCTCGGAGACCTCCTCCGAGCAGCTGAAACGCAGTCCTCCTTCATCTGGTCATCAGTAGTAAGAAAGCTCAGGGGACCTATGGACCCCCCAGGCTGCCACTCCCAGGCCCCGGGTCGGAAGAAGGCCATGGATCTAGTCGAGGATTCCTGACACTGGTCAGAATGGCAAAAAATGGCCTGGTCATTAGGGTCAAAACAAGCTCTGGGGGTGAAAGGGTTAATGGCATTATCTATGCTATTCAATATAATGTATCTTAGTATAGGGATGTAATGTATAGATATACTGTATAGAGTATATATAAATCAGGCTGATGTGCACTGGGTGTGTCAGTGCACTTGGAAGAAGCAGTTCAGGTGCACTGACACACCCTAGTGCACATCAGCCTGAAAAAAAGCGACTATAGGTCCAGGCAAAATTGTTTAAACATTATTAGAATCAGGATTGATACAAGGATAACTCAACCCACATGGCAGAGTTATATGCATTCACAAGGTGTGTACAGATATATATATATATATATATATATATATATATATATATATGCAGTATATATAATATAAAACATGTTTAACCCCTTCAGGACCCAGCCTATTTTGACCCTAATGACCGGGCCATTTTTTGCAATTCTGACCAGTGTCCCTTTATGAGGTAATAACTCTGGAACGCTTCAACGGATCCTAGCTATTCTGAGATTGTTTTTTTCGTGACATATTGGGCTTCATGTTAATGGTAAACTTAGGTCGATCATTTTTGCGTTTGTTTGTAAAAAAAAATTGGCAAAAATGTAGAAAATTTCGCAATTTTCTAATTTTTTATTTTTATTCTGTTAAACCAGAGAGTCATGTGGCACAAACTAGTTAATAAATAACATTTCCCACATGTTACTTTACATTAGCACAATTTTGGAAAAAAAATAAAAAGTTTTGTTCGGAAGTTATAAGGGTTCAAAGTTCATCAGCAATTTCTCATTTTTTCCAGCAAAATTTACAAAACCATTTTTTAGTGACCACATCACATGTGAAGTCTCTTTAAGGGGCGTACATGACAGAAAACACCCAAAAGTGACACCATTCCAAAAACTGCACCCCTCAAATTACTGCATTCAAGAAGATTATTAACCCTTCAGGTGCTTCACAGAAACTAAAGCAACGTGGAAGGAAAAATGGACATTTTAATTTTTTTAACAAATATGTTCTTTTAGCCTCAATTCTTTCATCTTCACATGGGCAACAGGATAAAATGCATCATAAAATTTGTTGGGCAATTTCTCCTGAGTACACCGATACCTCATATATGGTCATAAACCACTGTTGGGCGCACGGCAGGGCTCAGAAGGGAAGGAGCGACATTTGACTTTTGGAGCTAATTTTCTATTCAAAAAGTCAAATTGCGCTCTTTCCCTTCTGAGCCCTGCCGTGCGCCCAAACAGTGGTTTATGACCACATATGAGGTGTCATGTACTCAGGAGAAATTGATCAACAAATTTTAGTATCCATTTTATACCATTGCTCATGTGAAAATGAAAAAATTGAGGCTAAAAGAACATTTTTGTGAAAACAAAAGTACTTTTTCATTTTACAAATCAATTTGTGAAACATCTGGGGTTCAAAGTGCTCAACACCCATCTAGATAGGTTCCTTGGGGGCTCTAGTTTCCAAAATCAAGTCACTTGTGGGGGAGTTCCAATGTTTAGGCACACAGGGGCTCTCCAAACGCAACATGGTGTCAGCTAACAATTTGAATGGAAAATTAGCTTCAATTGTTAGCGGTCACCATGTTGTGTATGGAGAGCCCCTGTGTGCCTAAACATTGGAGCTCCCCCCAAGTGACCCCATTTTGAAAACTAGACCCCCCAGGGAACTTATCTAGATGCATAGGGAGCACTTTGAACTCCCAGGTGCGTCACAAATTGATCCGTAAAAATGAAAAAATAATTTTTTTTGTACAAAAAAAAAGTACTTTTTCATTTTTACAGATCAGTTTGTGAAGCACCTGGGGTTTAAAGTGCTCCCTATGCATCTAGATAAGTTCCCTGGGGGGATCTAGTTTCTAAAATGGGGTCACTTGTGGAGAAGCTCCAATGATGAGGCACACAGGGAGGGGCTCTCCATACACAACATGGTGTCCGCTAACAATTGGAATCATAATGACCCTGATCAGAAGTTCTCATCCCCTGGTGAGTTAGGCCTGATAACATGCACAGAAGATGACACAAATGGGTTATATTGGCCAATAAAGGTAATATCCTCCCCTGTAGATGAGCACGACTGTATGTATCATCCTGGCAATGTCCCCATGTAGCAATGGTACAATGCCCTATCCTCATTTACACAGGACTGCTCCTCCTATTATTGCTCCAGGAGGACAGGCACCTGACACTATGGCCACTTATGAACCCCGGTATTGTCAGCCCTATAGAGATGATTGGACAGTCTATTGTTTGCTGCGTATGGAAAAAACCTGATGACGCCATGATCTTCTTTTGAGTTGGAGACACAGATTATTATGACTGCAATTATCATTTTACAGATCTCAGTGAATGCGGCTAATGGCTTCATATCAGGGCTGGAGACATTTATCACTGAATATAGTAATTTTGTGTGTTTTCCGTAGTGTCCGCACACAATGTCGGCCGTCCATCAATTTATGGATACGTTTGTTGTCCTAGAAAAAAAAAACAAGTTGACAACTCTGGTGGTTACAACTTGGGTCCTGGCAGAATTATCTATATTTAGGTAACAAACATGTAAAGGGACCTTGTCAATGAGATTGTACATATAGACATAGTGGTGGGGCTGTATAGGAGCTCATCCCCAATATAACATGTTATCTTTATATAGGGATGTAATGTATAGATATACTGTATAGATTATATATAAATCAGGCTGATATGCACTGGGGTGTGTCAGTGCACTTGGAACTGACGGGTCCGGTGGCCTGCGCGTGCTCCATACCCCGCTCTTCTGCCCTGCCCGCGCTTCCCCCCCCCCGCTCCTCCTGTCCTGCCCGTGCTCCATATCCCACTCCACTGCCCAGCCCATGCTTCCCCCCCCCGGCTCCTCCTGTCCCTCCTGTCCTGCCCACGCTCCATAACCCACTCCTCTGCCCTGTCTGCGCTCCCGCTCCCCCCATGTCCCCCTGATCCTTAGGGCTACTTCTTTAGTGATTTGATTTCACAGTGCATTATACACTGCAAAATCAAATGTAAAATAAAGACAAATGTATTAAAAATAATAAAGATTGTTATACTTACCTCTCTGCCGAGTGTTCAGTAACCGGGAGCAGTAGCCGGCAGTGTTCTGCTAGGTCCTTGCATGATGGCATAATGACATTGACGTTCGGCACTGTGATTGGCCCGCTCATGGTCATGTGATGTGCGCATCACATATCACATGACCGCGAGCGGACCAATCACAGCGCCGAATGCCGATGTCATTCTGACATTATGCAAGTTCCTAGCAGAACACTGCCTGCTACTGCTCCCGGTTACCGATCACTCCCTCTTGCCCCCACAATACCATCCTGCCCCGCTTGCTCCATCCTTCCTCTTGGCTCCATCCTGCCCCCCCCATTGGCTCCATCCTGCCCTGATCGCTCCATCCTGCCCCACCCCGCCGGCTCCATCCTGCCCCACCCCGCCGGCTCCATCCTGCCCCCCCCCACTGGCTCCATCCTGCCCCCCCCCACTGGCTCCATCCTGCCCCCCCACTGGCTCCATCCTGCCCCCCCGTCAGCTCCATCCTGCCCCCCTGTCAGCTCCATCCTGCACCCCACGGCTCCATCCTGTCCCCCCCCCCCCCCCGGCTCCATCCTGTCCCCCCCCCCCCCGGCTCCATCCTGTCCCCCCCGGCTCCATCCTGCCCCCCCCCGGCTTCATCCTGAGTTCCCCGGCTCCATCCTGCTCCTCCGCCTCCATCCTGCCCTGATTGCTCCATCCTGCCCCCCCGCCGGCTTCATCCTGCCTCTCCACCCCGGCTTCATCCTGCCCCCCCGGCTCCATTCTGTCCCGCCGTCTCCATTCTGTCCTGATCGCTCCAACCTCCCCCCCCCAGGCTCCATCCTGCGCCCCCTGCTAGCTCCTTCCTGCCCCCCCATGAACTCCATCCTGCCCCCCCTCTCCCGGCTCCATCTTGCCTTGCTTGCTCCATCCTGCCCTGCTTGCTCCATCCTGCCCTGCTCGCTCCATCCTGCCCTGCTCGCTCCATCCTGCCCTGCTCGCTCCATCCTGCCCCGCACGCTCCATCCTGCCCCGCTCGCTTCATGCTAGCCCCCCACCCATCACCATCCTGCCCCCCCCCCGTCTCCATCCTGCCCCCCTGCTCCATCCTGCCGCCCCGGCAGTTAGCGGTCATGTGGCCGATCAGCTAATCGGTTTATCAGGCAACGACAGGTCCTAAAGGCCTGTAGGACCTAGAAGATGGAGGTGGAGCGAGCCGGCGGACAGGTGAGTATCCTCACTGAGGATTTTTTTATTTTTACTTTTACTGTGGAGGAGCCAGGAGGAGCAGGGGGGCTGCGGGGAGCGGAGTATCGCCATATACCATAGTGCTGCTATACATGTACTGTAATGTACCACCATATACTATAACACTGCTATACATGTACTGTAATGTACCGCCATATACTATAGTGCTGCTATACATGTGCTGTAATGTACCGCCATATACTATAGCTGCTATAATGTCTGTAATGTACGCCATATAGCTATATGCTAGACTATATACATGTACTCTAACGTCTACGTACTAATTCCTATAGTGCTGCTATACATGTACTATAATGTACCGTCATATACTAAAGTGCTGCTATACAAGTGCTGTAATGTACCACTATATACCATAGCGCTGATTTATATATATATATATATATATATATATATATATATATATGTGTGTATGTAGTTCACTCACGTTAACTGAACAAGTTCTGTTAGTCACAGTATGTCAACTACATACATATTCTAGAATACCCGATGCGTTAGAATCAGGCCACCATCTAGTATATATATATATGAAAATAGAAGCAGCACTTTTCCCTTTCAAGGTTGGTGCAATTCAGTCCAGAGTGGGTTTCACTCACTCCTTGTATACAGACCCGTAATGAAGACCGCAGCACTCCAATTCAGATGCAAAATAGCCTTTAATGGCCTTCAGACATATCTGTGACGGACGTTTCGGTCCTAAGACTGGAAAAGCAGGAGGAGGTGCAGAGACATAGAAGGGAGAGGAATACAAATGGAGGAGGCTGGAGGATCGTGCCTGCAGTGAAGACCTCTTAATAAGATGCCACCCATTAGACTAGTTAACTGGAAGTTTTCCAATGTCTTTTATAAAGCTTACAGGGGGCTAGAAACATGGGGGACCCCTTCCCTGAATGCAGCAGACATGCTGCATTCAGTGCTACATTTAAAGTCTGACTGAGCCCCAGGAACCCAAACCGCTCATCTCTACTCACCTCGTGTGGTTGTGAAATTTACAACCAATGTGGAAGCATGTAACGGATTTTGAGTATTAATCAACGTGTTTCAGAGAACAGATCACTCCTTCATCAGGACAATCACAGTATCTGTCATCTGTATTGTAAATGCGTTGACTTAAATCACAATCCAGGATTCTGCTCTGTTGTCATTCCTCTACGACAACGTGCATTAACCCCTTCTCTCCAATCTTCAAGTTAACACCCGATAAGGCAAACTACATTGCTAAAATGCAGACATTTTGCTCAAGTACTTATTTATTTTTTTCTAAAGGCTAAAAAATGTTTTTAAAATGTCTTGATAAAATCTCTCCTATATTTTTTTTTGCAGAAAATAAAGCCAAAGACATTGATATTGTTATGGAGACCCAGCAACCACACTACCACACACTGAGGACCCAGGAAACCCTGGGCAAAACCCGGGGGGAGGGCACAGTGGGACAACAGGGGTAGGGAAGTGTGGGTGGAAAAGAATTGGAGTTGAATTAGGAGAGTGAAGAAGTTGAGTGAGGAGGAGAGAGAACAGCTAAACTGCAGAGAAGAGGACTTGAGCTTTGCCACGCTCATTGCGGAGCACAGAGAGGAAAGAACCCTAGGGGCACCAGCAGAGCTGAAGCGGCCTGTGCGCCTAAATGCCAAGCTGGTGATACCAGAAGGAGGGGTTGTGGTCTAGAAACAGGGACCGGACCTGAACACGACACAGGGATCCAAACGCGAACCGTTGAACTGGAAAAAAAAAATATTGGAAAAAAAATTGAAGAAAATAAATAAAAAAAAAATATTTAAGAAAAAAGAAAAAAAAATTTGGAAAAAAAAATGAAAAAAAGAAAAGAAAGAAAAAAAATTATTGAAGAAAAAAAAAATTTTGGAAGAAAATTTGAAGAAAATAAATAAAAAAAAAAATTTAAGAAAAAAAAAAAAAAAATTGGAAAAAAAAAAATGAAAAAAAGAAAAGAAAGAAAAAAATTATTGAAGAAAAAAAAAATTTTGGAAGAAAATTTGAAGAAAATAAATAAAAAAAAAATATTTAAGAAAAAAGAAAAAAAAAATTGGAAAAAAAAAAAATGAAAAAAAGAAAAAGAAAGAAAAAAAAAATTATTGAAGAAAAAAAAAATTTTGGAAGAAAATTTGAAGAAAATAATAAATAAAAAAAAAATATTTAAGAAAAAAAAAAAAATTTGGAAAAAAAAATGGAAAAAAAATAAAAAAAATTTTATTAAAGAAAAAAAGAAAAAAAATTTTTGGGAAAAAAACAAAGAAAAACAATTTATGAAGAAAAAGAAAAGACAATAAATAATAATACAAAAAAAATGGTTCCAAAACATTTAACTTCATGCCTACTGTAATGTACTAATATATCAAAAATCATTCCAGTTTATTTATTTTTCATACCTCGTTTCTTTATATGTATGGTACATGTCATATTATTCATTACGATCTGTATCAAATTGGCTTTTTCCCATGGAATTTACAATCACCATATTTTTTATATTCACATATTCATGTTTTTTAATTCACGTTCTATATATATTCTGTCTATATTGAGCATCAGGCTAATTTGCAGGGATAATGTCAAGACTTACTTGGTATGTGAAAGAAATGTGCATACATACTAATTGGGCTTGGTGTTACACCCAGTTAGTTGTAGCCTCTCCTCCAAATAATGACATGCCTTATATATGCATTGTCTGCTCTGTTCAGACAGGGTTTGGACCTTGAAGAAGGCATTACACCTGCTGAAACGCATGGTCCAGTAGGGTCTCTGTGTTTATACTGTTGTGTTTGTGTGCACCATGGATAACGTTTCAAATGTAATTTGTATAAAAGCCATTTTTTATCATCACCGGAGGAATAGTTAGAGAAATTTCTTGCAAATCTTCATACTGGACTGAATTTGCTCCAACCTTTACTTCGTGCTCATTCATCCCAAGGTGTACCAGGAATACATGTAAAGCAGAACGCTTTTTATGCATTTTTATCTATATTTATTGACTGTGAGTTTTGTCTCTGCTCACACATGCATATATTTTTTATACATTTTATTGTATTTTTATATACATTATATTTTTTCTAAAATATATATTATTTTTTTTTTAAATTCTAATAAATTATATTGTACTTTTATATATATTTAATATTTTTTATGTATATTTTTAATCATATTTATATTTTATATATATATTTTTATATATATATATTATATTTTATATGTATTGATGTGTGTATCGTATTATATATAGAATATTTTTTAGATATGATATATTTTATCAATTAATTATATTTTTTATATAATATTTTTTAGATATTGTATTTTATATTTAAAGATATTAATTATTATTGTTTCTAATCATGTTATTTTATAATAAATTATATTTATTTATTGTTTTTTTAGATAATATTATTTTATATTAAATTTTTATTATTATTTATATCTTTTATATAGATTAATATTTTTGATATTATATTTATATATATAAGATATTAATTTATTATTTTTATAATCTATTTATTATAAATTTAATCATGATTTATTTGCATTGTTTTATATAAGTATATTTTTTATATCTAATCTTTTATACTTAAATTGATATTTTTATATATAGATTATATTTTTTGATATTATAATTTTATATAAAGATATTAATTTTATATTTTTTCTAATATCATGTCTATATAAAATCATGCATTTATTTGCATTGTTTTATATAGAGTATATTTTTTATATCTAACTTCTTTATACCTTAAATTATATTTTTATATAGATTATATTTTTGATATTATATTTTATATATAAAGATATTAATTATTATTGTTTCTAATCATGTCTATATAAAAATCATGCATTTATTTGCATTGTTTTATATAGAGTATTTTTTATATCTAACTTCTTTTATACCTTAAATTATATTTTTATATAGATTATATTTTTGATATTATATTTTATATATAAAGATATTAATTATTATTGTTTCTAATCATGTCTATATAAAAATCATGCATTTATTTGCATTGTTTTATATAGAGTATATTTTTTATATCTAACTTCTTTTATACCTTAAATTATATTTTTATATAGATTATATTTTTTGATATTATATTTTATATATAAAGATATTAATTATTATTGTTTTCTAATCATGTCTATATAAAAATCATGCATTTATTTGCATTGTTTTATATAGAGTATATTTTTTATATCTAACTTCTTTTATACCTTAAATTATATTTTTATATAATTATATTTTTGATATTATATTTTATATATAAAGATATTAATTATTATTGTTTCTAATCATGTCTATATAAAAATCATGCATTTATTTGCATTGTTTTATATAGAGTATATTTTTTTATATCTAACTTTTTTTATACCTTAAATTATATTTTTATATAGATTATATTTTTGATATTATATTTTATATATATAAAGATATTAATTATTATTGTTTCTAATCATGTCTATATAAAAAATCATGCATTTATTTGCATTGTTTTATATAGAGTATATTTTTTATATCTAACTTCTTATACCTTAAATATATTTTTATATGATTATATTTTGATATTATATTATATATAAAGATATTAATTATTATTGTTTCTAATCATGTCTATATAAAATCATGCATTTATTTGCATGTTTTATATAGAGTATATTTTTTATATCTAACTTCTTTTATACCTTAAATATATTTTATATAATTATATTTTTTGATATTATATTTTATATATAAAGATATTAATTATTATGTTTCTAATCATGTCTAATAAAAATCATGCATTTATTTGCATTGTTTTATATAGAGTATATTTTTTTATATCTAACTTCTTTATACCTTAAATTATATTTTTATATAGATATATTTTTGATATTATATTTTATAATAAAGTATTAATTATTTTGTTTCTAATCATGTCTATATAAAATCATGCATTTATTTGCATTGTTTATATAGAGTATATTTTTTAATCTAACTTCTTTTATACCTTAAATTATATTTTTATATAGATTATATTTTTGATATTATTTTTATATATAAAGATATTAATTATTATTGTTTCTAATCATGTCTATATAAAAATCATGCATTTATTTGCATTGTTTATATAGAGTATATTTTTTTATATCTAACTTCTTTTATACCTTAAATTATTTTTATATAGATTATATTTTTGATATTATATTTTATATATAAAGATATTAATTATTATTGTTTCTAATCATGTCTATATAAAAATCATGTCATTTATTTGCATGTTTTATATAGAGTATATTTTTTATATCTAACTTCTTTTATACCATTAAATTATATTTTTATATAGATTATATTTTTGATATTATATTTTATATATAAAGATATTAATTATTATTGTTTCTAATCATGTCTATATAAAAATCATGTCATTTATTTGCATGTTTTATATAGAGTATATTTTTTATATCTAACTTCTTTTATACATTAAATTATATTTTTATATAGATTATATTTTTGATATTATATTTTATATATAAAGATATTAATTATTATTGTTTCTAATCATGTCCTATATAAAAATCATGATTTATTTGCATGGTTTTATATAGAGTATATTTTTTATATCTAACTTCTTTTATACATTAAATTATATTTTTATATAGATTATATTTTTGATATTATATTTTATATATAAAGATATTAATTATTATTGTTTCTAATCATGTCTATATAAAAATCATGCATTTATTTGCATTGTTTTATATAGAGTATATTTTTTATATCTAACTTCTTTTTACCTTAAATTATATTTTTATATAGATTATATTTTTGATATTATATTTTATATATAAAGATATTAATTATTATTGTTTCTAATCATGTCTATATAAAAATCATGCATTTATTTGCATGGTTTTATATAGAGTATATTTTTTATATCTAACTTCTTTTATACTTAAATTATATTTTTATATAGATTATATTTTTGATATTATATTTTATATATAAAGATATTAATTATTATTGTTTCTAATCATGCTATATAAAAATCATGTTTTATTTGCATGGTTTTATATAGAGTATATTTTTTATATCTAACTTCTTTTATACATTAAATTATATTTTTATATAGATTATATTTTTGATATTATATTTTATATATAAAGATATTAATTATTATTGTTTCTAATCATGTCTATATAAAAATCATGCTTTATTTGCATGGTTTTATATAGAGTATATTTTTTATATCTAACTTCTTTTATACTTAAATTATATTTTTATATAGATTATATTTTTGATATTATATTTTATATATAAAGATATTAATTATTATTGTTTCTAATCATGTCTATATAAAAATCATGCATTTATTTGCATGGTTTTATATAGAGTATATTTTTTATATCTAACTTCTTTTATACATTAAATTATATTTTTATATAGATTATATTTTTGATATTATATTTTATATATAAAGATATTAATTATTATTGTTTCTAATCATGTCTATATAAAAATCATGTCATTTATTTGCATTGTTTTATATAGAGTATATTTTTTATATCTAACTTCTTTTATACCATTAAATTATATTTTTATATAGATTATATTTTTGATATTATATTTTATATATAAAGATATTAATTATTATTGTTTCTAATCATGTCTATATAAAAATCATGCATTTATTTGCATGTTTTATATAGAGTATATTTTTTATATCTAACTTCTTTTATACTTAAATTATATTTTTATATAGATTATATTTTTGATATTATATTTTATATATAAAGATATTAATTATTATTGTTTCTAATCATGTCTATATAAAAATCATGCATTTATTTGCATTGTTTTATATAGAGTATATTTTTTATATCTAACTTCTTTTATACTTAAATTATATTTTTATATAGATTATATTTTTGATATTATATTTTATATATAAAGATATTAATTATTATTGTTTCTAATCATGTCTATATAAAAATCATGATTTATTTGCATTGTTTTATATAGAGTATATTTTTTATATCTAACTTCTTTATACTTAAATTATATTTTTATATAGATATATTTTTGATATATATTTTATATATAAAGATATTAATTATTATTGTTTCTAATCATCCTAATAAAAACATGCATTAAATTTGCATGTATATATAATATATTTTTATATCTAACTTCTTTTATACACTTAAATTATATTTTTATATAGATTATATTTTTGATATTATATTTTATATATAAAGATATTAATTATTATTGTTTCTAATCATCATATATAAAATCATGCTTTATTTGCATGTTTTATATGAGTATATTTTTTATATCTAACTTCTTTATACACATAAAATATAACTTATTATATAGATATATTTTTAAATATAATTTATAATAAAGATATTAATTATATTTTTCTAATCATGCCTATATAAAAATCACATTATTTGACATGTTTATATAAGTATATTTTCTAAATACATACACATCCTCACACATTAACACATATTATCTACTATACACACACTACTATACATACAAAACACATACACATATCACATCATTCACTAACATCTAACACAACACATACACACATTACCACATATATATCACATACACATTCACATACACATACACTCAACACAATACACATAATACTACACTTACACATATCACAAAATACTACAACATACAACTATCACTACACACATACACATAACACAACTCACTCACACAATACAACATACACACTCACACATACACATACACTCAACATAACACACATCACACATACACCACCACACATAACACACACAACACATCACACACTCAACATACACAAACACACACTCAACACTCACACATACACACACAACTACACACACAACTACACATAATACACACACCACACAACACACACCATCACACAATACACAACACACACAAATCACACATACAACACTCAACACATACACAACACACACACACACAACCACACATACACACACACTACACCACACACATACAACACACACATAACACACTCAATACACACACTCACACATACACACACCAAATACACATCAAACCACACTCACACAACACATACACACACACACACACACTCACACAACACAACACTCACACACACATACCACACAACACACACTCAAATACACATACACACATACTCACACATACACAACCACATCACCATACACACAACATCACACACAACACATACATAACACACACACACACTAACACACCATACACACACACCACACATACACACTCACACATACACAACACACTCACACATACACAACATACACATACACACACTCACACAAACACATACACCACACTACACACACACACAACATAACCACATAACACCACACATACCACCATACACACACTCACACAACACTACACACACATCAACAACACATCACACACACACTAATACACACACACTCCACACACACAACCATACAACATACACACCACAACCAAACACATAACACACACTACACAATACACAACACTCACACACATACACACTACCACATCACACATACACAACACCATACTACACATACACTACACCATACACACAACACCACACACACACACACAACACACACATCACAACACACATAACACACACACATATCACACATACCACACACTACACACATACACACACTCAAACCATCACACACACATACCACCACCATACACACTCACAACACACACACTACCACACATACACCACACACCAACATACACACTCACAAACACACACACACACACTCAACACACACCATACACACACACATACACTCACACACACATAACACATACACACACATACATACACTACACACATACACACACTCACTCACACACACAAAAACCCTACACATACACCACATCACACACATACACACATACACACACTACAACATACCACAACCCCACACACAAAATCACACATACACACATACACCACCACATCACACACACCAAACATACACACACAATACACACATACACAACACCACATAACACACACAACTACACACACACATATCACACAACAACCACACATACACAAACCACACATACACACACTACACACATACACACACTCACACACACTACAACACACACACAACACACCTACACACACATAACACAACACACATACACAATACACACACCACACATACACTCACAAACAAACACACACACTCACACACACAAACAACCACACACATACACAACACACACATAACACAACCACACATTACACACACACACAACACACACTACCCACACCCACCATAACACACACCCACACAAACACACACCAAAACACTACAACACTACACAAAACACACACTCACACAAACCAAACAAACCAACACATACACAACACAACCACACACAACTCACCATACACACAACACAACCATCACACATACCAAAACACACAACACACATACACACACTCACACCAAACAACCATACACACAAACACACAACTCACACAACAACTCACAACAAACCACACATACACACCTCACCACACAACACACACAACACACACACACATACAACCACAACACCCACTACCAACACAACACAACAACACACACATACAAACACACAACATACATCACAAACACACACCACACACACACACAAACCACAACACACAACACAAACAACAAAACACCAAACACACAACACCCCTCACACAACAACCACAAAACACACACCAACAAACACAAACCACAACACCCACACACCATAACAACACACAACACAACACCAACCCACACACTACCACACAACACAAACAACACACACAAAACACAACACACATCACCACACACACAACTACACACAACCAACCAATACTACACAAACACACATCACACAACCACACAACACCACACACACACACACTACACCAACACACAATACACACCAACACACACACACACACACAACACAACCACACAAACCACAACAAAACACACACTCACACACCCACAAAACACACACAACAACATCAACACACAACACCACACAATACACCAAAAAACACAACCACACTCCACACAATCACCCAACACCAACACACCAACACCCAACACACATATCACACCACACACACCACACACAACACAACACACACCTCTCACACAAACCTACAACCCACAACACCACTAACACACACCCACACAACACACAAAACACAAACACACCACTAAACACACACCAACAAATACAACTCCAACACACACTCACAACCAACAAACAACACACATACAAACCACAACACCCCACACCACAACACACAAACACCACAACCACCTACACACACAAACCAACACAAACTCACACAACACACAACACAACACACAACCACAACACAACCCAAACAATAACTCAAACAACAAACCACACACACACATCACCACAAAACCACACACACACATACACACAACTACACATAACACACAAAACCACACAAACCAAACCAACAACACAAACACACACAAACACACCACACACATACCCACACACACACTCACAACACAATACACACACATACACACACCACAACACACACAACACACACTCCAACACCAACAACACACCACACCAACACACCCAACACAAACCAACAAACCCCACAACAAACCAACACCCAAAACAACACCACAACAACAAACCACACAACAACCACAACACACAAACCAACCAACAAACCCAACAAACACAACACACACACAAACCACAACCACACCAACAACAACACACACACAAACCCAACACCAACAACACACAACCAACACACACCACCACCCACAAACACAAACACACAACCCACACACCAAAACACCACAACCACAACACCAACAACACCACAACAAAACACCAAACCAACACACCCACAACCAAACACCACCCACACAAACAACACACACCACACCAACAAAAACCACACCCACAAAAACAACCAACCCACAACCAACCACAAACAACCCCACACAACAACAACAACACAACAAACCCAAAAACACCCACAACTCACAAAACCACCAACAAAACACCAACTACACAACACCACAACAACACAAACACACACCAACCAAAAACACCCAAAACACACACAAAACAACCACAACAACAAACCAACACAACAAACCACACAACACAAAACACCCAAACACCAACACAACAACCATCCACAAACACACAACACACCAACAAAACACAACAACACCCACCAACCAAACAACACCCAACACACACACAACACCAAACCCACAACAACAAAACACAACACCACCACACAACCACAACCACCAAAAACAACACACACCCACAAAACAAACAACCAAACCCAAACACAAACAAACACACCCACACACCAACCAACAACAACACCACACCACACAACCCAACACAACACACCAAAACACACAAACACACCACACAAACACACAACAACCACACACAACCACCAAAAACCCACACCCCACAACAACACACACACACCACACAACACACCCAACACACCCAAACCACACCACCACCACCCAACCACACACACACACCCCACCAACAAACAACAAACACAACAAAACACAACACAAAACAACACCCCAAACACACCACCAACAAACAAAACAAAACAAATCCCCAACACCACCAACACACAACAACTAAACACAAACAACACCCAACAACACAACCCCCCCCCCCCCCCCCCCCCCCCCCCCCCCCCCCCCCCCCCCCCCCCCCCCCCCCCCCCCCCCCCCCCCCCCCCCCCCCCCCCCCCCCCCCCCCCCCCCCCCCCCCCCCCCCCCCCCCCCCCCCCCCCCCCCCCCCCCCCCCCCCCCCCCCCCCCCCCCCCCCCCCCCCCCCCCCCCCCCCCCCCCCCCCCCCCCCCCCCCCCCCCCCCCCCCCCCCCCCCCCCCCCCCCCCCCCCCCCCCCCCCCCCCCCCCCCCCCCCCCCCCCCCCCCCCCCCCCCCCCCCCCCCCCCCCCCCCCCCCCCCCCCCCCCCCCCCCCCCCCCCCCCCCCCCCCCCCCCCCCCCCCCCCCCCCCCCCCCCCCCCCCCCCCCCCCCCCCCCCCCCCCCCCCCCAACCAAAACACAACACAAAAAACAAAAAAAAAACCACAACCCACAAAAAACAAAAAAAAACCAACAACAACAACAAAACCACACACCCCAAACACAAAACAACACCAAACAAAACAAACAAACCAAAACACAACAAAAAAAAAAAAAAAAAAAAAAAAAAAAAAAAAAAAAAAAAAAAAAAAAAAAAAAAAAAAAAAAAAAAAAAAAAAAAAAAAAAAAAAAAAAAAAAAAAAAAAAAAAAAAAAAAAAAAAAAAAAAAAAAAAAAAAAAAAAAAAAAAAAAAAAAAAAAAAAAAAAAAAAAAAAAAAAAAAAAAAAAAAAAAAAAAAAAAAAAAAAAAAAAAAAAAAAAAAAAAAAAAAAAAAAAAAAAAAAAAAAAAAAAAAAAAAAAAAAAAAAAAAAAAAAAAAAAAAAAAAAAAAAAAAAAAAAAAAAAAAAAAAAAAAAAAAAAAAAAAAAAAAAAAAAAAAAAAACCAAAACAACACAAAAACAAAACAAACAAACAACCAAACAACCCACACAAAACCCAACACCAAACCACACAAAACAACAAAACAACACACAACAACACAACAACAACACAACCAACACACACACACAACACACACAACAACAACAAACAAACAAACACCCAACCCCAACACAACAACAACACAAACACAACCACAAAACACACAAACACACCAAAAACCAAAACAAACACAACAACAACCACAACACCACACACAACAACAACCACAAACAACCAAACACCAAAAACAACAACAAACAAACCACACAACCCAACAACCCACACAACAACAAACCAACAAACAACACCACAACAAACACACAACCACCACAATCAAACACAATAAACAACCAACACACCAAAACACAAACCAACACAACAAAACAACCACAAAAAACCACCAACACAACACCAAACCACACACAACACAAACAAACCACACACAAACAACACCAAAACACACAACACCACAAACACAACACAAACATACACCACACCACACAAAACAACAACAAACCACCACAACACAACAACAACCAAACAAACAACACAACAACAAACAACAAAAAACCACAACCAACAAACAACACCACAAACAAAACACAAAACAAACAAAACACAACACCAACAACAACACACACAACACCCACTAACACACACAAAACAAAACAACCACCACTAAACCAACCCACACACAACAACAAACAACACCACCCCAACACAAACAACAACACCAAAAAAACCACCACTAACAACACAAAACACAATCACAACACACACAAAAAACAAAACACAACAACCAACAACAAAACCAAACCACAACAACCAAAAAACACAACCACCAACAACAAACCACAAACAACAACAACCCACAAAACAAACAAACCCACAACAACAACAACACCAACAACACAAACCAACAACAACCCAAAACACCAACCAAACACAACAACACACAAAACACACAACACAACCCACAACACAAACCAACAACAAAAACACACCACAAACAATACACACACCACACAAACCACTACACACCAACCAACAAAAACACAACAAACACCACAACACACAACCACACACAACACACCACCCAAACACCTACACACCAACAACACCTACAAACACACACACAAAACACCACAAACAAAACAACACACACCAACAACAACATAAAACAACACACAAAAACCACACAACCACAACACCCACAAACAAAACACAAACAAACACAACCAACCACAACAAAACACACAACACACAACCACAACACCAAACTCCCACCAACACAACAACACAAAACCACACACAAACAACCACACAACCCACACCAAAACACACAATACAAACACAACACACAAACCACCCCACAACACAACACACACACAACAAAACCACCAAAACACCAAACACACAAAAACACACACCA
>JARQOC010000003.1:848872714-849007714 GCA_033576535.1 Allobates femoralis | reverse complement strand
CAGTGATGGTATACAGCAGGTCCTCAGCACAGTATACAGCCCCAGCAGTGATGGTGTACAGGTCCCCAGCATAGTATACAGCCCAGCAGTGATGGTATACAGGCCCCCCTCACAGTATGGCGTCCCCCCCCCACAGGATGGCCCCCGCATGCAGCTCTGCGCATATACATTACCTGGCTATCAGCTGTCATCCTCCGGTGGCGGATCGTTCTCCTGGGTCTGGGCTGCATCTTAACCTGTGTCTTCCTGCTTGTGGCCGAGGCTCATCGCGATGACGTCATCGTGACCCCGGCCGGTCACGTGACAAGCAGGAAGACACAGATGAAGATGCAGCCCGGAGCCAGGAGAACGATCCGCCACAGGAGGGTGACAGCTGATAGCCAGGTAATGTATGTGCACAGCGCTGCATGATGGGGGCCATCCTGTGAGGGGGGGCACCATACTGTGAGGGGGGCCTGTATAATGGCACTGACTCGCGTATAAGCCGAGGGAGGGACTTTTCAGCCCAACTTTTGGGCTGAAAAACTCGGCTTATATGCGAGTATATATGGTAGTTTAGTTATATAGTCAGTTTAAAAAAAAATACAAAAAATTAGTTTAGCCATACACATATAGCAAAAGAAAAAACAATAAAATACAAAAAAATTAGTTTAGATATAGATATATAGATTTCAACTACTTATATAGAAAATAGGTATATAACATACATAGTCGTTATATACTATTAATTCATTAATTTTCATAGTTTATAGTATAGATATAGCAACCAACTTGAACACACATTATGTAGACAATGGTAGATGTGTATCATCCAAATTTCTTTATTTGATGATATCAACCTGTATCTTAAGCTCCAGCAGTAGAGCTGCTGAGAAATTTGCTTCTCTTTTTATACAGGGAGGGGTTTTTGTGAACAGCTAAGAGACGGGCGGGATGGCTGTTCACACACATCTCCATTTCAAGGTGTGTTCTGTACACATAGATGGATAGGTAAATAGATAGATAGAAAAATAGAGATTTAGCTTTCACATCAGCATTTTTCTGCTATTTGTTGAAGTTTTGGTGGAAAAAACACAATTTCTGCACTTGCTGTCTAAGGGCAGACCTACGCCACACTTGCCGTAAGTTGCATGCAATGTATATGGAATTTGTGGTTCACTTGCGGCATGTGCAGCACACATGGTTACGGCAGTTTCGGCCACAAAAACCGCAGTTACCAGTGTTTTTTTAGCGACTGCATTTGGTGCAGCTGCCGAAGCCACGTTTGCCGCAATTACAGCAAGTTAACCGCAAGTTCCATATACATTGCATGGGACTTGCTGCAAGTGTGCCGCAGGTAGCCTTTAGCTGGCAAGTGCAGACATTGTACTTTTTTCATCCCCATCTTCTGCAAATAGCAGAAATAAAGCTGATGTGAAAGGTGTCAAAGTGTTAAGAAATAGTAATAAGGTAGAGTAGGGCCCCATCAGATGTAAGGCCACCTTGCCGTGGTTGGTGGGCAAACACAAACTGGCGGATATGTAGATTATGAATATTGATATCTGAAATGAAGCTACTGAATTGGTGCACAATTATTAGCCAGTAGGTGTACTAAGAGCCTTACCACAGAACAATGAAATCTTCAAAAATTACATTCACCATACAAACATAGGTAGTTGATGGATAGATATCATGTCTTAATTGCATTATTGTTAATTAATAATAATAATTTTTATTTATATAGCGCCAACATATTCCGCAGCGCTTCACATTCACAATACAAAGCTCACATTTAAACAATCATAAGAAACAATTAGAAAATACAATACAATGCCAAAAGCAATGCAATACAAAGCATAACATAATACAATAATTGGAGCAAAAAATGGCAGCCCTGCTCATAAGAGCTTACAATCTAACAATGAGGTGGGGGTGACAAGGTATAGGTGCTCATTTGCAATGATAGTATAGTCAACTTGAGGAGATGGGGAACAGATAGGAGCAGAATAACTGGCCACAACACGTTGTATGTGATCCACTTGAGGCGGAGCGGATAGGCTATGTCTAGATGACTGACTAGGGATCATGATAGGCCGCCCTAAAAAGATGTGTTTTTAGGGTTCGCCTAAAACTATTTAAGTTGTGGATACATCTAATTTTTTGGGGTAGAGCATTCCAAAGAATTGGTGCGGCTCGGGAGAAGTCTTGGAGCCGGGAGTGGGAGGTTCGGATTAATGCAGAAGTGAGTCTAAAGTCACTTCCAGAGCGATGGGAACGGCCGGGGTTATAGACAGAGATGAGGGAGGAGATGTAGGGGGGTGCTGCACTGTGAAGAGAACGGGTGGGGTGATAGACAGAGATGAGGGAGGAGATGTAGGGGGGTACTGCACTGTGAAGAGAACGGCTGGGGTGATAGACAGAGATGAGGGAGGAGATGTAGGGGGGTACTGCACTGTGAACGGGTGGGGTGATAGACAGAGATGAGGGAGGAGATGTAGGGGGTGCTGCACTGTGAAGAGAATGGGTGGGGTTATAGACAGAGATGAGGGAGGAGATGTAGGGGGGTGCTGCACTGTGAAGAGAACGGGTGGGGTTATAGACAGAGATGAGGCAGGAGATGTAGGGAGGTGCTGCACTGTGAAGAGAACGGATAGGGTGATAGACAGAGATGAGGGAGGAGATGTAGGGGGGTGCTGCACTGTGAAGAGAACGGCTGGGGTGATAGACAGAGATGAGGGAGGAGATGTAGGGGGGTGCTGCACTGTGAAGAGAACAGCTGGGGTGTTAGACAGAGATGAGGGAGGAGATGTAGGGGGGTGCTGCACTGTGAAGAGAACGGCTGGGGTTATAGACAGAGATGAGGGAGGAGATGTAGGGGGGTGCTGCACTGTGAAGAGAACGGCTGGGGTGTTAGACAGAGATGAGGGAGGAGATGTAGGTGGGTGCTGCATTGTGAAGAGAACGGCTGGGGTGATAGACAGGGATGAGGGAGGAGATGTAGGGGGTGCTGCACTGTGAAGAGCTTTGTGGGTGAGAACAAGCAGTTTGAAATGGATCCTATAGTGTAGGGGCAGCCAGTGTAATGACTGGCATAATTCTTACCAAATAAACTGTATATGCATTCTAGACCACCCGATTCTTTAGAATCGGGCCGCCAGCTAGTATATTATAAGAAGATTATTCAACAACCACAAATCGGATCTCTTCACTGCAGGTGACTATTTAACAACATCACTGCACCTATAAGACCATATCTTTACTTTATAGTGACAAATCCTGATGACAGGCTCTCATTATAGCTGAAGAGTGAATAGAAGTCATAATACTGTAGACTGGCATTGCTCCAATTACCCTAATTTGACACTTTCACATGTGCCGCCTGAATACAGCAGCCAGTTGCACACAGAAAGTAATTCCACCTTCACCTGGCAGGTATCATTTTAATTTTCCTTCATCTTCAAACCCTAACCAACATATGACGTACTGCTAGAGCATATGCCGGCTGCATGATTTTGTGTGGGTTTGCACGCTGAGCCTGCAATTTTGATAGTTGATGATGGCTGTGTTATTCAGCCATCATCTGTCTCTAACAGCCATGGGTGAATAAATTATGCAGTTATTGACCTGCTGAATACTGTATATTGTTAAAAGAAATATAACCCCCTTGATGAAAGCAATCAAATATTATAACATTGTGAAACGTACATCGGTGGATTACTCTCCTAGGGGGCTTTTATTTTCAGTGGGACGGACCTGCACTATTGTCACTTTATCTATGGGTTTATTATTTTGCTATATACCTTGATATGTTGGTATCAATTACTGCATGTTGTACTTCTGTTAGATTGGTGTGATGAAGAGGGACTATGCCTTCCCCTCTTATTGATTCATTTACCCAAGGCATATCATCTGCAGTGATTGTTAAGACATGGTGCATTTTTCATCTATTGCTTGTGTGAGGAGTTATCATACTTTACCAGCACGGATGGACAGTAAAGACAATTTTATTGTTCACAAGTTGAAGGGGGAAGGGGATGTACCAGCATGTCTCTTTCCAGCGTGTGTTCATAGACCAAAACTCAATCATATCTATGTTTACATTTATTGTCTATCTGGTGGGGGAATCTGTGCCTTTCTTTCTCTCAGCAGGTTCCTGGTTATACACCTTCATTGTTTTGATTTATATGTACATATGATTAAAGGGGTTGGGTGTGCTTATCTTTGCCAAACAAGAGGGTGATTTCTAAAGGGGGTGTCACACGCGTCAATATCGCCTGCACGATATCGGCTGCACGTGACGTTGCAGCGATATTGACGCGTGTGACATACTGCATCAACCAGCGATAAATCGCTGGTTGATGATCGCCAGGTTTCAGAACCAGCTCTGAAACCTGGCGATTGTCGCCCGGTGGACACGCAGCATCGCTGCGTGTGACACCGGGACTAGCGATATTCCAGCTCCCAGCGCCTGTCACAAGCGCTGGGAGCTGGTCTCCAAGGTACACTGCGGGTAACTAGGCAGCGCGCGCTGCCTAGATACCCGACTGTGTACCTTAGTTACCAGCCTCCTCCGCTCACCGGGTGAGCGGAGGAGGCTGGTAACTAAGGTACACGTCGGGTATCTAGGCAGCGCGCGCTGCCTAGTTACCCGCAGTGTACCTTGGAGACCAGGCTGCTCCCGCTTCCAGCAGGCTGGCAGCGGGAGCAGGACATCGTGGAAACGATATTTAAATCGTTTCCATGATGTCACTGGTCATTTGATCGCTGGTGAGTCTGTCTGTGTGACAGCTCACCAGAAATCAGCCGTCAATGTCGTCAGCGATCATCTCGCTGACGACATTGACGCGTGTGACACCCCCTTAAGAGCAGAATATAGAAGAAGACACACACTAAAGGCCCGGTCAGACGTAACGACCGCAGTAGCGATCCCGATAACGACATGGCTCCCGGGATCGCTGATGAGTCATTATCGGTATCGCTACTTGGTATTCAAACACGCCGATCTATACAACGATATGTCCACCCTAGCGATTTCTTCAACGATATTGTTCAGTCATTGTATTTCCTTCTCACATGCGTGCACGCCTACGTATCTCATTATGTGTTGCCAATGATATCGTCGGTAAGGTGTCAAACACAGCGATACAGCGTTTCCAGCGGGAGCGCAACGACCAAAAAATTAACCAGGAGGCTGTGTAACGATTGCCGATCTCGCAGCAGGGGACCAGATCGTTACACCCTGTCGCACGTAGCGATGTCGTTGCTGAGATCGCAATTGCGTCACAAAAGTAACGATCTCGTTAGCGATCTCGGTATGTGAGACATACCCTTTAGAGGTCAGTTGGTGCTGGGAAGTGGAAGTGGAAGTGGAAGGAACTGTGCTTGGGTCAGGTCCTAAGCTTATGAATGGACTAAAGAGTTGGTTGGTGGTGTGATTTGGAAGCCATAGGATCAGAGCTAAGGCTGATCTTGAAACCCATGGATGGAGTATAGAACTTGGAACTTAATTCACGTGCTGCAATCATGAGATCCACCTTCTGGATGTTAAGAGTTCTTCGATGGACTATTTTAGGTTTCTGATTTTGTGTACTGGGGCAATGCATTGTGGTCATCTACCTGGAATTGATGAAATTGTATGGATACAAATAAAACTTGTCGCATCGTTAATCTGCCCAGGTGATTATTACAACCCACAACTTCACAGCTTCTACTTGTTTCATCTCTGTCTGTATGTTTTACCTTTGTTTTTTTGCTCATGCATTTTGATATCCTTTGACTTTTTATTGTACTTAATAAATTTTTTGAACAGTTTACCTCTTTGTGTTCAGTTATGTTGTGCATATTTTCACGAGTTGCCTTTTCGTTAGTCGATCTTTATTATGTATGACTATTTCACACCCGTTCTCTTTCTTATGGATCATTTTTGTTAACAGACTTTCTATTGCACCTTCTGTCCTACTTTGGTTTTGTCATTTGAATAAAGCTTGTTGAAAGGCCACAGAGCAGCCAATCAGCAAGCTTTTCTGGTGTGGGGACTTCTAAACCCATCACAGCGATGTCAAGTTTTGGCACACCACTGTAAAAAGAAAGTTAAAACTTTGGCTCACACCCTATTTTTGATAACAAGCATGGGTAAAGCAGTATCTGACCGCTGAAACCCCCAGGGGTCTGCTCTACTGTGGTTAGTTATCAAAAATAGAAGAGATCCAATAATTTAAAGAAAATGGTGTCGGGGCCTTCCATTTTTGATAACCAGGCATGTTAAAGCTGACAGGTTGGGGTTGGAATTATCAGGGTGGAAAGAGTTATGGATATTGGCCCCTCCCAGCCTAACTACATTACCCTGCGGCAGCTCCAGAATTCTGGTGCTTACCCAGCTCATGCCAATTGCCCTGATGTGGTGGCAATCGGAGTGGTGTATTGGGTTGATGACAGCTGTGATTTGTCAAAGTAGGTTAGTAATGGGGAGGGATCTATGTGAAACCTCTATTACTAACCTATAAGTCAAAGAAAATAAATACACTGAAAAATCCTTTATTTGAAATAAAAAAAATTTGCACCCCCTCTTTCACCCATTTATTTTTACCCTCAAAACACCCCTACAGGTCTGAGAAAATCCACACGATGTCCGACGAAGATCCCGGATCTACATCTAGAAGCTGCAGTAATGGAAAATGCAGCTTGCGGGACACATTGACAGCAATGGATGACTGTCAGTTGTGTGAAGTGGTGATGTCACTGAGTTACTTAGTGTTCATAGCCAAAGGCTTCCAAGCTGCCATCAGTGAACTAAGTTGAACTCGCTGCCAGATTGCAAGATATGGCTGCAATGCTGTCTAGCAATCTATCAGTGGGATAAAATAAGTTCTCACCGTGGGAACTTATAGCTGTGAACTTAGTTGATCCCACTGCCTGATTGCCAGATTGCGGGACATGGCAGCACTCAATGGAATGGAACAGCATGTGGAAGACACTTGGATAAAGTTCTCACCCCCAGGATACTGCTAGAAACTAACTAAATAAACAATGCAAAAAAAATTACGTGGGGTCCTCCCTAATTTTGATAACCAGCCAAGGTAAAGCAAAAAGCATGGGTCTGGTATTATCAGGCTGTAACGGCCATTGGTATTTGGTCCTCCAACCTAAAAATTGCACGCAGCTACCCCAGAATTGTCGAATTACATTAGAGGTGCCATTTCTTACGCTTCATTCCATCTCTTCTCGATTGCCCTGGAGTGGTGGCAATCAGGGTAATGATGTTTGATCAAGCTCATGGGCTAGTAATGGAGAGGTGTTTATCAGACATTGCCATTACTAATCCAATAATAAAAAAAAAGTATCACACACACAGGAAAAAATACCACAGTATCCCTTGTTTACCAATTTATTTTAAAAAATGTTTCCAGGAAGCTCCTCTGTCATAGTCGACATTCCATGAATGCAACTGTGGCAACTCTGAAGAGCAGTTAAATACAGCTGATTACAGGTCCCAACAGAGCTGCAGACTCAATGGTGCGATATGCACAATAAGGCGACGCTGATGAGAGGTGTCATCACCACCCAGCACCTGTGAATACCTATACTGCTATTCACAGTCACCAGAGCTGCATTCATGGAACATTGGCAATGATGGATGTAATGTTGTTATATCTTCTGCAGTTTGCTGGTTGTCTTCCCTGTTTGCATTTTCTGCCTAGTAACAGTGATGTAAGATGGAGGAGGAGCTGTGGCAGGAAAAGGGGAAGCTGGGGAAACGGAAGGGATTCATTAAAGTATGGCCGCTCGACTGAGTAGTTCAGCATATCTGTGTGTGCTTCTGGATTCATCGTCATCTGCACTACAACACTACAATTGGTGAAGAGGAAGCATTCATTCATCAGCTAAAGGTATTTCAGTGCCACAAGATCATCAGTGCTCACCATGGCTTGTCTACCTGCATTCCCAGCTTTTGATGTGCATCAGTCCCAAGCAAACCTAGCAGCATGTTGGGATAAATGGCTGAAGCGCTTTGTGATATTTCTGAAAGCCATGAACATAGCCGATGATACAAGAAAGAAAGCCATGTTATTACACTATGCAGGGGAGCAAGTCTATGATATCTTCACTACTCTGCCTAACACAGGGGAGGACAAGGACTATGAGCTCAGCAAAGCAGCATTGAGCAAACACTTCTCCCCGCACAGAAATGCAGCATTTGAAATCTTCAAATTTAGACAATCAAAGCAATCAGCCACAGAAAGCATTGATAAATATCATGTCCGGCTACGGCACCTTGCAGCTTACTGTGAGTTTACAGACGTAGACAAAGAAATCCAAACGCAGATAGTACAAGGATGTGTTTCTTCAAAGTTAAGAAGACAAGCACTCAGAGACCCTACTATGACCCTTGCTAAACTATTAGACACAGCACGTATAAATGATACTGCAGAGAAACAGGCAAAACTCATAGAGAGCAGTGAGCCAGAAGCACCATCTTCTATAGCAAAGCTTACACAGAAACCACAAGTGCAGGCGGCAACTTGTTACAACTGCGGTGGGTCGTATCCTCACCAGAATGTTTGTCCAGCAAAGGGTACAACCTGCCATAATTGTGGACAACGAAACCATTTTGCAAAAGTGTGCAGATCTACACCGCAGCAATCTGCTCGTCCCACAGTACAGCCCAGGTCACAGAAGGTCCAAGCACTGCAGCTGTCATATATGATAGTCTATATAGAGTCTAATGCATGGGTATAATGAGACACATGAGACATATGCTTCTTAAGCAGCTCTTGTATTGCTTCATACAAGTTAGTGCATCAACAGGATAAAGTAAATGCAAGTTGCAGAAGGCAAGGCAAAACAACCCAGGACATCAGAGTATTAAAGCATAGTACAAGTCTCAGGGAAAGCATTCAGAGTTCATTACTTCCCTGTCAGATATTGCTGGCACCCAGGATTCTGTGTTCATAAATGATTCCAGGCAGAATGAATCCAGGCTTCAGAGAGCAAGTCACAGACAGATTGCAGGCCTGATTCTGGAGCACAGGTTAACCAGCTGAAGTAGTTTAAAAGGGCAATTGGCAAGAAACAGGGCAGGGACATCAAAGCTGAGGACTCCATATTGTTTGAGGGCAAGAGTCAATGCACAGGACAGGAAACAAGATGGCCGACGACAAGCTGAGAACTCCATATTGGTTGAGGGCAAAAGTCATTACACATGACAGGACACAAGATGGCCGACAAAATACACCAAATGCAAAAAAGACTGAAAACCTTACATTACTCCCCCCTTAGGGACAGCCTCTGGATGGCCCCAGTCCAGGCTTTCCCGGGTACCTCCGATGGAACTGGCGGAGTAACCGAGGAGCATGGAGATTGGAGGCCGGCTCCCACGAGTTGTCCTCAGAAGAATAGCCCTGCCACTTTACCAGGTATTGCACCCCGTTTCTACGCAACCTGGAGTCCAGGATCCTTTCCACGACAAACTCCTCCTGGCCATCGATGAGTACCGGAGCAGGAGGGGAAGAAGAACGACCAGGGAATGAATTGGGAGTCACAGCCTTTAGTAGAGAAACGTGGAACACGGGGTGAATCCTCATAGATCTTGGAAGTTGAAGGCGACAGGCAACGTTGCTGACGAGCTTATTAATCTTATAGGGCCCAACGTACTTATGACCCAATTTGGATGATGGTACTCTCAATTTAAGGTTCTTAGTTGACAGCCAGACCAAATCTCCTACCTTGAAGGTTGGTGCAGGTTTACGAAACCTATCTGCCGCTTTTTTATACCTGTCCTGAGCTGATTCCAGATTCCCTTTAAGCAGATCGAGGTTCCTTTGTAGAGAGGTGATTCTGTCGGCTACAGCTGGAAGAGGTGAATCTATGGGAAGTCGAGGAAGGATGTTAGGATGATAACCCAAATTGGCATAAAAGGGTGACTGCTTGGTGGAAGCGCTCTGTGAGTTGTTATAAGAGAATTCAGCCAGTGGAAGCAAATCCACCCAGTCATCTTGTAGGTGGCAGATAAAACAGCGGAGATACTGTTCTAGGGTCTGATTAGTCCGCTCGGTTTGTCCATTTGTCTGCGGATGAAAGGCAGAAGACAGGTTAACTTTGATGTCCAACGCAGCACAGAAGTGCTGCCAAAACTTTGAAGTGAATTGCACCCCTCGATCAGATACAACCTCATCCGGTACGCCATGCAGGCGAAACACATTTTGAATGATTAAGTCCGATGTGTGTTTCGCAGTGGGTAGACCAACACACGGAATGAAATGGGCTGCCTTTGTTAACCGATCCACCACCACCAGAACTGTGTTCTTTCCTTGAGAGGTTGGCAACTCCACAATGAAGTCCATAGATATGGATCCCCATGGACGGGATGGAACGGGTAGGGGTTGTAATAGACCCGTAGGCGAAGATCGTGGAGTCTTGCATCTGGCACAGACTTCGCAAGAAGTGACGTAACCTAGAACATCTCTTCTGTATGTGGGCCACCAAAAGAAGCGAGACAGGAATTCTTGAGTCTTCAGAACTCCTCTATGCCCCGCTATCTTAGAATCGTGGACGAGTTGCAGTACTCTCACCCTGACTGCTTCAGGAATATACAGGCGTTGCCCCTGAATCCACACACCGTTCTTATATACAAGACTTACTTCACAAGACGGTTGTGCCAGCCAGGGATCCGTATGGTATGCTTCCTTGATGTCGTTAAGCAAGTCTTGATTATGAAGCACTCCCAGGAACCTGGAATCAGAGATAACAGTCTTACGAGACGTGAGTGGAAGTGTCTCAGTTGAGTAGAGTCTAGACAACGCATCGGCCTTTCCATTACGCGATCCTGGCCTATAGGAGATAACAAAACTGAATTGGTTTAAGAAAAGACTCCAACGAGCCTGGCGAGGAGTCAAGCACTTAGCCGATCTGATAAACTCAAGATTGCGGTGGTCAGTCAACACGATTATCTGCTGCGCAGCTCCCTGAAGGTGGTGTCTCCATTCCTTGAAGGCTGCGATGATGGCCAGTAATTCTCTATTACCCACGTCATAGTTCCGTTCTGCAGGAGACAACCGCCGGGAAAAGAAAGCACAGGGATGTAAGACTTCTTTCTCACCTGTCCTCTGGGAGAGGATAGCTCCGATGGCACTGTCTGAGGCATCCACCTCTATTATGAAGGCCAGTTCAGGGTTAGGATGCACCAGAATAGGTGCCGTGGTGAATTTCTCTTTCAAACGGGAAAATGCTTCTTGAGCCTGGGGGGTCCAGGTAAAAGCAGAGTTCTTGCGGGTAAGCCGTGTAATGGGAGACACAACCTCAGAAAAGTTCCTGATAAAACGCCTGTAGAAATTAGCAAACCCTATAAAGCGCTGGACCTCCTTCACATTCTTGGGGACCGGCCAGGCTTTAATGGCTTGGATCTTACCCTCATCCATACTAATTCCTCGTGATGACATTACATACCCCAGAAATTGGATCTCCGTTCGATGGAATTCGCACTTCTCCAGTTTGATATACAGATGGTGTTGTCGAAGGCGTTCTAAGACCATCTTCACATGTCTGTGATGCTCCTCTGTGGAATTAGAAAAAATCAAAATATCATCCAAATAAATGACAATGAATGTATCCAGGAGGTCCCTAAAAATGTCATTCACCAAATGTTGGAAAGTTGCTGGAGCATTACATAAACCGAACGGCATTACTAGATATTCAAAGTGTCCGTAGCGTGACCTGAAAGCTGTCTTCCATTCATCCCCAGGTCTAATGCGGACCAAGTTATAGGCCCCACGGAGATCCAACTTTGTAAAGAGTTTTGCATGCCGTACTCTCTCCAATAATTCAGGGATCAACGGTAGTGGGTAACGGTTTCTGATCGTGATTTTATTGAGCTCCCGATAGTCTATACAGGGCCTAAGAGATCCATCTTTCTTCTTCACAAAGAAGATTGGTGCACCAGCAGGAGATGAAGAGGGGCGTATGAAGCCCTTGGCTAGATGTTCATCTATATAGTCTTTGAGAGCCTTTAGCTCAGGCCCTGCCAAAGAGTAAATCTTGCCAAAAGGTATTCCCGCACCTGGTAACAGGTCTATTGGACAGTCATATGGACGGTGAGGGGGTAGCAGGTCTGCGTTCCTTTTGTCACACACGTCAGCATACTCACGGTATATGGCTGGTAGCTCAGAGACTGATGTTGGTCCTTTAGGAATGGAGCAGACTGAAGCTTCTGGACTTATCTGTTTCTCTGGAAAGTGCAGTTCTTTAGTTTCCCAGTTAATCGTAGGATTCTGAGCCTGCAGCCACGGCAGTCCTAGAATAATAGGGAAATGAGGAGAAGAGATGAGCATAAATGACAGACTCTCTTGATGGTCATTACCCATGAGGACCCTTAAGGGCTCCGTCTCCTGATCCACTGGTCCAGAGTTTAACAGTGAGCCATCTACGGTCTCCATCTGTACAGGAGTAGCCTTCTTTACTGAACGTACTCCAAGTTTCTCAGCGAAGGAGATGTCCATAAAATTGCCGCTTGCCCCTGAATCAATCATAGCGGAGGTAGATACCCAGACAGAGTGAACCCTGAGCTTGAGGGGAATAAAGCAATGAGAATTGTTGTTCTTACAACTCGGCTGGGAAACCGCTGAAAAAACCTGAAAAACTGCTGCAGTAACACGTGCATCCGGCTCAGAGATAACAGAGTTCAAGTCTGAGTAATCAATGTCTGTATCCTCTACTCTCTCTGGGATCTGTGGTTCGGACCTGACAGAACCCCTCTCACAGCACTCGCAGTGTATGATGGCTGCAGTTGTCTTACGAGAACGACTGGGGCAGTTTATAATGAAATGTCCTGACTTACCGCAATAGAAACACAGATTTTCCTTTACTCGATGTTCCTTACGTGCATCACTGACCCGTCTCTGTAAAGAGTCCACCTGCATAGGCTCAGGTTCGGGTTCTCGTATAATCCTGCTCAAGGACTCCTTAGCTGGAGAGGGAGGAAATAAATGATTAGTGCGCTTTATCTCCGACCATCTCTCCTGTCTGCGTTCAGTAAGCCGAGCATCGATCCGAATACAGTAGTTGATAAAATCTCCTAATGCTGTAGGTGGGTCGGCACGAGCGAGTTCGTCCTTAATCACAGAGGATAATCCTTTCCGGAAAACCGACTTCTTAGCAGAGCTATCCCAAGTGGTGTCGAGAGCCCATCTCCGGAAATCCAAAGCATACTCCGCTACCGAGCGCTTACCTTGGCTTAAAGTTAACATGGCTGATTCCGCTGTAGCACCGCGGTTTGGATCATCGAATACCTGCCCCATAGCTGAAATGAAAGCATCAAGATTATTTAGACAGTCATCGTCAGTCTCAATTAGGGGGTTTGCCCATGTGAGAGCTTTGTTGGAGAGCAGCATAATTATTGTCAATACTTTAGATCGCTCAGTAAGGAACTGTGGCGCATGAGCCGCAAAAAACAGTTTGCATTGATTAATGAATCCCCTGAATTTTTCCCGTTCACACGCCAAAACGGAATGGTGGTAGCTTGGGGATTCCAATAACCGGGGTTGAAGTTGGGATGTGGACGCGTCCCTCCAGAACCTCAATCCGGGTTCGTAAGTCCTGCGTGGTTTGTCCGAACACCTGCAGATTATGATCACCGCGATCCCGCAGGCTTGCAAAGCTGGTCTTCAATGCCTGTAGGTCAGCAAGGATTGAATCCGTCACGTCGCACAGATGTTTAACGGGGTCCTCCATATTCCCAGAAACTGCACGGCAGAGAGGCTGGAAAGGAAGAAAAGGAGCACAATAGTGTTTACCTGTGGTAACACTCCTGACTTAAAAGAAGGGAATGTGCTCACCTGGAAAGGTTGTGAGAAGCCACAACCACTATCATCACATATATCGATATCTCAGATCCACGGTCTGCAGCAGCTCTCCAATGGCAAAAGATCCAGAAATCTCTATACAGGTGGCAGCAGATGCAGCACTGTCCTAGACCCAGCAGACTCTATTATGGCTCCAGAATCTGTCATATATGATAGTCTATATAGAGTCTAATGCATGGGTATAATGAGACACATGAGACATATGCTTCTTAAGCAGCTCTTGTATTGCTTCATACAAGTTAGTGCATCAACAGGATAAAGTAAATGCAAGTTGCAGAAGGCAAGGCAAAACAACCCAGGACATCAGAGTATTAAAGCATAGTACAAGTCTCAGGGAAAGCATTCAGAGTTCATTACTTCCCTGTCAGATATTGCTGGCACCCAGGATTCTGTGTTCATAAATGATTCCAGGCAGAATGAATCCAGGCTTCAGAGAGCAAGTCACAGACAGATTGCAGGCCTGATTCTGGAGCACAGGTTAACCAGCTGAAGTAGTTTAAAAGGGCAATTGGCAAGAAACAGGGCAGGGACATCAAAGCTGAGGACTCCATATTGTTTGAGGGCAAGAGTCAATGCACAGGACAGGAAACAAGATGGCCGACGACAAGCTGAGAACTCCATATTGGTTGAGGGCAAAAGTCATTACACATGACAGGACACAAGATGGCCGACAAAATACACCAAATGCAAAAAAGACTGAAAACCTTACAGCAGCTTAATGACGAGGCTCAAAGCACTTACTTATTCTCAGTGACTGAGGAAGGATCTTGGGCTGTGCACATGATTAACAATCCAAAACGAGTCATCCTCATAAATGGCAATCCAGTGGAAGCCCTGGTGGACACAGGGGCGTCAGTCAATGTCATCAGTCATACAATCTATAATCAACTCCTGAACAGACCTGCTCTACAAAATACCAGCCTACAGATTTTCCCTTATGGTTCCGCAGCTGCGTTGCCCCTGTGTGGCAAATTTCAGTCAGAACTCACAGCTGAGGGGAAATCCATCACGGACACTTTTTACGCAGTGGAGTGCTCTGCAGATACGCTTCTCAGCTGCAGCAGCGCAGTGTCT
Organism: Allobates femoralis; assembly: GCA_033576535.1. NCBI lineage: Eukaryota > Metazoa > Chordata > Amphibia > Anura > Aromobatidae > Allobates > Allobates femoralis. The sequence goes on along the minus strand of JARQOC010000003.1, from coordinate 848,992,808 downwards.
CTAGGCCTGGTGAACCTGGTCAACAGCATTACAGGTTCTTCAGTCCCACATATTATGCAGAGGTACCCCAGTCTCTTTAAAGGCCTTGGTAAGCTAAAAGACAGTCAGATAAAGTTACATATTGATCAGTCGATACAGCCCTCCATCCAACCTCACAGGCGCATTCCCTTTCATGTCCGCAAACTTGTGGAGCAAGAATGCGAGACGAGAGGGAACCACGTGCCATAGATAGACATGGAGAGAGAGCGAGAGGGAACCATGTGCCACAGACAGACATGGAGAGCGAGACGAGAGGGAACCATGTGCCATAGACAGACATGGAGAGCGAGACAAGAGGGAACCATGTGCCATAGACAGACATGGAGAGCGAGGAGAGGAGAGGGAACCATGTGCCATAGACATGGAGAGCGAGCGAGAGGGAACCATGTGCCACAGACAAACATGGAGAGCGAGCGAGACGAGAGGGAACCATGTGCCATGGACAGACATGGAGAGCGAGCGAGACGAGAGGGAACCATGTGCCATAGACAGGCATGGAGAGCAAGCGAGACGAGAGGGAACCACGTGCCATAGATAGACATGGAGAGAGAACGAGAGGGAACCATGTGCCACAGACATGGAGAGCGAGACGAGAGGGAACCATGTGCCATAGACAGACATGGAGAGCGAGACAAGAGGGAACCATGTGCCATAGACAGACATGGAGAGCGAGCGAGAGGAGAGGGAACCATGTGCCATAGACATGGAGAGCGAGCGAGAGGGAACCATGTGCCACAGACAAACATGGAGAGCGAGCGAGACGAGAGGGAACCATGTGCCATAGACAGACATGGAGAGCGAGACGAGAGGGAACCATGTGCCATAGACAGACATGGAGAGCGAGCGAGACGAGAGGGAACCATGTGCTATAGACAGACATGGAGAGCGAGCGAGACAAGAGGGAACTATTTGCCATAGACAGACATGGAGAGCGAGCGTGACGAGAGGGAACTATGTGCCATAGACAGACATGGAGAGCGAGCGAGACGAGAGGGAACCATGTGCCATAGACAGACATGGAGAGCGAGCAAGACGAGAGGGAACCATGTGCCATAGACAGACATGGAGAGCGAGAGAGACGAGAGGGAGCTATGTGCCATAGACAGACATGGAGAGCGAGGGAGACGAGAGGGAACCATGTGCCATAGACAGACATGGAGAGTGAGCGAGACTAGAGGGAACCATGTGCCATAGACAGACATGGAGAGCGAATGAGACGAAAGGGAACCATGTGCCATAGACAGACATGGAGAGCGAGACTAGAGGGAACCATGTGCCATAGACAGACATGGAGAGCGAGCGAGAGGAGAGGGAACCATGTGCCATAGACAGACATGGAGAGCGAGACGAGAGGGAACCATGTGCCACAGACAGACATGGAGAGCGAGCGAGACGAGAGGGAACCATGTGCCACAGACAGACATGGAGAGCGAGCGAGACGAGAGGGAACCATGTGCCATAGACAGACATGGAGAGCGAGCAAGACGAGAGGGAACCATGTGCCATAGACAGACATGGAGAGCGAGCGAGAAGAGAGGGAACCATGTGCCACAGACAGACATGGAGAGCGAGCGAGACGAAAGGGAACCATGTGCCATAGACAGACATGGAGAGCGAGCAAGACGAGAGGGAACCATGTGCCATAGACAGACATGCAGAGCGAGCAAGACGAGAGGGAACCATGTGCCATAGACAGACATGGAGAGCGAGACGAGAGGGAATCATGTGCCAAAGACAGACATGGAGAGCAAGTGAGACGAGAAGAAACCATGTGCCATAGACAGACATGGAGAGCGAGCGAGACGAGAGGGAGCTATGTGCCATAGACAGACATGGAGAGCGAGCGCGAGAGGAGCTATGTGCCATAGACAGACATGGAGAGCGAGCGAGACGAGAGGGAGCTATGTGCCATAGACAGACATGGAGAGCGAGCGAGAGGGAGCTATGTGCAATAGACAGACATGGAGAGTGAGCGAGACGAGAGGGAACCATGTGCCACAGACAGACATGGAGAGCGAGCGAGACAAGAGGGAAGCATGTGCCATATACAGACATGGAGAGCGAGCGAGACGAGAGGGAACCATGTGCCACAGACAGACATGGAGAGCGAGAGGAGAGGGAACCATGTGCCATAGACAGACATGGAGAGCGAGCGAGACGAGAGGGAACCATGTGCCATAGTCAGACATGGAGAGCGAGACGAGAGGGAACCATGTGCCATAGATGGACATGGAGAGCGAGACGAGAGAAGAAACCATGTGCCATAGACAGACATGGATAATGAGCGAGACGAGAGGGAACTATGTGCCACAGACAGACATGGAGAGCGAGCGAGACGAGAGGGAACCATGTGCCACAGACAGCCATGGAGAGTGAGCGAGAGGAGACGGAACCATGTGGCATAGACAGACATGGAGAGCGAGTGAGACGAGAGGGAACCATGTGCCACAGACAGACATGGAGAGCGAGCGAGACGAGAGGGAACCATGTGCCATAGACAGGCATGGAGAGCAAGCGAGACGAGAGGGAACCACGTGCCATAGATAGACATGGAGAGAGAGCGAGAGGGAACCATGTGCCACAGACAGACATGGAGAGCGAGACGAGAGGGAACCATGTGCCATAGACAGACATGGAGAGCGAGACAAGAGGGAACCATGTGCCATAGACAGACATGGAGAGCGAGCGAGAGGAGAGGGAACCATGTGCCATAGACATGGAGAGCGAGCGAGAGGGAACCATGTGCCACAGACAAACATGGAGAGCGAGCGAGACGAGAGGGAACCATGTGCCATAGACAGACATGGAGAGCGAGACGAGAGGGAACCATGTGCCATAGACAGACATGGAGAGCGAGCGAGAGGAGAGGGAACCATGTGCCACAGACAGACATGGAGAGCGAGCGAGACGAGAGGGAACCATGTGCCACAGACAGACTTGGAGAGCGAGCGAGACGAGAGGGAACCATGTGCCATAGACAGACATGGAGAGCGAGCGAGACGAGAGGGAACCATGTGCCATAGACAGAAATGGAGAGCGAGCGAGACGAGAGGGAACCATGTGCCATAGACAGACATGGAGAGCGAGCGAGACGAGAGGGAGCTATGTGCCATAGACAGACATGGAGAGCGAGTGAGACGGAGAGGGAACCATGTGCCATAGACAGACATGGAGAGTGAGCGAGACTAGAGGGAACCATGTGCCATAGACAGACTGGAGAGCGAATGAGACGAAAGGGAACCATGTGCCATAGACAGACATGGAGAGCGAGCGAGAGGAGAGGGGAACCATGTGCCATAGACAGACATGGAGAGCGAGACGAGAGGGAACCATGTGCCACAGACAGACATGGAGAGGCGAGCGAGACGAGAGGGAACCATGTGCCACAGACAGACATGGAGAGCGAGCGAGACGAGAGGGAACCATGTGCCATAGACAGACATGGAGAGCGAGCGAGACGAGAGGGAACCATGTGCCATAGACAGACATGGAGAGCGAGCGAGACGAGAGGGAACCATGTGCCACGACAGACATGGAGAGCGAGTGAGACGAGAGGGAACCATGTGCCATAGACAGACATGGAGAGCGAGCGAGACAAGAGGGAACCATGTGCCATAGACAAACATGGAGAGCGAGCGAGAGGGAAACATGTGCCACAGACATGGAGAGCGAGCGAGAGGGAACCATGTGCCACAGACAGACATGGAGAGCGAGCGAGAGGGAACCATGTGCCACAGACAAACATGGAGAGCGAGCGAGACAAGACGGAACCATGTGCCATAGACAGACATGGAGAGCGAGACGAGAGGGAACCATGTGCCATAGACAGACATGGAGAGCGAGCGAGACGAGAGGGAACCATGTGCTATAGACAGACATGGAGAGCGAGCGAGACAAGAGGGAACTATTTGCCATAGACAGACATGGAGAGCGAGCGTGACGAGAGGGAACTATGTGCCATAGACAGACATGGAGAGCGAGCGAGACGAGAGGGAACCATGTGCCATAGACAGACATGGAGAGCGAGCAAGACGAGAGGGAACCATGTGCCATAGACAGACATGGAGAGCGAGAGAGACGAGAGGGAGCTATGTGCCATAGACAGACATGGAGAGCGAGTGAGACGAGAGGGAACCATGTGCCATAGACAGACATGGAGAGTGAGCGAGACTAGAGGGAACCATGTGCCATAGACAGACATGGAGAGCGAATGAGACGAAAGGGAACCATGTGCCATAGACAGACATGGAGAGCGAGACTAGAGGGAACCATGTGCCATAGACAGACATGGAGAGCGAGCGAGAGGAGAGGGAACCATGTGCCATAGACAGACATGGAGAGCGAGACGAGAGGGAACCATGTGCCACAGACAGACATGGAGAGCGAGCGAGACGAGAGGGAACCATCTGCCACAGACAGACATGGAGAGCGAGCGAGACGAGAGGGAACCATGTGCCATAGACAGACATGGAGAGCGAGCAAGACGAGAGGGAACCATGTGCCATAGACAGACATGGAGAGCGAGCGAGAAGAGAGGGAACCATGTGCCACAGACAGACATGGAGAGCGAGCGAGACGAAAGGGAACCATGTGCCATAGACAGACATGGAGAGCGAGCAAGACGAGAGGGAACCATGTGCCATAGACAGACATGCAGAGCGAGCAAGACGAGAGGGAACCATGTGCCATAGACAGACATGGAGAGCGAGACGAGAGGGAATCATGTGCCAAAGACAGACATGGAGAGCAAGTGAGACGAGAAGAAACCATGTGCCATAGACAGACATGGAGAGCGAGCGAGACGAGAGGGAGCTATGTGCCATAGACAGACATGGAGAGCGAGCGAGAGGGAGCTATGTGCCATAGACAGACATGGAGAGCGAGCGAGACGAGAGGGAGCTATGTGCCATAGACAGACATGGAGAGCGAGCGCGAGAGGGAGCTATGTGCAATAGACAGACATGGAGAGTGAGCGAGACGAGAGGGAACCATGTGCCACAGACAGACATGGAGAGCGAGCGAGACAAGAGGGAAGCATGTGCCATATACAGACATGGAGAGCGAGCGAGACGAGAGGGAACCATGTGCCACAGACAGACATGGAGAGCGAGAGGAGAGGGAACCATGTGCCATAGACAGACATGGAGAGCGAGCGAGACGAGAGGGAACCATGTGCCATAGTCAGACATGGAGAGCGAGACGAGAGGGAACCATGTGCCATAGATGGACATGGAGAGCGAGACGAGAAGAGAACCATGTGCCATAGACAGACATGGATAATGAGCGAGACGAGAGGGAACTATGTGCCACAGACAGACATGGAGAGCGAGCGAGACGAGAGGGAACCATGTGCCACAGACAGCCATGGAGAGTGAGCGAGAGGAGAGGGAACCATGTGCCATAGACAGACATGGAGAGCGAGTGAGACGAGAGGGAACCATGTGCCACAGACAGACATGGAGAGCGAGCGAGACGAGAGGGAACCATGTGCCATAGACAGGCATGGAGAGCAAGCGAGACGAGAGGGAACCACGTGCCATAGATAGACATGGAGAGAGAGCGAGAGGGAACCATGTGCCACAGACAGACATGGAGAGCGAGACGAGAGGGAACCATGTGCCATAGACAGACATGGAGAGCGAGACAAGAGGGAACCATGTGCCATAGACAGACATGGAGAGCGAGCGAGAGGAGAGGGAACCATGTGCCATAGACATGGAGAGCGAGCGAGAGGGAACCATGTGCCACAGACAAACATGGAGAGCGAGCGAGACGAGAGGGAACCATGTGCCAAGAAGACATGGAGAGCGAGCGAGAGGAGAAGGGAACCATGTGCTATAGACAGACATGGAGAGCGAGCGAGACAAGAGGGAACTATTTGCCATAGACAGACATGGAGAGCGAGCGTGACGAGAGGGAACCATGTGCCATAGACAGACATGGAGAGCGAGCGAGACGAGAGGGAACCATGTGCCATAGACAGAAATGGAGAGCGAGCGAGACGAGAGGGAACCATGTGCCATAGACAGACATGGAGAGCGAGCGAGACGAGAGGGAGCTATGTGCCATAGACAGACATGGAGAGCGAGTGAGACGAGAGGGAACCATGTGCCATAGACAGACATGGAGAGTGAGCGAGACTAGAGGGAACCATGTGCCATAGACAGACATGGAGAGCGAATGAGACGAAAGGGAACCATGTGCCATAGACAGACATGGAGAGCGAGCGAGAGGAGAGGGAACCATGTGCCATAGACAGACATGGAGAGCGAGACAAGAGGGAACCATGTGCCATAGACAGACATGGAGAGCGAGCGAGAGGAGAGGGAACCATGTGCCATAGACATGGAGAGCGAGCGAGAGGGAACCATGTGCCACAGACAAACATGGAGAGCGAGCGAGATGAGAGGGAACCATGTGCCATGGACAGACATGGAGAGCGAGCGAGACGAGAGGGAACCATGTGCCATAGACAGGCATGGAGAGCAAGTGAGACGAGAGGGAACCACGTGCCATAGATAGACATGGAGAGAGAACGAGAGGGAACCATGTGCCACAGACATGGAGAGCGAGACGAGAGGGAACCATGTGCCATAGACAGACATGGAGAGCGAGACAAGAGGGAACCATGTGCCATAGACAGACATGGAGAGCGAGCGAGAGGAGAGGGAACCATGTGCCATAGACATGGAGAGCGAGCGAGAGGGAACCATGTGCCACAGACAAACATGGAGAGCGAGCGAGACGAGAGGGAACCATGTGCCATAGACAGACATGGAGAGCGAGACGAGAGGGAGCTATGTGCCATAGACAGACATGGAGAGCGAGTGAGACGAGAGGGAACCATGTGCCATAGACAGACATGGAGAGTGAGCGAGACTAGAGGGAACCATGTGCCATAGACAGACATGGAGAGCGAATGAGACGAGAGGGAACCATGTGCCATGGACAGACATGGAGAGCGAGCGAGAGGAGAGGGAACCATGTGCCATAGACAGACATGGAGAGCGAGACGAGAGGGAACCATGTGCCACAGACAGACATGGAGAGCGAGCGAGACGAGAGGGAACCATGTGCCACAGACAGACTTGGAGAGCGAGCGAGACGAGAGGGAACCATGTGCCATAGACAGACATGGAGAGCGAGCGAGAGGAGAGGGAACCATGTGCTATAGACAGACATGGAGAGCGAGCGAGACAAGAGGGAACTATTTGCCATAGACAGACATGGAGAGCGAGCGTGACGAGAGGGAACTATGTGCCATAGACAGACATGGAGAGCGAGCGAGATGAGAGGGAACCATGTGCCATAGACAGACATGGAGAGCGAGCGAGACGAGAGGGAACCATGTGCCATAGACAGACATGGAGAGCGAGCGAGACGAGAGGGAGCTATGTGCCATAGACAGACATGGAGAGCGAGTGAGACGAGAGGGAACCATGTGCCATAGACAGACATGGAGAGTGAGCGAGACTAGAGGGAACCATGTGCCATAGACAGACATGGAGAGCGAATGAGACGAGAGGGAACCATGTGCCATGGACAGACATGGAGAGCGAGCGAGAGGAGAGGGAACCATGTGCCATAGACAGACATGGAGAGCGAGCGAGACGAGAGGGAACCATGTGCCACAGACAGACTTGGAGAGCGAGCGAGACGAGAGGGAACCATGTGCCATAGACAGACATGGAGAGCGAGCGAGACGAGAGGGAACCATGTGCCACAGACAGACTTGGAGAGCGAGCGAGACGAGAGGGAACCATGTGCCATAGACAGACATGGAGAGCGAGCGGAGACGAGAGGGAACCATGTGCCATAGACAGAAATGGAGAGCGAGCGAGACGAGAGGGAACCATGTGCCATAGACAGACATGGAGAGCGAGCGAGACGAGAGGGAGCTATGTGCCATAGACAGACATGGAGAGCGAGTGAGACGAGAGGGAACCATGTGCCATAGACAGACATGGAGAGTGAGCGAGACTAGAGGGAACCATGTGCCATAGACAGACATGGAGAGCGAATGAGACGAAAGGGAACCATGTGCCATAGACAGACATGGAGAGCGAGCGAGAGGAGAGGGAACCATGTGCCATAGACAGACATGGAGAGCGAGACGAGAGGGAACCATGTGCCACAGACAGACATGGAGAGCGAGCGAGACGAGAGGGAACCATGTGCCACAGACAGACATGGAGAGCGAGCGAGACGAGAGGGAACCATGTGCCATAGACAGACATGGAGAGCGAGCGAGACGAGAGGGAACCATGTGCCATAGACAGACATGGAGAGCGAGCGAGACGAGAGGGAACCATGTGCCACAGACAGACATGGAGAGCGAGTGAGACGAGAGGGAACCATGTGCCATAGACAGACATGGAGAGCGAGCGAGACAAGAGGGAACCATGTGCCATAGACAAACATGGAGAGCGAGCGAGAGGGAAACATGTGCCACAGACATGGAGAGCGAGCGAGAGGGAACCATGTGCCACAGACAGACATGGAGAGCGAGCGAGACGAGAGGGAACCATGTGCCATAGACAGACATGGAGAGCGAGCGAGACGAGAGGGAACCATGTGCCATAGACAGACATGGAGAGCGAGCGAGACGAGAGGGAACCATGTGCCATAGACAGACATGGAGAGCGAGCGAGACGAGAGGGAGCTATGTGCCATAGACAGACATGGAGAGCGAGCGAGAGGAGAGGGAACCATGTGCCATAGACAGACATAGCCTCAGACGTAAATCATTCCAACTCTCGAGTGACATGAAGCATGTGTCAGATCCATTAACTTCTCCTACTGGAAAATCACAGGAGACTCGGGGAGATTCCCAGAGGGGAGAAATGGAAGGAGAGAAAAGTGGTCAAAGCGGCTATAAAAAGGGATAGACACAGTTATTTAGTGTTAATCCATTTTATCCATCTCTGCTGTTCCCGAACTCCTATAATAAAAGGGGAATGTAACATCATATAAAGAGAGCAATCACCATTTCTCTTCCATTTATATGCAGAAGCTATTGTCAGGATTAGAAGGCTGGACTTGCCGAAAAAGAACAAATCAAAACTACTGGACGAATCATATGCAGATGATATAACATTGATAGCAACAAGTAGATGGAATGATCGATCATTACGGAAGGTCAAGATGGAGCTCGAACATTGGTCTGCTGGTCAAAACAAAGAAGGCAAAGATAGTGACTACTGCCAAAAGATATGACCAGGACACGTGTGAGATGGACGGCGACAATATGAAAGTGATAAAGGATTCACCCTACTCGGATCAATGATCACTCAATATCCAGCGATGAGATTGGAAGTCAATAGGAGAAAAGCTATGGGCAAATCAACCATGAAGTCACTGGACGAGGACTTCACATCAAGGAACATCTCACTGGTGATGAAGACACGGCTCCTACATAGTCTGGTCTGTTCTGTAGTAACATATGGAGGTGACACCTGTATGACAAAGAAACAAGACAGAGGAAGAATCAACACCTTCATAATGTGGAGCTGGAGAAGGATGATATCAATACCATGGATGGCAAGAAGAACAAACATCAATACTGGAACAAATCAACCAGACATGTCACTGGAAGGAAGATCACCAAGATACGACTTGTCTACACATCATACGAAGAGAGCGATCACTGGAGGAGGACATCATGGAGGAAGAATAGAAGGGACAAGGCGAAGAGGAAGACCAGCAAATTGATGGCTTGATACTATCAAGATAACGTCGGATAAGACAATGGTGGATCTATCTCTGCTTGGAGAAGATCCTGGTGGACCTATCTATGCTTGGAGAAGATCCTGGTGGACCTATCTAGGCTTGGAGAAGATCCTGGTGGACCTATCTAGGCTTGGAGAAGATCCTGATGGATCTATCTAAGCTGCACAAGATCAATCTTCCTACAGAGCATTCACCAATCAAGTCACCATGGCTTCAGATTGAGCTGAAGGCCACTAAAATAAAAAAGTTATGGACGTGAAGGCAGAACACCCAATATTTAGATGCAGGCTTCGAAGTTTGGGAATTCTGTGTTAAATGAATTATTGGGTGGAATTCCTATCTCCAAGGGGCCAGATCGTATACAGCATACAGGGGGGCAAATGTCAGAACCACTGTATCCTCTTCCTGGGCATGATGGATAAATGGAGTGATCTGGGGGAAGGGGGTGAGGTCTACATGTTGTCTACTTACAGAATGGGGCTGTATCGTGCACATATTCATGCACCTCTGACAAAATTTAAGCCTGGTTGTCAACTTGGTTCTGCACTTCCGACATTGGTCAGATAAGAAAACAGTAAAAAGATCATGAGGAAGAAAACATTTAGATTTACATTAAAGGTGTTGTCCACCCTTCAGATTCTATATTACCCCCAGGTATAATAAAAAAGCTTACACTCACCTCCCCTCTGCAGCCTTGGTTCCAGTGGTGTCGGTACTTATGTTCCCGGGGCTCATGTGACATGTGACGCTCACTTCCTGTTGATTAACTCATTTGTCCAAAGATGGGGAGAAGCTGGTGATGATTGGATGTGGGGCTCGTGTGACATCACAAAATCACATGAGCCTTAGCAACCCGAGTACTAACACCGCTGGAGCCTCGCCAGCACGGAGGAGGTGAGTATAGGCTTATTTATTCTACTTGGTGGAAAGGTGGAATGCAAAGGGGTTTGCCTAGCACTGGACAACCTCTTTAATTACACATGTAAGTGTATGGGAGAGTCATTCCATGGGGAGCAAAAAGGTGCAGCCGAAAGCGACTGAAAGCTTTTAACTGCTCTGTCTGTGTGTCCAAAATGCAAGAAAGCACTGTGGACAACATGGATTTCAGGCAAGGACACATTATACCTATACACACACTGTCCTGCTAATGCACCCCAGGGCCGTGGGGTACTCGGAACCGGACTATTAAGCAGTTCTGGGGAGTCACAGGGGTCGAGACCTGGCTTCCGTGACCCTGGGTTCAGTTGTAAAAGGCAGTTCTTGGCTTGTGTAGGTAAAGCGGTGGTTTATAAGGGAGTCATTCATGACGCCACCTGTGGTTTGTGGCTATGGGTAGCCACCACTACCTCTGGGATGATGGACGGGCAGCTAGGATGGAGTGGCACCCCACGGGCGGAGCGGATCCCCAGGGTAGTAGATGTTGAAAACTGCAGGGTGCAGGATGGAGGGTGCACATTAACAGACAAGACTCATGTTTTGTTGGTTTCTGAAATCCTTTACTGATGATACCGACACAGGGACAGATGAAATCGATGGAATCCAGCAACCTCGGAGCAACTCGGGGATCACCACACCCAGCAAGTTCTGAGGCTTCCCTGCTGCGCTTACTCCTGTTGGTCTCTTCTGCTGCTTGAAGCTGAGCTGTGGCTCTCTCTCTCCCTCTCCTGCACATGCTGGTATGACAGGCAGCTCGAGTCCTTTACTAGACCCACTTCACGGGCGGCTGCTCCTGGGCTCTTCACGCTGCTTTGCCTCCGAGTACTTGGTGTGGATGGGAAACTTGGAATTCCCCACCCTTCGGTATTGACTGCTGGGTCGTTAGGTCCTGCACAGCCTCGAACTCCGGTGTCTGTTGTCTGGTGCTTACTCCTCTAGGGTGAGCTTGACACTGCTCTGCTCCTCAGGCTCTCCTCTCCTTCCTCAGACCCTTGCCTACGGGTCATTCAAGCTAAGTCTGGCTCTCCTGGGACGAGCTTAGCACGGCTCCAGTCCACAGGAAGTCTTCCTCAGTACTGCTCCGTACTGAACTAACTCCGCCCCAGACCAGAATTTATAGGGAAGCTCACCCTAAACCTGGGTTAGATCTTCCCCTTTAGGCCTGGAGGCAGAATGGTGTTGTGTGCTTTGGTTTTGCCTGTTGTGAATACCCTCTGTTGCTCTCAGGTATGACACTACCCCCTGGGGGAGATAATTACATAGTGGCATCTGGACTCTGAGGTGCCACATTCCCCCTAGTGAAATTCAGTACTCTGGGACTGAGGTAACCTTTTTTAACCCCTAGACGACAGCCTAACGTCTACAGACGTCGGAAAAAAAGGGTACTAAAGCCTAGCCGACGTCTGTAGACGTTGGCAGGAAAAAGCTCTATAGCGCCGCCCCTGGAGCTAATACCTCTAGGGTGTCAATGTACCGATTGTAGCTGACACCCTAGAGATTAGGAATTAGCTGATTTTGTACCCGCACCTGTGATGTGATGACCGGTAAACACCGTTTACCGATCATCACATCACAAACAGTGACAGTGCCGGTAAAAAGTACTTTCACTTTAATCCGACATGAAAACACATGTCGGATTAAAGTGAAACAGCAACCCCTCACTGCCCAAAGACCCCCAGTACTGGGGATCACCCCCCCCACCCCCATCCCTCCCCCACAACATCCAAAATGGTGGCGCATGTAAAAACGCGCCGCCTCCCCTGCAGCTGCATGCGATCTGACATGTCACAAGTCAGATCGCATGACTGACACATCCCCCTGTGCCCCCCAACACTTTCTGCAGCCTCCGACCCCCTCCAGCCCCCCATCTCCAGCTCCTCCAGCCCCCCCAGCCTCGCTCCTCCAGCCCCCTCCTTGCTCCTCCAGCACCTCCAGCCTCGCTCCTCCAGCCCCCTCCTTGCTCCTCCAGCCCCTTCCTCCAGTTTCCCTCCGCTCCTCCAGCCCCGCTCCTCTGATACCCACAGCCCCCCATCTTTACCCCCTCCAGCCCCGCTCCTCTAACCCTCTCCGCTCCTCTTACCCCCGCTCCTCCGCTTCTGCAGCACCGCTCCGGCTCCCCTCCTCGCTCCTCCGGCCCCGCTCCTGCAGCACCGCTCCTCCAGCTTCCCTCCTCCTTTCTCTCTCACCCGCTCCGCGATCCTGGAGTCCCGATCCTGGGGTCCCGCTCCTGGATCCTGGGGTCCCGCTCCTGGATCCTGGAGTCCCGATCCTGTGGTCCCGCTCCTGGATCCTGGCACCAGCAGACTGTCTCCTCTTCTGTGCGCGCCGCTGTGTGCGCGCACTCTCAGGGGAATGATAGGTCATGAACTCTGTAAGTTCATGACCTATCATTCCCCTGGGGTCACACAGGGGTTAAGTGATCTTCATGGTGATCTGCTTTAGAGATCATGAAGATCAGTTAACCCCTGTGTGGTCCCTGGATTGTGATGGGTCATGACCTTAGAGTTCATGACCTATCATTCCCCTGAGGTCAAACAAGGGTTAAGTCATGAACTCTAAGTTCATGACCCATCACAATCCAGGAGTCACACAGGGGTGCCTTTACACGCCGTAACCGTGGAGAGAAATATTGACGGCGATATGTCGCCTTGCAATAATCGCCGTCAAAATCTCTCCCAATTGCGGCATGTAATTGGGGAATTTGGTGGCAAAATGTTGCCTCGCCACGGTCGCCTGATCTCTGTGCAGTGCTCTGCAATCAGGCGACCGTGGCGAGGCGACATATCGCCGCCAAATTCCCCAATTACACGCCGCAATTGGGAGGGATTTTGAACGGCGATTATTGCAAGGCAACACATCGCCATCAATATTTCTCGCCGCGGTTGCGGCGTGTAAATGTACCCTTAGAGATTATTATGTGTGACCCCAGGATCGTGATAGGTCATGAACGCTGTAAGTTCATGACCTATCATTCCCCTTGGAGAGTGCCTTATTATAGCATATGGGGGATGCCCCCATATGCTATAACACCGAGAAACATCGCGGAACCGCCCACTGGACTACGTCGGACATCACCGCCCACTGGACTACGTCGGACGCCACAGACAAATAAAGATGGGGTCTAAATTGTGTTTGTTTTTTTTCTAATAAAAAAATCTTTCTCTGTGTTGTGTCTTCTTTACAATTTACTAGAGATTCCTAATGGCGGGTCTAACATTGGCCCTATATTATGAATCTCGGGCTTAGTGCCAGCTGCCGAAAAGCTGGCATTAACCCCTTATTACCCAGTCTGCCACCGCTACACGGCAGCTGGAAGAGCTGGATACAGCGCTAGAAAATGGCGCTTCTATGAATGCGCCATTTTCTGGGGCGGCTGCGAGCTGCAATTCGCAGCGGGGGGGGCCCAGAATGCTTGGGCCTCCCTACGCTGAGGATTCCAGCCCCCAGCTGCCTAGTTGTACCTGGCTGGCCCAAAAACATGGCGAAGCCCACGCCGTTTTATTAAAAATTATTTCATGAAATAATAAAAAAAAAAAGGGCTTCCCTATATTTTTGGTTTCCAGCCAGGTAAAACTAGGCAGAAGGGGTTGGTGGCAGCCCGTAGCTGCCTGCTGTACCTGGCTGGACCAAAAGTGTGGCGAAGCCCCACGTAATTTTTTTTTTCAAATTTAATAAAGAAATACTAGAAAAAAAATGCAGGAGAGGAGACGACCAGGACACGGTGTTTCCGGATCTTGTGCACATGCTCTAAGGCTGCTTTCACATCAGCGGCTTTTGCCGATCGCGGCAGATGTGGTGAAAAAAACGCATCTGCCGCGATTACCGCATAACCGCTGCATTTGCGGCACAGTTGCGGCAAGCCCCATGCAATGTCTATGGGGCTTGCGGTAAGTGTGCGGCACGAGCGGCAAGTGTGGTTTCGGCACTTGCAGCAGGTGCAGCCGCGAAAAAAAACGCGGTCAGACTCGTTTTTTTTGCGGCCGCATCTGCAGCAAGTGCTGATACTGCACTTGCCGCACCTGCCGCAAGCCCGCATAGACATTCTATGGGGCTTGCCGCAACTGTGCCGCAAGTGCAGCAGTTATGCGGTAATCGCGGCAGATGCGTTTTTTTCACCGCCTCTGCCGTGAACGTCAAAAACCGCTGATGTGAAAGTACCCTAAAAGTGAGAAATTGTGTGAAAAAAAGAAAATGTTCAATATGACGTTATCAAATTCTGTGAAGTAGCTGTAGGTTCTAAATGCTCACTATACCACTAGATATAATCCGTGAGGATTGCCCAACAAATTTTAGGATGTGTTTTATCCTGTTGCTCATGTGAAAATTAAAAAATTGAGGACAAAAGAAAGTTTTTGTGAAAAAAAAAAGTACTTTTTCATTTTTACGGATCAATTTGTGAAGCACCAGAGGGTTCAAAGTGCTCACTATGCATCTAAATAAATTCCTTGGGGTGTCTAGTTTCCAAAATGGGGTCACTTGTAGGGGAGCTCCAATTTTTAGGCACACAGGGGCTCCCCATATGCGACATGGTGTCCGCTAACAATTTGAATGGAAAATTAGCTCCAATAGTTAGCGGACACCATGTCGCGTATGGAGAGCCCCCGTGTGCCTAAACATTGGAGCTCCCCCACAAGTGACCCCATTTTGGAAACTAGACACCCCAAGGAATTTATTTAGATGCATAGTGAGCACTTTGAACCCTCTGGTGCTTCACAAATTGATCCGTAAAAATGAAAAAGTACTTTTTTTTTCACAAAAACTTTCTTTTGTCCTCAATTTTTTAATTTTCACATGAGCAACAGGATAAAACACATCCTAAAATTTGTTGGGCAATTTCTCCTGAGTACACCGATACCTCATATGTGGTCATAAACCACTGTTTGGGAGCACGGCAGGACTCGAAAGGGAAGGAGCGCCATTTCACTTTTTGAATGGAAACTTAGCTCCAAAAATCAAATTGCGCTCCCTTCCTTCTGAGCCCTGCTGTGCGCCCAAACAGTGGTTTATGACCACTTATGAGGTATCGGTGTACTCAGGAGAAATTGCCCAACAAATTTTAGGATGCATTTTATCCTGTTGCCCATGTGAAAATGAAAAAATTGAGGCTAAAAGAACATTTTTGTTGGAAAAATTAAAATGTCCATTTTTTGTTTCCACTTTGCTTTAGTTCCTGTGAAGCACCTGAAGGGTTAATAATCTTCATGAATATAGTTTTGAGTAGCTTGAGGGGTGCAGTTTTCAGAATGGTGTCACTTTTGGGTGTTTTCTTTCATGTACACCCCTGAAAGGGACTTCAAATGTGATGTGGTCACTAAAAAAATGGTTTTGTAAATTTTGCTGGAAAAATGAGAAATTGCTGATGAACTTTGAACCCTTATAACTTTTTGTGAAATTTTCAAAATTTTTGCCAATTTTTTTATATTTTCACAAATAAACACAAAAATAATTGACCTAAATTTACTACCAACATGAAGCCCAATATGTCACGAAAAAACAATCTCAGAATCGCTCGGATCCAATGAAGCGTTCCAGAGATATAACCTCATAAAGGGAGAGTGGTCAGAATTACAAAAAACGGTCTGGTCATTAAGGTGGAAATTGGCTCAGTCACTAAGGGGTTAAAGAGAGAAATATAAACAATAACAAGATTAAATGACAATAAAAGTGTACAGAGTCTCAAAATTCAAAAATACAAAAACTAATAAAAAATGCAAAGCAGTCACTCTGGTAATTAGTCCATCCACCATTGGCTGAATATACACTAAGTCTTTACCACAACCAGTCCAGTGGCATAATGGTCCATTTTTAATGATATTAAAAGTTCAAGGATATTTAAAAGTTCATACAGTAAAGTCTCTGAAGGTGCATACGCTTGGTGGTTGCATGGTTATCTATTTACATCTTTATGTACAAACAAGAAAAACATATTTACATTTAAACTCATCTGAACTGCACTATTAATCCTGGTATCTAACTGAGATGTGACCTTGGGTACTGCGCTGGGATTTTCGCATAGCCGTGTCTATTGGTGTCCCACTAGTGTCTGTACTTTAAGTAGGCCTATGTCTTACAGGTAGGCTAAGCAACTTTCTGCGACTTTTTAAGGTACCTTCACACGCCTGGCGATATGAGGCGATCTAATGTGCGCATGCACGTTTTTCATGGTCACCTCAGATCGCCGATGGCGGCCTCACACGCCGCAATTGCGCCCTGAAAGTAAGGCGATGTGTCGCTCCGGCAGTCACCTCACGTACAGCAGAAGCAATCCTGCCTAATCCCATCCCCGGTTCACACGCCACAAGCTCAAAGGCAATGTGGGAGTACATGTTCAGCGCGGCGAAGAGATAGGCGTGCCGCAGTGGTTTACAACGCGCCCCATACGCGCTTATTGGACAACGCAAGAGCGTTCTGATTGGTCAGCCTGCTCTGAAAGGCTGGCTAATACATGACGCCATTGCCATTGTGTGGTCTTGGACGGACAGCTCATCAAATATGGCACGGTGTCAATTGAAAGCCAATGGGAACACAGTAGCCCACACCAATCAGTTCACACGGGGCGCGGACTACAGCACGCTGTGGCACACCTACGGGAAATCATAGGCGACGCTGATTCCATTACTATCGCCCTATCACACGCCACTACACGGAAATATCGCCTTCAGTGCTCAGGAATCAGGCGACAGCCGAGAGGCGATGTATCGCCGCGAAATTCCCCAATCACACGCCGCAACTGTGAGGCAATTTCACGGCGATTGCTCCGGGGCGACGTATCGCCTTTAGGATCCCCAGGCAAGATTGCGGCATGTGAAGGTACCTTTAGACTTACCATGAGAATGACAGACTCACTGTTAGTAGGGGATTGTTCTTCCTGTTCTTCTACAAGTGCTTCTGATACCTCAGTTGGCGGTTCTTCACATTTTGCTGGTTCTGGTACCACTGTTTGAGGAAAAGCTAACATGGGAACAACTATTGCTCCATTGTACTGCGTCCATGTCTTTGGAAAGTCTCCCAACACTATATGAATTACTTCCTCTGCTTTAGCTTTCACTGGCAACGGATCTTCTGGTACTCTCTCCTGGACCTTCAATGCTTCAGGACATATTTTAAGATGGTCTCTTGACACTGCTGTTGATGTCTTCCCGTCGTCTTTACTCACTAAGCACACCTTGGTATTGTTAAAAGTTTGATGGTAACACGGTGTAGGGTACTGCTTCCCACTGATCGTCTAGTTAGTTGGTACGTCTCTTTCTCTTGAGAACTTGCACACCTGGTTTCAAAGGGGTTGCAGGAGCATGCTGGTTATATGCTCTCTCTTGTCTTTCTCTTGCTTGTGACAGACCTTTGTCAACGCACTCTTGCACTTAGCGATACTTCTGTTGACGTTCTGTATCCCAATCTGTTTCTGGTATATCTGCATCTGGCTTCACAATTCCCATATCCAAGTATATAGGCAGCTTACCAGGTCTTGCTCTCATTAGGTAGGCTGGACTACAGTTGGTGAAACTCACAGGAACATGGTTATATAAGTCCACTATGTCTGGCAACTTCTCTGGCCACATGTTTCTTTCTTCCACCGGCAATGTCTTTAGCAGGTCAATGACTACCTGGTTTATCTTCTCACACATTCCATTTCTTTGTGAGTGCTATGGCATTGTTCTTATTTTCTACACCCATACATATTACAGACCTCTTGAAAGATCTCCGCTGCAAAGGCTGGTCCTTAGTCTGTCAACACCTGCTCAGGGTAACCATTGGGTCTGCAGAAATAAGCCTGAAATGCTGTAGCCGCTCTTTTGTTGGTGAGGTCCTTCACAGGTACCACTACAAGAAAACGAGAGTAATGGTCGACTATGGTCAGGGCATAGACATGACCTGATCTACTCTGGATCAGCTTCACGTGATCCAAGGCCACAAGTTCAAGCGGTTGGTTGCTAACAATGAGCTGGAGTGGGGCTCTCTGACTGTCTCGATCTTTTCTCCTCAGGCTGCATGGACCACAGTCTCTACACAAGGTTTCAATGCTTCTTCTCATGCCAACCCATTAGAACATCTCTCTCAACAGAACCTCTAACTTTTTCCACCCGAAGTGCCCTGCACCATAGTCGTATGCTCTAGGACCATCTGAACATCACTTTTTGGCACTACAATCTGCCAGACAAGTTTGTGGGTTCTGGGATCAGTATGACGTCTGAACTGTTTACCCCCATATATGAACAAGCCTACTTTGCTCTTTCCACAGCTGTTGTGCCTCTTGTGGGGCATCTGGACCAGGGTATGAGCCTACCTGCGTCAATAGTTCCTTGACTAAGTGTACAGCTGGATCACTGTCTTGCGTTTCTGCCCATCTATGGTGGGGTAACGGGTTCAACAAGGCTTCTTGACGTTTGTCTTTCCCGTGGTTTTTACATTGTATATTATGAGGGCAGTGAAAAG
Source organism: Allobates femoralis (assembly GCA_033576535.1). Lineage (NCBI taxonomy): Eukaryota > Metazoa > Chordata > Amphibia > Anura > Aromobatidae > Allobates > Allobates femoralis. Next base: position 848,973,671 of record JARQOC010000003.1, on the reverse strand, counting down.
TCGGTCACTCTATCTCTTCCAGCTCCTCCGCTTCTTCCTCCATGTCCTGCAAGTGAGGCATCTTGGACAATGCATCAGCGTTTGGTGTTCTTGTGACCTGCCCGATTCTTGATGGTAACATTGTAATTTGACAATTCACCACTCTTCTAGTGTGCCTAATTTCGCTGTCTGCAGGTGAGTCAATGGGTTATTATCCGTGAAGATGGTGAATTTGGCTGCAGCCAGGTAATGCCTAAAACGTTCTGTAACTGTCCAGACTATGGCTAGAAACTCTAACTTGAATGAACTGTAGTTCTCTGGGGTCCTTTCTGCAGGACGGAGCTTCCTGCTTGCAATTCTTACGTTTGGTTGGGTACTACAGAAGATTCATAAAGGGCTACACAAAGATGGCAGCGCCTCTACAAGATCTTCTGGTAGGCCAATCTAAGAAGAGAAGATCTTCAGAGCCACCATTGGAATGGGGAGAAGAACAAGAAGATTCCTTCCAACAGATGAAGCAGGCTCTAACAGGCAGGGGCTGGCTGATGGACCTAGGACCTAGCCCTAGGTGGCAGTCTGAGCAAGGCGATGAGCAGGGGGGAGGTGTGCTATCAGTGCCAGGTGAGGAGTGGGGAGGGGGTGCTATCAGAGCCAGGTGAGGAGCGGGGGGGGAAACTGTTACTCACCACGACGGCCGTCCCCTTCCTGAGTCCCGCTATCATTGCGGCAACTGCAGCCGCAAAACAAGTCCGAGCAGCCCTTATCATTAGGGGGCGGCCCTAAATTAGGGCAATACCACCAGCCTGGGGGGCACTTTCCCTCCTGCCACCTGGGCCAGTCCGCCCCTGCTAACCGGTGAGGAAATCCTGGCTTACCCAGATTATGACCTACCATTCGTCCTTTACACCGACACAAGCAATGTAGGTCTGGGAGCAGTCCTTTCCCAGATTCAAGATGGTAGAGAGAGAATAATTGCCTACGCCAGCAGAAAACTTCGACCCACCGAGAGGAACCCGAAAAACTACAGTTCCTTTAAGTTGGAGTTCCTGGCCTTGGCCTGGGCTATAACAGAAAGGTTCAAGCATTACCTGGCAGCTTTGAAATTTACCGTCTACATGGAGCAACGCTGGATGGCCCGACTATCGAACTATGACTTTATTATCAAATACCGAGCAGGCCACATAACATAAATGCTGATGCCCTCTCCAGAAACCCTCAAGTACATCTACAAGGACTTGAAGAAGAAGAGGATGACTTAGAGGAAATAGAACTCCCAGCTTTCCATAAAAGTAGAAAATGGAAAATGACTGAAGATCACATCTACCAGAACCGTCAAGACTGTTGAACTAAACCCGTTGCCTCACTCTGGATGGAAGGAAACTCAAGACAGTGATCCGGCAGTGAGCCTTGTAAAGAAGTTAATAACCCAACCGGATTCCCAACTTGAAAAGAATGCTCCACCAGAGGCCCAGTACCTGTGGAAAGAAGCAAATTATTCATCTATCAAGGTCAATTGTGCAGACGGTATATCAATCCAAGAACACATGAAATGGCATGGCAAGTTGTGGTTCCAAAGAGGGATGTCCAAATGGTATTGGAAGCGTACCACGATGGAGCGGGACACTTTGGATGGAGAAAACTGGAAATATTGTTATGTGAGAGATTCTATTGGATCAGCATGAGAGCCTCCATAGAGAGATGGTGTAAAAATTATGGACTATGCTCATTAAGAAGAAGAGATCGTAACAGCCAGGAAGCACCACTCAAGCCTATCATCACCAAACAACCCTTAGAACTGGTAGCCATAGATCATGTCAAACTTACACCCAGCAAATCAGGCTACACCTATGCTCTTACCATTGTTAGACCACTATTCCAGATTCCTTGTGGTAGCCCCGGTAAAAGACTTAACAGCTCAGACACCAGCAAGAACATTTCAAGCCTATTTCTGCAGACCACATGGTTATCCAGAACAGATATTGACAGACCAAGGTCCTGCCTTTGAAGCTGAAATATTTCAAGAGTTTTGTCGCCTATACCGATGCAAGAAAATTCGCACCATGCCTTACCATCCTCAAACTAATGGAATGTGCGAAAAGATGAATCACGTGGTAATTGAATTGCTGAAAACTCTGCCCTTAGCAGTATGAAACCAATGGCCAGAGAAGTTACCAGATCTTGTTGACATCTACAACAACATCCCAGTAAGGCTGGCTTCACATTTGCGTATGGGAAGGCAGCGTATTGCTGCGTTCCCATACGCAGTCAAACGCATGCGCACTGCGTTCCTATGTTTAACATAGGAACGCATGGTGCCTGCGTTTGCTGCGTTCGGGTGCGGATGCGGACGATATCTGCTGCTTCCGGTGTCCAGCATCCGCACCCGGGACGCAGCATGTTGGTTTTTTTTGTGCGTTTGGGGACCTTGGAAAATCAGCAAGCGTCCCCAAGCGCACAAAAAATGCATTGCCTTCAATGGGTCCGCAGTGTTCTGCGCTTGACAGCGCAGGAGAACGCTGCGGACCCATTGAAAAATCTCCCGGTGGCCGGCGGTGATGTCACAGGAGCTCACCGACGGCCACCGGGAGATCAGCTGGAGCCTCTGCTGTCCTCCGCCTCCCGGCCGCTCGTAATGTGCTAGCGATGTCGGCGGGGAGAACAGCTGATCTGACAGCTGTTTGAATCTTCCCGCGCCGACATCTCCTCTCGATGTCGGCGCGGGAAGATTCAAACAGCTGTCAGATCAGCTGTTCTCCCCGCCGACACGTCCCGGAGGTTACCGGCGGCCGGGAGGCGGAGATCTCCGGCGCCGATTGGCTGGCAGCCTGCACAGTGATGTGTCCGCAGGCGGACATTCTCCGCTGCGGACACATCTTTTGGACCCTGCTTTGCACTGCGTATGTGTCTGCATGCGATCAGCAGGCAGACACATACGCAAATGTGAAGCCAGCCTAAGCTCAACAAATTGTACCCCTGCATACCTCATGAGAGCAAGACCAGGAAAATTGCCATTAGACTTTGAGATAGGCATAGTAGTTCCTGAAGCAGATACTACAGATGCAGATTGGGATACTCGTAGGATAGAACAATATCAGAAAATCCAAGAATGCGTTGAGAGAAGTCTGGAAAAATCTACACAAAAATAAGAAACCAACTTTAACAAAAGTGCGCAAGGAACGCCCTTAACACCAGGTGAATTGGTTTTGAAAAGAAAAAGAAGAATGCACAAACTAGATGATCAATGAGAAAAAGAACCATACACTGTATTACCATCTGAATTTGACAACCAGAGACCATGGCGAAACCACAGCAACAGTGTTTAGGGATCATTTGAAGAAGTGCCCTCAATAGCTTCAACCAGAAGAAAATGTACCTTGTCCAAAACCTGAGACAGGGAAGGCAAAGATAATCCAAACACTCATTGGAGAGTTACCAGCGAATTGTCCTCAAATAGAAGGTACATACCTTATTCCAACTTTGATGTTCCCACCAGCAGTAGAAGTGCCAAGAGTAGAAGAACCAACCGTTGTATCGGAACTAGAATCCTGCAATCGGTGTACCTGGCATTCCTACGGTGAGAATCAGAAGACACTCAGGCATACCTGTTACGCAGATCAACACATGGATCAGTAAGTAGTGTCCACTCTATACCAGGCGTACATACTAGTGGCATATCAGTTTTATGAAGGTCAACACGTAGCAACTTGGGACAACCACCACTTAGGTACAGAGAATAAGCCATAACATGTGGGAAAATGTAAATATATTCAGAATGTAAATATGTTTAAATTATATGTATGCTAATGTACAGAAAAGGGTAAAGAGTAGGCAAAATAACCCAGACCAGGTACACAACATCGGTAAGAGGGGTGAGTGGAGTTGGCGTAAGGAGCTGTCTAGGGAGAGCAAAATCTTGGCTAATAGGTGACCCCAGGGCCAGGAGGCCTACAGCGCTTGTGACCTGGTAGAGGCCCCTGCAGTACCTAGGACTCCTACGCCGAAGCACCCGTAGTGTTTTTTGTTGTGTTTTTTTAACTTTAAGCGTACAGAGACTTTGCCTGTTGGACTTTTGAATTTTCCTTCTTATTTTCAAAAAATAGACCATAGCCACAGGACTGGTAGTGGCAAACACCTGTTTAAACCCTTTAAACAGCCTGCAGCGGATGGACTATCGTTGTATGGACCGTTTTCTTATTTATACCTGGTTTTTGTAAATTTTTAATTTTGAGACTCTGTTCAATTGTCAAACGTAAATAGTTAAGATATGTTATGGTTATGGAAAAATGTTTCAGTCCCGGAGGACTGTATTTAACTAGGGGGGAATGTGGCACCCCTGCAGGGGATTGCCACAGGATCCACCGATGCAAGGAGGGACTTACACCTTGGTTCACACAGCACACAACACCTTCCACCCCAGACCTGAAGGGGGAGCTCTACTGGCTCCCTTAAGCCAGTTCCCCTTTAAAAGATGCAGGCCTGAGGGGAGGAGCCAGATAGTCCCATGAGCTAGTCGCTGGGAAGGATCCAGGCCCAGGACTAGGGAACACTGACCCAGCTGTGCTGCACCCTTGGGAGAGGGTCGGAGGCCAGTGGAGAGTAGGAGAATCAAGGAAGGGAACCAGTCAAGGTTTCCTTGTAGCACACCTGGACACCGGAATCCGACACTGCCAGCATCCACTGCAACAGTAAAAGCCCGGGAGAACCAGGAGGACCAAAACCCCCTGAGGTAACAGACAAGAGACACTCAAACTGACCAAGTACAGGACCAGGGGCCATAGGAGGAATAGGGACCCTAAGAAGGACCTTAGTCAGTTTAGAGCAAAGCCCTGAGAGGGAGAAGGAGCGGTGAGTTCAGTTGCAGGCAGGACTTACCCCAAACCACATAGCACAGAGATAGAGGAGGCCTCACAACTCTCTAAGATGAAAGTGCCAAGTTGCACCGGGGCCTGGTTACTTCTCTGGACTGTACCTGTTACCCTGTCACCAGTAAAAAGTACCAAAACAAAGACTACTGTGTGTGTGTGTGACTGCTTAACCGCCGCTAGTCACCGCATTGACTGCAGAGATGCAACTACAACACCCCTCACCCATCCCCGCCGCCCTGAGGTAAAGCTCCACCTGTGGGGAGCTGTACTACACTGAGCTGCACATCCATTACCTCAGCGGCGGCTGCAGCGCTGGCAAACCCGTTACCAGGAACTACAGGTGGCGTCATGTTACCAATCCCCTTATTCCCCCACCATTGGCACGGGAGTGGGGACAGACCAGCCGTGATCCCCCCCATCAAAGTCGCCATCAGCCCCGGTACCCGAGTACCCCATACCCTGTCGACCGCCTCACCATCATTACCTGACATTTGTGATCTTTTCATCCTATGAGCAGAGCGGATCAGATAAACACTGCCCCCCATTGAATTCCTCCTGTGCAGCTCTGTCACGCACCAGGCATCGCTTGCCGCCAACTTGGTCCTCTTGTGCAGCTCTGCCATGGACCAGGCCTCAGTTGCCGCCAACTTGGTCCTCTTGTGCAGCTCTGCCATGGACCAGGCCTCAGTTGCCACCATCTTGGTCCTCTTGTGCAGCTCTGCCATGGACCAGGCCTCAGTTGCCACCATCTTGGTCCTCTTGTGCAGCTCTGCCATGGACCAGGCCTCAGTTGCTGCCATCTTGGTCCTCTTGTGCAGCTCTGCCATGGACCAGGCCTCAGTTGCTGCCATCTTGGTCCTCTTGTGCAGCTCTGCTATGGACCAGGCCTCAGTTGCCGCCATCTTGGTCCTCCTGTGCAGCTCTGCCATGGACCAGGCCTCAGTTGCCACCATCTTGGTCCTCTTGTGCAGCTCTGCCATGGACCAGGCCTCAGTTGCCACCATCTTGGTCCTCGTGTGCTGCTCTACCAATGACCAGGCCTCAGTTGCTGTCATCTTGGTCCTCTTGTGCTGCTCCACCAATGACCAGGCCTCAGTTGCTGTCATCTTGGTCCTCTTGTGCAGCTCTGCCATGGACCAGGCCTCAGTTGCTGCCATCTTGGTCCTCTTGTGCAGCTCTGCTATGGAGCAGGCCTCAGTTGCCGCCATCTTGGTCCTCCTGTGCAGCTCTGCCATGGACCAGGCCTCAGTTGCTGCCATCTTGGTCCTCTTGTGCAGCTCTGCCATGGACCAGGCCTCAGTTGTTGCCATCTTGGTCCTCTTGTGCAGCTCTGCTATGGACCAGGCCTCAGTTGCCGCCATCTTGGTCCTCCTGTGCAGCTCTGCTATGGACCAGGCCTCAGTTGCCGCCATCTTGGTCCTCCTGTGCAGCTCTGCTATGGACCAGGCCTCAGTTGCCGCCATCTCAGTCCTCTTGTGCAGCTCTGCTATAGACCAGGCCTCAGTTAAAAAAAAGTCATAAAGGCCTGACATATCAAGAGATAAAAGTCTTTAATCTCGTGCGGTAAAGGGAGCAGAGGAAAAAAAGTAAAAATAATAAAATAAATGCTATAATTGTCCGGCTTTGGTCGCCCCTCACAATAATCTATGTACGGACCCCAAAATAGTATTAATTATTAGTCAAGGGTGTAAAAAACGAACACAAGGGAAAATAAGAACGCTACGAGTTTTGGAGGATGGGAATTGTTTTAAGTTTTTTTTTTCTTAACAAAGTTCAGGATTTTTTAAAAAATGTTAAAAAGAAAAATATAACTAAAAATGGGGGTGTAATGCTGCCCCATCACCCGGTCAGGGGCTGCAGAGGCGCAGTTGCCCATAGCAACCAATGCACTGACTGCTATGGAAGAGACTTTGGTCTACAAGAAAATGGCGTCCGTCGTACAGAGCCGGGGACAGGGCGGTGATCAGTGACCTCCTCCGCTGCCGCCGCCTCCTCTCTGCACTCAAGAGCCGGGAGGAACAAGCCGCGGCCGGGGCGGGTCACCTCTCGTGTCCGGCCTGCAGCGCCCGGTGCTTCCCGGGGACCCATGAGCTGGTGCCGGGCTCTCCTGTGCTCCGGCTGCTCCGGGCGCCTCACCCGCCGGACGCCCTCCGCCTTCTGCCCGCGGCGGGTGTGCACGAGGCCCAGTGACCCGGGCGGCGGATTCAGACCGGAGAAGGTGGCCGTGGTGACCAAGACCAGCCGCTATGAGTTCGAGCAGCAGCGGTACCGGTCCTCGGACTGTCTGAGGACGAGCTGCGGAGCTGGTGAGCGGGGGCCACGGGGGGAGGGGGACCACAGGGGCAAGAGAAAGGGGAGACCGCAGGGGGTGGAGAGAGGGGGAGACCGCAGGGGTGTGGAGAGAGGGACCGCAGGGTGTGAGAGAGGGGGACCGCAGGGGCTGGGGAGAGGGGGGAGACCGCAGGGGGTGTGGAGAGAGGGGGAGACCGCAGGGGGTGTGGAGAGAGGGGGAGACCGCAGGGGGTGTGGAGAGAGGGGGACCGCAGGGGTGGGGGGGGAGAGGGGGGGAGAGGGGGAGACCGCAGGGGGTGGGAGAGAGGGGGAGACCGCAGGGGGTGGGGAGAGAGGGGGGAGACCGCAGGGGGTGGGGAGAGGAGAGGGGGGAGACCGCAGGGGGTGGGGAGAGAGGGGGAGACCGCAGGGGGTGGGGAGAGAGGGGGGAGACCGCAGGGGGTGTGGAGAGAGGGGGGAGACCGCAGGGGGTGTGGAGAGAGGGGGGAGACCGCAGGGGGTGTGGAGAGAGGGGGGAGACCGCAGGGGGTGTGGAGAGAGGGGGGAGACCGCAGGGGGTGTGGAGAGAGGGGGGAGACCGGACCGCAGGGGGTGTGGAGAGAGGGGGGAGACCGCAGGGGGTGTGGAGAGAGGGGGAGACCGCAGGGGGTGGTGGAGAGAGGGGGGGGAGACCGCAGGGGGTGGGGAGAGAGGGGGAGACCGCAGGGGGTGGGAGAGAGGGGGAACCGCAGGGGGGGGGAGGGGAGAGAGGGGGAGACGCAGGGGTGGGAGAGGGGGGAGAGGGGGTGGGAGGGGGGAGACCGCAGGGGGTGGGGAGAGAGGGGGAGACCGCAGGGGGTGGGGAGAGAGGGGGAGACCGCAGGGGGTGGGGAGAGAGGGGGAGACCGCAGGGGGTGTGGGAGAGAGGGGGAGACCGCAGGGGGTGTGGAGAGAGGGGGAGACCGCAGGGGTGGGAGAGAGGGGGGAGACCGCAGGGGTGGGAGAGGGGGGAGACCGCAGGCAGGGGTGGGGAGAGAGGGGGGAGACCGCAGGCAGGGGTGGGGAGAGAGGGGGAGACCGCAGGCAGGGGGTGGGGAGAGAGGGGGAGACCGCAGGCAGGGGGTGGGGGAGAGAGGGGGAGACCGCAGGCAGGGGGTGGGGAGAGAGGGGGAGACCGCAGGCAGGGGGTGGGGAGAGAGGGGGAGACCGCAGGCAGGGGGTGGGGAGAGAGGGGGAGACCGCAGGCAGGGGGTGGGGAGAGAGGGGGAGACCGCAGGCAGGGGGTGGGGAGAGAGGGGGAGAACCGCAGGCAGGGGGTGGGGAGGAGAGGGGGAGACGCAGGCAGGGGGTGGGGAGAGAGGGGGAGACCGCAGCAGGGGGTGGGGAGAGAGGGGGAGACCACAGGGGGTGGGGAGAGAGGGGACCGCTGGGGGTGGGAGAGAAAACGGGAGACCACAGGGGCAAGAGAAGAGGGAGAGGGGGGAGACCGCAGGGGGTGTGGAGAGAGGGGGAGACCGCAGGGGGTGTGGAGAGACCGCAGGGGGTGACCGCAGGGAGTGGGGAGAGACCGCAGGGGGTGACCGCAGGGGGTGGGGGAGAGACCGCAGGGGGTGTGGAGAGAGGGGGAGACCGCAGGGGGTGTGGAGAGAGGGGGACCGCTGGGGGTGGGGAGAAACGGGAGACCACAGGGGCAAGAGAAGAGGGGAGAGGGGGAGACCGCAGGGGGTGTGGAGAGAGGGGGGAGACCGCAGGGGGTGACCGCAGGGAGTGGGGAGAGACGCAGGGGGTGACCGCAGGGGGTGGGGAGAACCGCAGGGGGTGTGGAGAGAGGGGGAGACCGCAGGGGGTGTGGAGAGAGGGGGAGACCGCAGGGGGTGTGGAGAGAGGGGGAGACCGCAGGGGGTGTGGAGAGAGGGGGAGACTGCAGGGGGTGTGGAGAGAGGGGGAGACCGCAGGGGGTGTGGAGAGAGGGGGAGACCGCAGGGGGTGTGGGAGAGAGGGGGAGACCGCAGGGGGTGTGGAGAGACCGCAGGGGGTGTGGAGAGACCGCAGGGGGTGACCGCAGGGGGTGTGGAGAGACCGCAGGGGGTGACCGCAGGGAGTGGGGAGAGACCGCAGGGGGTGACCGCAGGGGGTGACCGCAGGGAGTGGGGAGAGACCGCAGGGGGTGACCGCAGGGGGGGGGAGAGACCGCAGGGAGTGGGGAGAGAACCGCAGGTGGTGACAGCAGGGGGTGGGGAGAGACCGCAGGGGGTGGGGAGAGAGGGGGTGACCGCAGGGGGTGGGGAGAGACCGCAGGGGGTGGGGAGAGAGGGGGAGACCGCAGGGGGTGGGGAGAGACCGCAGGGGGTGGGGAGAGAGGGGGAGACCGCAGGGGGTGGGGAGAGAGGGGGAGACCGCAGGGGGTGGGGAGAGAGGGGGAGACCGCAGGGGGTGGGGAGAGAGGGGGAGACCGCAGGGGGTGGGGGGAGAGGGGGAGACCGCAGGGGGTGGGGGGAGACCGCAGGGGGTGGGGGGAGACCGCAGGGGGTGGAGAGACCGCAGGGGGTGGGGGAGAGAGGGGGAGACCGCAGAGGGTGGGGAGACCGCAGGGGGTGGGGGGAGAGGGGGAGACCGCAGGGGGTGGGGAGAGAGGGGGAGACCGCAGGGGCAAGAGAAGAGGGGACCGCAGGGGGTGGGGAGACCGCAGGGGCAAGAGAAGAGGGAGAGACTGCTGGGGCAGATAGGAAACTGTAGGGGCGAAGAGCAGGGAGAGCCATGGGGGCGAGCGACGAGAGAGAGGGGACTGCAGGGGCTGAGAGAGTGACCACAGGGGCTGAGAGTGGGCAACTGTGAAGAGGGGAGAGACCACAGGGGCAGGGAAAGGTGAGACCGCAGAGGGTAGAGCTGAGGGGAGACTGCAGAGGCTGAGAGGGGGGGGGGGCTGTGAGGGGGGGGGGGGGGGAGGCCGCAGGGGCCATCACAGGGGTCAGTCAAGAGGGTTGACTGCAGAGGCTGAGAGGGGGGGTGACCGCAGGGGGCAGAGAGTGGGGGAGCCGCAGGGGGTGCTGTGGGGAAGACCACTGGGGCTGAGAGCAGGGGGCAACCAACCGCCTGGAGCGAGGAGCTGCAGGGGCTAAGAGTGGGCCCTCCACGGGGGCCAAGAGGAGGGGGCGCTCTGGGGTGACTGCAGAGACTGAGAATGGGGTGACTGCTGGGGTTGAGAGTGGGGACCTCAGAGCGAGACGACCGCCGAAGATGACTGCTGGGGCCAAAAGTGCAACCTCCAGGGCTGAGAGCGGGGCGACCCCCGTGGGTGACTGCCTGGGCGATGAGACCATCCTTCCCGGCCTGTGACACAGTTCGCCGTGCGTCACCCATAGAATCAATCAGACTTTTCGGACGGGGTGTAACGTTGTTGGAGTCTTTATTCTGGTGAGTCTTTGTGCAGTTCCCGGATTCCTGCCCGCTCCTGGGCGCTGCTCTGGTGATGTCGGGGTCGGTGCCAGGAGGGGGCAGAGAAAGCACAGTGTCCAGAACAAGTTGTACTGGTTTTGTGCCTAGATAGGTGGATCCTGCCCGGGGAGGGCCGTCTGCACAGGAGCCGCTCGCTCCCCTCCAGGGGACGGGGGATTGTCACAGCCAGAAAATGAGACCGTGTATTTGGCTAGAAATCGCCTCTCTCCGACCTGTGTTACACCAGTCACTTCTCAGCAGAGCGTCCAGGGCTGCACCACTCACCCCTAAAGCTGCACACTCTCAGGCTATGTGCACATCTGTTTATTACTGCACCAAAAGTGCATCTCCTAGCAGGAAAAACGCTTTGTTTTTCTGATCATCATAATGGGAGACCCAGACAATGGGGTTTAGGGCGCTGCCCTCCGGAGGTCACACTAGGTACTACAAGTTTGTAGCACCGCCTCCTCCGCTTATAAACCCCCACCGTAGGAGACATCCTCAGTTTTAAACTTAGTGTGCTCGGAGGATCACGCTTTGCTTGCACTTCACTGCATTCTCACAGCTTACGTGATGGCGTATGAAGACAAGGTAAAATGGTCCCGCTCGGGACCCCCGACAGCCTCCCCGCTCACCCTCTGCGGAACACGCTGGTGGAGGTACCGGAGGGCTTTTAGCCTGGACACTTCTGTGTTCTCCCGGTACGCTGTCGCGCTCCTTCCTTTCCATCCCTCCATGGAGGCTCTGGTAAGGGGGAGCCTGGAGCCTTGCACAGCTCCGCTCCGTCCGAGGCCTCCCTAAATGGTGCTTACAGACCGGACGGAGCCAGCCCAGTCCGAGGCCTCCCTAAATGGTGCTTACACTCCGGACTGGTGCTGTACCCCCGTCCGAGGCCTCCCTAAAGGTGCTTACAGACCGGACCGGCACTGAGGCACCTGGTGTGTCTCCTGTGTGCCTGGGGGTAGTGTCTGTCACTGTGGTGTCATGACACTCAGACCGCGCGGTTACCCTCGGGTCCGCGGTTCTGGCGGTGACCCTGTGCTGGGGTCTCCCTGGCTGACCGCCCTGTGTGTCACAGGGGCTGAGGCTGCAGACTGCGAGTGTTTTGATGTGTACATGCAGTCTGAGAGTGTGTGTGGTGATATTCACACTCTTTTCCCGCGCTGCGGGCTCCGGCACCTCCATTGCTGAGGCAGTCTGGAGGAGGAGGAGGCAGCCCTTATGGTGACATCACCGCTGGGCGTGTTGTGTGTTCTTCCCGCGTGTTCCTGGCTCCGCCCACATCTTCACTGTCGGCGGCCATCTTCTCCCTCACTTCCCGGCTGGGATCTGGCTGCAGCGCGTGTCTGCACTTGCAAGGGAGACCGGAACTCGCGGAGGTCACACACACTCACCGCTTCCTCCTACCGCTTTACTGCGGTCGGTAAGCCACCGGGATTCCCGGGTTGTTTGTGAACTTTGGCTTATATTCCCCTCACTGTGGAGATGTCCTCAGTTGGGAAGCATGCTGCTAAGGCGGCAGTGGTCACCGTTTCCTGCGCTACATGCAACGGGACACTGGTGGAGGGGTCCTGCAATAACTGCGGACGCCCAGAGGCCCGATCTGCTACTATTGAGTCTGCAAATCCGGGATTATACCCTGAGGTTCAGGTGATCCCAGGGCCATGGGAAACGCAGAATAAGATCAATGAATCTCTGCTGTCCCAGATGTCCTCCATGTCGCAAACCCTGGAGGCACTGCATAGGAGACTGGAGAACCCAGCTACTCCTCCTAGTTACCCCCGGGTGTCTCTTACTTCTGCTGTAAGACCCCCTAAGCGAGCCCGTGAGGCTTCTCCTGAGCTCCAGACTCTCTCTGAGGAGGAGCGTTCCTCTGATGGTGAGGAAGATGATGGGGGTTCTACTCTTGGGTCTATGTCTGAACCTCCAGATGGGGTGGAGGATCTGGTGTCCTCCATCAATGAGACATTGCGTCTTGTCACTCCTCCTGAGGAGGTGACTGTACACCCCAAGGAGATATACCAATGGCTGCGGCCAGAGGCTAGACCAAGTGGCTCCTTCATGGACCACACTAATTTCGGAAGGGTGATTAAAGCTCCCAGGTTGCATCCTGGGCGGCGTTATGTCCGTAAAACTAAGGACAATCGCTTTCCCTTTCCCCAGGAGGCGCTCCAGGAATGGTCGCAGTCTCCCAAGGTGGACGCTTCCATGACTAGGATTGCTGCGCGCTCCTTGTTTTCTGCCTCTGATAGCTCCTCATTGAAGGATGCTACTGATAGACAGGTCGAGCAACTCGCCAAGTCTTCATATGAGGCTGTGGGGTCCTCGTTTGCCCCTAATTTTGCCGCAGTCTGGACCCTACAAGCGATTACTATCTGTTTGGATGGTATCACTGATCTAGCTAGGTCCAGTCCAGAGGTCCTGGCTCTCACTGAGAGAGCAAGGGCCTATGCGGACTATGCCAGGACGGCATCTTTGGAAACTGCCACTCGCTCTGCTGTGGCCTCGGCCAATGCAATTGCGATCCGCAGGCTGTTGTGGCTGCGTCTTTGGGACTCAGATGCCACATCTAAGAAGATTTTACAAAATCTTCCGTTCGCTGGTGACAGGCTGTTTGGCACCGAACTGGACAAATTGATAAAGGATTCTGCTGAGTCTAAGATACCGCAGAATAAGCCTAAGCCACGGTACACCGTGAAAAGGAACCCTAAGCAGTGGTCCTTTCGCTCCGGTTCACAGTCATCAACGGCGTCCACTCGCTCAGACCGAGGGGGCAAGCCTGCTACTCAGTGGCGTTCCAAGAGTCGTCAGAAGAAGCCGGCGGGGGCAGCGGCTGCCACCCCCAAGCCCGCCTCGACATGACTCGCTCTCTCATCCTGCCTCCCCACAGGTGGGGGGCCGCCTGTCCCGCTTTCAGGACCAGTGGCTCCTTCACATTCAAGATCAGTGGGTTCGAGACGTAGTCTCAAGAGGTTACAGGATAGAGCTGACGTCACAACCAATACACCGATTCCATCGGTCGGTTCCATCCCCAGAAAAGGCTCAGGCTTTTCACCTGGTGTTGGAGGGACTCCGCAGAGACGGAGTGGTGGTCCCTGTGCCCACGGAAGAGAGGTTCAGGGGTTTTTACTCCAACCTCTTTATTGTCCCAAAGAAGGACGGCTCTTTTCGCCCGGTGTTGGACCTCAAGTTGTTCAACCGGCACGTGTTGGTTCGGAAGTTCCGCATGGAATCCCTGCGCTCAGTGATCGCAGCTGTGTCACAGGGAGACTTCCTAGCGTCCATCGATATCAGGGACGCTTACCTTCACGTACCCATTGCACCAGCTCATCAGCGCTGGTTGAGATTCGCAGTGGGGGAAGAGCACTTCCAATTTGTGGCACTGCCGTTCGGGCTAGCCTCAGCACCACGGGTGTTCACAAAGGTGATGGCCTCCATGATGGCTCTCCTGCATGCGCAGGGACACGCCGTCATACCCTATTTGGACGACCTGTTGGTCAGGGCGCCATCGGAAGACCTTTGTCGGGTGAGCCTGGAGGTGACCATGAAGTCCCTGGAACGGTTCGGGTGGCTTATCAACATTCAAAAGTCGACCCTGGTTCCGACCCAGTCATTGACATATCTGGGCATGGACTTCCACACGGACTCGGCCCTGGTGTCCCTACCTCACGCCAAGCAGCTTGCGATCCAATCAGGAGTGCAGAATGTCCTCCTGTCTCCACAGTCATCCCTACGGGTATTGATGAGACTGGTGGGTCGCATGGTAGCGGCGATAGAGGCGGTGCCGTTCGCACAATTTCGCCTCCGTCCTCTCCAGCTGGAGATTCTTCGCAGATGGGACAAGAGGACGTTTTCTTTGAATCGGCTGGTGACGCTGTCACAACCAACCAGGGATTCCCTACAGTGGTGGCTACAGCCACATCATCTGGCACGGGGACGGTCCTTCCTAAAACCGTCATGGTTAGTGGTGACCACCGACGCCAGTCTGAAGGGCTGGGGAGCGGTGTTCTTGCACCACAGGGCTCAAGGCCTCTGGACTCAGTCGGAGTCGGCGTTGCAGATCAACGTGCTGGAGATCAAGGCGGTCTATCTGGCGCTCCTGGCGTTTCAGAAATTCCTGTCAGGACAACCCATTCGGGTACAGTCCGACAATGCGACGGCCGTCGCATACATAAATCATCAGGGAGGGACCAGAAGTGCTCAGGCCCTCACCGAAGTCCACCGCATTCTAGCTTGGGTGGAGGAAAACGGCTGCCTGATCTCCGCAGTTCACATCCCAGGGGTCGAGAACTGGGAGGCCGACTATCTGAGCCGACAGGGGATGGACGCCGGAGAGTGGTCCCTTCATCCAGACGTCTTCCGGGACATCTGCGGCAGATGGGGCACTCCGGACGTGGATCTGATGGCCTCACGGCTAAATCATCAGGTGCCCCAATACGTGGCGAGATCATGGGATCCTCAGTCTCTGGGGGCGGATGCCCTGATCCTGAGTTGGTCCAGCTTCCAGCTGCCATATGTGTTCCCGCCTCTAGCTCTGATTCCCAGGGTCCTGTGGAAGATCAGGACGGAATGCAGAGTAGCCATTCTAGTGGCTCCAGATTGGCCCAGGAGGTCCTGGTACCCGGACCTGTGGCAACTGTCAGGCGGACACCGGTGGGCTCTTCCAGAGCGCGCAGATCTTCTCGCGCAAGGCCCATTCTTCCACCTCAATTCCAGGGCCCTCAGATTGACTGCATGGCTCTTGAGGCCTGGCTGCTGACATCCAGAGGTTTCTCTCCTACAGTGGTTGCCACTATGAATCGGGCAAGGAAACCCGTTTCCAGGAAGATATACCACAGAACGTGGAAAATCTTTTTTACCTGGTGTGCCTCTGGTGGTCACTCACCGTGGCCGTTGTCTATCCCGACATTGTTGGCCTTCCTACAGTCGAGTTTGGAGTTGGGATTATCCCTTGGCTCTCTGAAAGGTCAAGTATCAGCACTTTCCGTGCTATTTGACAGGCGCTTGGCGCTCCTCCCGAAGGTCCGCCAATTTCTGCAGGGGGTGTCTCGGGTGGTTCCGCCCTACAGGCGGCCCCTGGACCCTTGGGATCTCAACATGGTCCTGGCGGCTCTGCAGAAACCGCCGTTTGAGCCACTGAGAGACATCTCTCTCTCTCGTCTGTCCCAGAAGGTGGTCTTTCTGGTGGCGATTACGTCTCTGAGAAGGGTCTCAGAATTGGCTGCACTTTCGTGCAAGTCACCCTTTCTGGTGGTCCACCAGGACAAGGTGGTGTTGCGCCCACGGCCTGAATTTTTGCCGAAGGTGGTTTCAACATTCCACTTGAACCAGGAGATTGTTCTCCCATCATTTTGCCCCGCTCCCGTTCATCAGGTTGAGCGCGACCTCCATACTCTGGATCTCGTGAGAGCTGTACGCATTTATGTGTCCAGGACCGCCTCCTTTAGGAGTTCGGATTCCTTATTTGTCCTCACGATGGGTCGCTGTAAGGGGTCCGCGGCTTCAAAGTCGACCTTGGCCAGATGGATCAAGGCTCCCATTCAGGAGGCTTACCGGTCTTCTGGTTTGCCTATCCCGGTGGGTTTGAAGGCACACTCTACTAGAGCTGTAGGTGCCTCTTGGGCCTTGCGACATCGAGCTTCTGCTCTACAGGTGTGTCAAGCGGCCACTTGGTCCAGCCTGCACACTTTCTCTAAGCACTATATGGTGCATGCCCATGCCTCTGCGGATGCGAGTTTGGGCAGGCGGGTTCTCCAGGCGGCGGTTTGCCCACCTTTAAAAGGGAACCATGTGTTATCCGTCTTGTTGAGGAACTCTTCCCGCCCTGGGGTATTGCTTTAGGACATCCCCATTGTCTGGGTCTCCCATTATGATGATCAGAAAAAAGAGAATTTTGTTTACGTACCGTAAATTCTTTTTTCTTGAATCATCAATGGGAGACCCAGCACCCACCCAGTTGTTCCGTTGCATGTTTGCATTTGATCTGTTCTCTGTTGAGACAGTGTTTTGCCGGGTTGTTGAACCGTCTGTGCACGGCATTCTTCCCGATGTTTCGGGTGTGGTTTATTTCTCCTCGCAGCTTATGGACTAAACTGAGGATGTCTCCTACGGTGGGGGTTTATAAGCGGAGGAGGCGGTGCTACAAACTTGTAGTACCTAGTGTGACCTCCGGAGGGCAGCGCCCTAAACCCCATTGTCTGGGTCTCCCATTGATGATTCAAGAAAAAAGAATTTACGGTACGTAAACAAAATTCTTTTTTAGTATTTTTGATGCGTTTTTTCCCATGTGTTCCTGTTATATAGCCTGAGAAAAATGCAACAAAATATAAGCGTGTCACTTCTTATTTCTGTACCAAAATCTGCAGGGAGAAACTCTTGAAGTTGTGCACAGCGCTTCAGAAACCCGTAGACAGGGGCGTAACTACCACAGGTGCAGGGGTTGCGATTGCACCCGGGCCCGGCAGCTTAGGGGGCCCCAAAAGTCCCTTTGGCCTATAGAAAAAGACTAATACTATTAAAGTTTTGCAATAATTGGGGGCCTTGTTGGCGCTTTCGCATCGGGGCCCCTGGGCCTGAAGTTACGCCACTGCCTGTAGACTTTAGTAATTGACTAAAAACTACAAGTAAAAACTCACCAAAAATGCTAGGTGTGCACATAGCCTTAAAGTGAACTCATCAAAACTCTGTGAGCAGAGACACCAGGGAGCCCGGCAGAGTCTAAAAAGAACAGCCGCCCATCCAGGAGTGTGCAACATGCAGGAGGCTGAGCAATACTGCCTCATACTCTGCTCAGTCCATTCTTCACGCTTCCGGCACGCCATGTGCCATACTGTCTGTCCTCTGCTCCTCCGGCATGGCATGCGCCATACTGTCTGTCCTCTGCTCCTCCGGCACGCCCTGTGCCATACTGTCTGTCCTCTGCTCCTCCGGCATGGCATGCGCCATACTGTCTGTCCTCTGCTCCTCCGGCACGCCCTGTGCCATACTGTCTGTCCTCTGCTCCTCCGGCACGCCCTGTGCCATACTGTCTGTCCTCTGCTCCTCCGGCACGCCCTGTGCCATACTGTCTGTCCTTTGCTCCTCCGGCACGCCCTGCGCCATACTGTCTGTCCTCTGCTCCTCCGGCACGCCCTGCGCCATACTGTCTGTCCTCTGCTCCTCCGGCACGCCCTGCACCATACTGTCTGTCCTCTGCTCCTTTGGCATGGCCCGCTCCATATTGTCTGTCTTCTGGCATGTCCTGCACTGTACTGTCTGTCCTCCACACCTCTGGTACGCCCTGCACTGTACTATCCGTCCTCTGCTCCTCCAGTCCGCCCTGCTTTGTGCTGTCGTCTGTTCTGCCCAGCCCTGTGGTTTCCTCCGCTCCTCCAGTATGCCATACTTTGTAGTGTCCTCTGCTTGTGTGGTACACCCTGTGTTTTACAGTCCTCCGCTCCTCTGGTGTGCCCTGCGCCGGGCGGTCCGCCTCTCCTCCGGTCCGCCCTGCGCCGGGCGGTCCGCCTCTCCTCCGCTCCTCTGGTGTGCCCTGCGCCGGGCGGTCCGCCTCTCCTCCGGTCTGCCCTGCGCTGGGCGGTCCGCCTCTCCTCCGCTCCTCCGGTCCGCCCTGCACCGGGCGGTCCGCCTCTCCTCCGGTCCGCCCTGCGCCGGGCGGTCCGCCTCTCCTCCGGTCCGCCCTGCGCCGGGCGGTCCGCCTCTCCTCCGGTCCGCCCTGCGCCGGGCGGTCCGCCTCTCCTCCGGTCCGCCCTGCGCCGGGCGGTCCGCCTCTCCTCCGGTCCGCCCTGCGCCGGGCGGTCCGCCTCTCCTCCGGTCCGCCCTGCGCCGGGCGGTCCGCCTCTCCTCCGGTCCGCCCTGCGCCGGGCGGTCCGCCTCTCCTCCGGTCCGCCCTGCGCCGGGCGGTCCGCCTCTCCTCCGGTCCGCCCTGCGCCGGGCTGTCTATCCTCTACTTTTTCAGTGACCCTGTGCAGTACTCCTGGATTGTGCTGGCTGATCCAGTTCCATCAGACAGTTTAATCCTCCTTGGAAGTGACATCGGGCGCCCGGACATAATTCTCTTCTGGCTTATGTCTAATTCATCCATGTTTAACCCCGTCATTAATGGTTCATCCTTGGTGGCTTAATGAATCATCTTCACTCATTTAAAGGGCCGGTGCTAAATGTCATCTCCTTAAGCCTTGCTACTTTTTCAGTGTGCAGTGCGGTGCCTCCAGCTCGTCTGATCTCCATATTCTCTGTGTTACATCCTCTTTTATTTTCCAGCTCGCCCTGAAAGGCTCCAGCTACAACGGCCTGTTACAGAGACACAACATTCACTCTGAGAACGTGGAGCGCGTGGTGCAGAGTCTCAGGTCCGTCCTAACCCCTCAGACATGTTCCGGTCTCATTACTGATTGTGTGTAGAAGTAGACGTCCAGGGCTTCTAGCAGCTTTTTGTTTTTGATAACTCCTTATTAGGGAAAGTGTCCACTGTTATCCCCGCTGATCCCCTGTGTATTCCAGTTCTTGTTTTTCTTACATCTGCCATATGATTCCAGAGATATGGGCCATTTTGTATATGGTCATGTGATTCACTGGATCCTCAGGGGCGGGTCTTCAGGCTGCTTTGCTTGATTTACCATGTGAGCCACGCCCTTTTCTAAAGACCAATAAAGGACCAGATCTCTGTAACCGAATGGCGGATTTCAGAAATACAAAAATAGGAAAACTCGGGAGGAACGGGAGTAAAATAAAACCTGTCTATCTTTTACCATCTTTTGCTTATTTGTGTAACTACAGAAAAGTGCAGCATTTATTCTCCTGCGCTGTATATGCACGCCGCTGCAGAATATGGGCCCGTAAAGGAGTTTGGGATCCCCCAGAGATAAACCAGCGCTTGCTCCGATGTCCTCGGCTATGATTAATGTCGCCTCGTTACTTTTTTTCTTGCAGGAATGAAGGCATCGATGTGAGGGTGGTGAAAAGGAGGGACTACGACGAGGAGACGGTGCGATGGGCCGACGCCGTCATCTCCGCAGGAGGTAGAGATTTGTACTGCACCGCTGCTAACGTCATCGCTTGGTCTCCAGATATTTGCTTATAAAGGGGTTCGGGCGTCTCAAGGAAAAACAATCATTTGCACCCCTTCTCCCAGGGAGCATTGCCTGGCCTGAAAGTCTAGTTTCCCCTGACAATCCCCAAGGCCCCCCTCTGACGGTCCCCCGGGCCCCCCCGACCAGGGCCTCTAGACGGGGGCCCTTCCGACCAGGGCCTCTAGACGGGGGGCCCCCCCGACCAGGGCCTCTAGACGGGGGCCCCCCCCGACCAGGGCCTCTAGACGGGGGCCCCCCCGACCAGGGCCTCTAGACGGGGGCCCCCCCGACCAGGGCCTCTAGACGGGGGTCCCCCCGACCAGGGCCTCTAGACGGGGGCCCCCCCGACCAGGGCCTCTAGACGGGGCCCCCCCGACCAGGGCCTCTAGACGGGGGCCCCCCCCGACCAGGGCCTCTAGACGGGGGCCCCCCCCGACCAGGGCCTCTAGACGGTCCCCTAGTTTGCACCTATTCTGAAATCATCCCCATTTACAATCCACCCCCCTTAAATCCCCAGTCGTCTGTGTCACAAGACCTGTCACAGGACCCCTGACCTTGCTCTGAGCTGCCAAAAAACATAAAGCAGCAGGAAATGCAACCACACAACGACGCGTACAAGATTTCACAACACGAGATGTTTCGGGAATGAGCCAAGTGATCACACATGAGATCTATCACCTGGGCCGACCCCTAGAGATGGGATCACGCTGCACCTGCCACTCCTAAACACATCAAAATGCAAAACACGAGCTTCATTGTTCGAGATCAGATCATGTCGCCATATCAGGACCCTCCCCGGAGACAGATAAGCCATAAAATGCCTCCAGAAGACAAGTGGGGATTACACACAACACCGGCTGCAACTGAAGGGTCCACCCCGAGTGAAGGGTCCACTGTGAGTTATCTGCAGTCTGGCAGCTTTGTACAACCGTCCTGCAGCTGTAGTGTCCCGACCACTGTGACCAGGAGGCTGGAGCATGAGGCGGGGACCGTGACTGTGGGGTCTTTCTTTGTGTCTGACCCTCAAAAGACCTGCAGACATTTTTTCTATTAATTAAATCTTCACTGTTGGTGTAATGTATAGGGGTTATTAGCAATAATTCTAATGTATTGGGGTAGAATAGGAAGGTAATGAATTCATTTAGTATCTTTGTAGTGTGTATTCTAAACACACAGCTCTGCTACATGAAAACTTCATATACATATAGACAGCTCTGCTACATGCACACATAGACACAAAGCTCTGCTGTATGCACATAGACACACACAGCTCTTCTACTTGCAAACAACTTGCACATTTAGACACATAGCTCTGCTAAATGGAAACTGCATGCACATACAGTATAGACACACAAACTCTGCTACATGCACATATAGACACACAAACTCTGCTACTTGCACATATAGACACACAAACTCTGCTACATGCACATATAGACACACAATTTCTGCTACATGCACATATAGACACACAAACTCTGCTACATGCACATATAGACACACAAACTCTGCTACATGCACATAGATGCACACAACTCTTCATGCAAACAACTTGCACATTTAGACACACAGCTTTGCTACTTGCAAACTACATGCACATATAGACACACACAGCTCTGCCATATGCACCTAGACTCACACAGCTCTGCTACATGCACACCCGCAGCTCTGCTACATGCACACCAACCAACTCGCAGCTCTACTACAAGCAAACTATATGCACATATAGAGACACAGCTCTGCTACATACACATTTAGGCACACACACGCACAGCTCTGTAGCATGCAAACTACATGCATATATAGACACACACAGCTCTGCTACATGCTCCAGATCACTGCATCCGGACAATTTTCTGTGCCCCTGTTCTCCTGTCTGTGCTGCAGAAACAAACCTGCCTTAGCGTGCAGCACCAGAGAAGAGCGCACAGTAAGCACCAGCAGCTCGGTCATGTCACCTGCCCAAACTGCTGATATTCTGTAGTATACCGTCTACCTCATCTTCCCTTCCATTCCCAGCAAACGGGAGCCAGGATGCAAGGGAGTGATTTTATCCTCATGAAAAGCTGATGAGATGACCCCTTAAATGAGAATACCTGTCAGGACATGTTCAGTTTCCCTGCAGCTCCCCTACAGGAGAAATGGGGGGTATTACACTGTGTCCATTTAAAACAATGGGTGGAGGACGGGTCCTCCAGAGAGAGGGATGTTCTGCTCCGTATAATCCCAAAAAAATCCTAACTAGAGGACTCCCTGTATTCACTATTGGGTTTTCTGATCTGGA
The DNA here is from genome assembly GCA_033576535.1 of Allobates femoralis. NCBI lineage: Eukaryota > Metazoa > Chordata > Amphibia > Anura > Aromobatidae > Allobates > Allobates femoralis. Next base: position 848,951,769 of record JARQOC010000003.1, on the reverse strand, counting down.
CCACCCCATTAAGGCATGCATCCACCATTTATTGTATATTTTTCTTTTTTGTTAGGGGACGGTACGATGCTCCTCGCTGCCAGTAAAGTGCTGGACAAGTCCAAGCCTGTGATCGGCGTGAACACAGATCCGGAGAGGTAACCCTCCTCCACCGGTGTCTCAGGATTAGCTGACAGACACAGTCCCCTGTTATCATATTACATAGTCATTTTCCATTATTACATCTTCGGTGTGTTGTATCCCCCCAGATCTGAAGGACACCTCTGCTTACCGGTGCGGTACACCCGCTCCTTCCCGGAAGCTCTGCACAAGCTTTATCGCGGTGAGTTCAGGTAATATTCTTGGCAAACTCCCAACAGAGGCCTCCCTCCTTTACTACACGTTGTAAAGCAGAGCCTATTAACCCCTTCCCGACATCCACCATACATGTATAGCTGGCATCTGCCCATTCCAGCAGCGACAGGAGCCCAGCTCCCATTGCTGCTTTACCACCTTCAGTTAATTCTGACAGCAAAGGTGAAGGCTCTCAGAGGGCTTTACAGGCACCTATCGGCTCACGAGCGTTTTCATAGGAGACCATCAATTTAGCTATATACTGAACTACCGCTATGCAGATATAAAATAAAAATATCTATATCACAAAAACCTTATTTTGGCAATAGTTAATTTTCTGATACTTGCTTTAACACAGCAGCTGGAGGTGCACAGAACTTAAAAAATCGAGTCATCCTGAATTATTCCTTCTTTAAAAATCTTAAATTACAAAAAGGTGGAGCAAAATAATCATATTCGGCACATGGTCTCCTGTGTCCCCCAATTCAGCGATAGAGGGATTGTACAGTGAGTACCCCAAATCTCTCCTCTCTATCGCTTCATTGAGAGACTAAGCATTTGGTCTCCTGTGTCCTCCAATAAAATCTACGAGAAAGGGATTTTACGGTGAGTGCCCAAAATCCTCTTTTCTCTATTACTTCATTGGGGAAGACACAATACCTAAGGTCTCCTGTGTCTCCCAATAAAGGCTACAAGAAGGGGATTTTACAGTGAGTACCCAAAATCCTTTTTCTCTATTGCTTTATTGGGGGAACACAGCACATGGTCTCCTGCGTCCCCCAATGAAGCGACACCGGAAGGGATTTTATGGTGAGTACCCAAAATCCTCTTTTTCTCTATTGCTTTATTGGGGGGGCACAGCACATGGTCTCCTGTGTCCCCCAATAAAAGCAAAGGGATTTTACAAGGATTACTGACAATCCTCTTTTCACTCACTCTTCATTGGAGTTAACAGCACGTGGTCTCCTGTATCCCCCCCAATGAAGCGATAGAGGAAGGGATTTTACGGCGAGTGCCAAAAATAGTCTTTCTCTATTGCTTCATTGGGGAACACAGCACATGGTCTCCTGTGTCTCCCAATGAAGAAATAGTGATATTACACTGAGTACCCAAAATCTTCTCCTTTTTTTTTTTTTTTTTTTTTTTTTCTTGTCACCTCTTCATTGGGAAGCGATAGACGCTGATGGCTTTGCACGAATGGGTGCTCCTGCTCGGACGCATTGATCGGCAGGTATTGTGTATGCTCCTTTTCTTGGATAGGACTGGTGCATGATTCCTGCCAGATATGTGCATGTCCTAACAGGCACCTAATGGTCAAAATAATCAGCGCCTCCAGATGCGGAAGATAAGAGTTGCCTTAGCCACATTTAGTCTGTGAAGGACCTGGTAGTAAGCAGTCAGGATCCCTGCAGCGCTATCATAGGAGACATTAAGTATTACACAATGTAGCTGAACTCAGAGACGAAGGTCTTAAGTATTGGAGTTCCCAACTTTTCAGCGTTCTCGATATTTTCTGGTACTCTGCTGTCAGTGAAGGGACATGGTCCTGTATATATCCAAAGACTCCAACTCATGCACCCGATCCTCTCATTGCTCTGTGAGCTAAATATCCTGTACCCCTGATTAGTGTCCAGACCGGGTGCGTCTCGTTACCTGCTCAGGCAGTATGAAGGTGATCTCAGGGGTTTTTCTTCCTTTATAGGTGGCAGTGGCGTCAGCGGATCAGACTGTTCCTGGAAGGCACCGGAATAAACCTGACCCCCGTAGACCTGCACGAGCAGCAGCTGAGCCTGGAGCAGCACAGCAAGGCCCACAGCGCCGGAGGTCACCCAGAGCAAAGTAAGGTGAAGGATCGCCGGACCGGACACTGCACCCAAAACTATCAATGTCATCTCTGTCCTGGAAGCTTATAGAAAACAAAGCACAGTTCACTGGTGTCTTTAGACGCGACCAGGGCCGATGTTTTCATCTAGTTGCATCCACTGTGATTGAAGTGTTAAATGCATTGGATTTTCTGCATTAAAAATATCATTATTTACCGTAGGTGGTAACCTGTCGTAATACTCTGATTGCCGGTGCCTCCTGCATCTGTCAGCAGTGTCTGCCGGCCGAGTGTAAAACTTCTGGTTTTTGTTTTCCAGCATCTGCAACTGTTTCGGGGCCCCATCTGCTGCCCATAAGAGCATTAAATGAAGTGTTTATCGGGGAGTCTCTGTCCTCCAGGTATAGTCACTCACACTTGACTGCTTGCTGTTTTCTGCTTGCCCGTCTGCTGGTGACAGTATACGTCTGTCTGGCACATGCACCGTCTTGTTGGGATGTGATGCCCGGGTCGGTGCGTCGCCTGCTGTCGTTCTGACCTTGTGGCTGCCGGTGTTCTGTATCTTGACATGACGCGGTGTCCACCACTAACCCCTGATCTCAGCGAGGCTGCACATGCTTTATGGCCTTCACTTTAGGGTCTTACGCAACTTAAAGGGAAAGTCCTTATTCTTAACTAAAACCACTGAGCTTTATTCTTTATGCTGTGCTTTACACCTACTGGGAGGGTTCCCCTCATCCCCCTCAGTTTTTATTGTGAAACTCCAGACAAATGTTCATTATATTGTTACAGGACTATGGGAGATGATCTCTGGTTAGACATATATAGGGAAAGTTACCAAAACTGAGCCCCAGTCATTGCTCTGCAGCTATTGGCTGAAGCAGCACCACTCTGACCACCTGCTCTGCAGCTATTGGCTGAAGCTGCACCACTCAAACCTCCTGCTCTACAGCTATTGGCTGAAGCTGCACCACCCAGACCTCCTGCTCTACAGCTATTGGCTGAAGCTGCACCACCCAGACCTCCTGCTCTACAGCTATTGGCTGAAGCTGCACCATCCAGACCTCCTGCTCTACAGCTATTGGCTGAAGCTGCACCACCCAGACCTCCTGCTCTACAGCTATTGGCTGAAGCTGCACCACCCAGACCTCCTGCTCTACAGCTATTGGCTGAAGCTGCACCACCCAGACCTCCTGCTCTACAGCTATTGGCTGAAGCTGCCCCACCCAGACCTCCTGCTCTACAGCTATTGGCTGAAGCTGCACCTCCCAAACCTCCTGCCATTGGCTGAAGCTGAACTACACAGATTTCATGCCCTGCAGCTATTGGCTGAAGCTGCACCACTCGGACCTCCTGCTCTACAGCTATTGGCTGAAGCTGCACCACTCGAACCACCTGCTCTGCAGCTATTGGCTGCAGCTATTGGCTGAGGCTGCACCGCTCGGACCTCCTGCTCTGCAGTTATTGGCTGAGGCTGCACCGCTCGGAACTCCTGCTCTGCAGCTATTGGCTGAGGCTGCACCGCTCGGAACTCCTGCTCTGCAGCTATTGGCTGAGGCTGCACCGCTCGGAACTCCTGCTCTGCAGCTATTGGCTGAGGCTGCACCGCTCAGACCTCCTGCTCTGCAGCTATTGGCTGAGGCTGCACCACTCGGACCTCCTGCTCTGCAGCTGTTGGCTGAGGCTGCACCTCCCAAACCTCCTGCCATTGGCTGAAGCTGAACTACACAGATTTCCTGCTCTGCAGCTATTGGCTGAAGCTTCACCACACAGATTTCCTACAGTCTGTGCATGCACTGTCCACATAATGCTAGTGATACTAGGCTCGTGTCTCCATTTTAGCTGTTGATTTATATCTAAAGATAAGAAATAGCTCAGAGTATGACTGGCGTTACATGCAAAGTTCCTGCAGGGAGCGAGCAGAGCAGGAGGTCAGTGTGATACAGCCTCGGCCAATCACTGCACAGCAGATATGGGTGAGGCTGTGTCACACACACATCACTGCACAGTAGGAAGTCAGTGTTATACAGCCTCAGCCAATCGCTGCTAAGCAGGTAGTCGGTGAGATGCAGCCTCGGCCAATCGCAGCACAGCAGGAAGGGATGTCAGTTGGGGGCGTGGTTTGGCAGCTTTTGCTGCTTTTTAAATTGCATTTCAGGGAGCGGAGTAAAAGTATTAATGCTCCCGATGTGATGATGAACCTCGTAGATGCATTCTCCTAATAGTTGAACTTTGCCTGAAGTTTCCATTTAAATTCCCTTGTCCTCTGGTTGCACTTGGACGTCCTGATCCTTCCGCATCCTCGGCTTATCTGCTCCATTGTGATTTACTCTCCATGTGACCCCTGCGCTGAGGTCGGCGCCCCTGATACAACACTTATGTTCTGTCTCATTTAGGGCGAACTATAAATTCAGCAAACCTCGTTTTACCTTCTCGCTTCATAGGGCGTCCTACTACGAGATCTCAGTGGATGACGGGCCCTGGGAGAAGCAGAAGAGCTCAGGACTGAATGTGTGCACTGGGACCGGATCTAAAGCCTGGTAATGTCTGGGACTAGCACGCAGCTCCGACACTGCACGGACAGGGGCGCTGCAGGGTTACTGCTCTTTATAGTAATAAACACTGGACTCTTAATGCAGATAGGAACATTTTGTTATGCATTTATAATCTCGGGCAACAAACGATAAAGTGTAGCTGCTCTTTACAGAAATGGTTGTCTTGCTTTGTTAGACGTTTTGGGTCCAACTATGGGTGCTGAGACCAGACCAAATGAAGGAGGGGAATTCCCCCCCCCACCCCCCACTCTGAACATGGACAGGCTTCCAAGTCAGAGGAGAGCAGCTGTCACTCTTTGCTTCCCCTTTAACTTTGTGCAAACTCCATAACCATCTCGGGAGGATGGGTGTTGGCCCGGGAGGATGGGTGTTGGGCTGGGACTGATGGGGGCTGGCTGGGACTGATGGGGAGGTGCAGACAAGTGGAAGTCTAGTAAAATTGTGTGAAAATGCCACCATATTAATAGTTCCCCAGTTTTTCCATTGCACCACCCTCGCCGTCTCTATACATTTTATATACAGCACATATTTATATAGGGAATCAGAGCTGAATATATTTTTGGTTTTCTAGGTCTTACAACATAAACAAGATGGCGCCACAGACGGTGGAAGAAATTCTGCACGTTGGTGAGTGTCGTCCTTGCAGACACAGTGTTTTTATAATGTCATGGCCCCGGCACTCCTGATGGGGTCCCTAGAGGCGCTTAGCACTTATCGGCTGCATTGTCTTCTCTCTCTGTCTACCTCATCCCAAACCACCAGAATTGAGTTGATGGCTGGTGACTGCGGAGTCGGTGTCAGCGGTTAATATCATAAACCCCCTCTAATGATGAGATGACTCTGCTCATCCTGCTCCAGCCTAACACTCAGCCCAGTCACTTAACCCTGTAGATGCTGCGGCAGTTAATGGTAATAAAGCTGGTTAATTGGTTACATTTTCAGTGGAATGATCGCAAGCTGCCAGCGGTTACTGCGACAGCAAAATCATAAGTTTGAAATTATGAAGTAACCAGAAATAGGCCCAATGCTATTGCATCAGGAGGGCAGTCTCTGTGCCTGTCTCCCCTTGTGCGCGCTCTCCTGTCTGTGCTGCCTCTCTCACTGTGTGCACTGTATCTCCCCTGTGCATTCTGCCTCCCCTGTGCATTCTGCCTCCCTGTGCCTTCTGCCTCCCCTGTGCCTTTTCCCTCCCCCTGTGCCTTTTCCCTGTGCCTTTTCCCTCCCCTGTGCCTTTTCCCTCCCCCTGTGCCTTTTCCCTCCCCTGTGCCTTTTCCCTCCCCCTGTGCCTTTTCCCTCCCCCTGTGCCTTTTCCCTCCCCCTGTGCCTTTTCCCTCCCCCTGTGCCTTTTCCCTCCCCCTGTGCCTTTTCCCTCCCCCTGTGCCTTTTCCCTCCCCCTGTGCCTTTTCCCTCCCCCTGTGCCTTTTCCCTCCCCCTGTGCCTTTTCCCTCCCCCTGTGCCTTTTCCCTCCCCCTGTGCCTTTTCCCTCCCCTGTGCCTTTTCCCTCCCCCTGTGCCTTTTCCCTCCCCCTGTGCCTTTTCCCTCCCCCTGTGCCTTTTCCCTCCCCTGTGCCTTTTCCCTCCCCCTGTGCCTTTTCCCTCCCCCTGTGCCTTTTCCCTCCCCCTGTGCCTTTTCCCTCCCCCTGTGCCTTTTCCCTCCCCCTGTGCCTTTTCCCTCCCCCTGTGCCTTTTCCCTCCCCCTGTGCCTGCTTCCCATCACTGCGCCACCGCATGCAGCGCTGACGACTGAGCCGAGCCAGCTTTAAATCTCCTGTTAATAGCGCTGCTGAGTGGCGCAGGATTCAAATTCGCCGCCAAGCTGCTCGCTGCTTCGCTGATTGGTCTCCACGGGATTTAAATCACATGCTAACAGCTCAGCGGCGACCAATCAATCAGCGAAGCGGCGTGCGACTTGGCGGGCAATTTGAATCCCGACCACCATTTTGTAATACCCATAACTTGGGTGTTCCAATATGGCGGTCGGGGTACTTCCGCTGCGAGCTCGCGCCGGTCATTTCCCGGCTGCGTCGCCACGGACCTCCGTGCGGCGGGAGATGACCCGCAGCTACCATCGGGAGATCAGCGGCTGATCTCCTGACGGTAGCGGTGGCATCTATGTCACTATCACACAATGGTGCAGCGGTGGATTGTGGGATAGCGACATAAGCGCCGGAAGTAGTGTGACACACCTTATTCGTAAGGCCACCTAGAGCCGCGACAGCAGAGGAGTCACAACCGCTGAGAAGTGGAGAGGCAAAAAACACAAGAAAATTGATCAGAAGATAAATCAGATTCTAGTTAAAACTGAATAAATGGAAATGAAAAAAGTCCACTAGTCATCTCCTTATCAGAGGGCGAAGAAGGGTCTGACGGGTACATTGTATTCCTGGAGGTCCGGATACACTTACATAATGCTGTGTATGCAGCTCCCTGGTCTCTGGGGAAGAGCCGCACACCATTGCCTTTTCACTAGAGAGCTTTGCTGTACAGACTGGGACTGGATGAGCAGAGTCATTGTCAGAGAGTGAAGGCTGGAGGTTTAGATTAAGGAAAGCTACACTACCCAATATAATATGCTGTATGTATATCCTTGCTCTCTAGGGAGGGGCTATACTTTATTTAACCCTTTGTGTGGGTCAGCTTTGCTGTGTAAACAGTGACAGATGAGCAGAGTCATCTCAATTGTTTTCTTTTGGTTTTTTTAGTGAAACGTTACAAGATTGTGAACCAGACTCTTGACAGCAAACTGATAGAACGGGGTGAGTTTTCTATACAGTGTGTGTAAATATATAGGAGTACACCCCTGTACATAGGACTACATGCTAATGCTGATTTGCAGGTAAAATTGACTGAAACGCTGTACTTTTTTTGGGCGGAGCACCCTGCCATAAAACCACCTGTGATCAGGATTTCATGATAAATTCATTAGAGACAGCGCCACACGTGTCAATGGGGTGGTGTCTGGTATTGCAGCTTGGCTCCACTGCACAGTATATCTAATTTTTTTTTTTTTTTTTTTTTTTTTAAATCAGCCATATTTTAATGCAGACCATCCATACTAGTCATTACCGTGTTATAGGGCAAGAGGTGCTGACCAGTGGGCGGGGCTTCTCAGTGATTGACAGCTATTTGTGCATGCCCACAATCACTCTAGGACCGCCCACTGGACTCCTGAGCCTAGAGCAAGTCACAGGTTCCCTTTTACAAGGTCTGTTTTTTTTCATCTCTCCTCCTATATTATCTTTTATTAAGTGAATCTTTCCTTTTTTCGCAGTGACCAACGAATACAACGACTCTTTAATATTCAGTCCGGAGGAGCAGAGAATGTTTTTCAGTGTTCGGGAACCCATCGCAAACAGAGTGTTTTCCAGCAGTCGTCAGCGCGGTTTTACCTCAAAGTGAGTGATTGTCTGCTTGATGACTGTTGGGCTTATCCTTAAAGGGGTCATCCGACTAATTAAAATACATGTTAATCAATAGAGCGTAAAAAATTAAACAATTCCACAATTAGTTGTATAAATAAATAAGTGTTCCTGTGCCGAGAGAAACTGAAAAAAAGGTTCCTGTGCTGCTGTGTACTGTGTAACTAGCTGTGCCCGGCCATGTAGAGGCAATGCAGCTGATACAAAGCTTTTGACATTAATTTCTCAACAGATGTCTGTAACAGCCCATCCAGTTTACTCTGGCAAAGAAATCAAACCATAGAAGTCCATAAATTATGTGTAATAATGAGAAATGACACAGGGAAAAAGTATTGAACACGTGAAGAAAGAGGTGGAAAGTCCTGACAGCAGCTGAATCTATCAGTAATTAGAAAGCAATCCTGACACTTACTGGTTCAACTGATGGTCGAAATAAAGGCGTCTGATTACCAAGGAGCCACACAAGAAACATCTCATGATGGGTAAAACCAGTGAGCCGTCTCAAGACCTTCACAACCTTATTGTTGCAAAACCAACTGATAGCATTGGTTACAGAACAATTTCTAAACTACTGAAGGTGTCATTGAGCTCTGTTGTGGCTATAATTCGGAAGTGGAAAGAACATCATTTCACCATAAAGCGGCCATGATCAGGTGCTCCCCGCAAGACTTCACACGGAGTGAAAAGAATTATCAGAAGGGATGACCAAGAGCCAAGGACACCTGTGGAGAGAGAGCTACAGAAAGACCTGGTTCAGCAGGTACAATTGTTTCACTGAAAACAATAAGCAATGGTCTCCCCCCCCCCCCCCCTCATCCCTCTTATGGCCTGCGTGCATGCCCCTGTGTGCACCCTCCTGTATGCACGCCCCTGCATAGACACCACGTAAAGACTCCATTGCTAAACAAAAGCAGGTTGACGAGTAAATCTGTGAAATACTGGAGAGAATATAGACTGATCAGAGGAGACCAACATTGAACTCTTTGGAGGCCATAATACACATTATCTTCGGAGGCCAAAAGGCAAATCGCCCCAAAAACACCAACAATAGTGAAGTGTGGAGGTGGGAACATCATGGTGTGCGGCTGATTATCAGCATACCGCACTGGAAAACTTCATATAATTGAAGGAATAATGAATAGACAAATGAGACATTCCTGATGAATATCTCTTCCATCTACCAGGATGATGATGAAACGAGGGCGACATTTCACAGGACAATGATCCCAAACACACAACCAAGGAAACGAGAAAGAAAATAAATCTGCTAGAATGTCCGAGCCGATCACCGGAGCTGAATCCAATAGAAAATGTCTGGGAGGATCTAAAGCCCCGAGATCATAGAAGGATCCACAGGACCTGCAAGAGGTGAAGCGTGTTCGTGTGGAAGAATGGGCCAAAATCACCTGAGCAATGTAGTGTCTCTATACAGGAGGAGTCTGCAGCTTCATCATCAAGGACTAAATACATTTCGGTAACGTGTTCAATACATTTCCCCTGTGTCATTTCTCATTATTACACATCATTTATGGAATCTATGGTTTGATTCCTTTGACTGTCTGGATTGGATGGTGAGGATTTGTGTCGATAATGCCTTTAGAAATATAGAGAGGAGCCCTAAAATCTGAGGTGTTCACCCTGACGGTGTGGTGTTTTTGCTTTGCAGGGTTTGTGTGCGGTCCCGGTGTTGGGACGCCTGTATGGTGGTGGATGGCGGCACGTCTTTTGAATTCAACGACGGTGCGATCGTGACAATATCTACGGACGGTGCGGACGCTCTGTGCACCGTACTCCTGGATGAGTGAAGGGAGGGGAGCTCAGCCCTAATGCCCCCCCATAACCTCAGGACACCCAGATAATGTGTAACCCAGGATCCAAACAGCCACGGCGGATGTCCGTCTGTCACACACAGACCTGGCGCATCCCTCGCTCAGCGGACTGTTGTACATTTGTATAAAAAAAAAAAAAAAGAATAAAAAAATCTATATATATTGGTGCCACAATGATACAATTTTGATAGCTTATTATGCACTAGGTGATTTTTAGCTTTCCTTTTGATTAGATTTTTTTTCCCCTTTTTATAGGAAAATCTCTGGAATTGACGGCTGAACCAAATGGGGTTTTTTTTTTTGGCTGCTGTCAAATTCCTGATAAATATATAACTCAACTTGAAAACGATGTTCGGTGTTTTCTTTCTATGGTCGTCTTCAGTTATAGTTTGGGGACGTGGTCGCATCACCCCAATGAAAAGTTCCTAAACGTTCTAATATTTAAAGGTGTCGTGTCATCATGGTTCATATAAAGGTATACACGTTGGGCCTGGACTAATGGACTATGGATTCTTTACTGTAAGAGCAGTGACACTATATATTCTTTACTGTAAGAGAATTGAGACTATGGATTATTTACAGTACGAGCACTGGCACTGTGGATCCTTTACTGTACAAGCAGTGAGACTGGATCCTTTACTGTACAAGCAGTGAGACTGTGGATCCTTTACTGTACGAGCGGTGAGACTGTGGATCCTTTACTGTACGAGCGGTGAGACTGTGGATCCTTTACTGTATGAGCACTGACACTGTGGATCCTTTACAGTATGAGCACTGACACTGTGGATCCTTTACAGTACGAGCACTGACACTGTGGATCCTTTACAGTACGAGCACTGACACTGTGGATCCTTTACAGTACGAGCACTGACACTGTGGATCCTTTACAGTACGAGCACTGACACTGTGGATCCTTTACAGTACGAGCACTGACACTGGATCCTTTACAGTACGAGCACTGACACTGGATCCTTTACAGTACGAGCACTGACACTGTGGATCCTTTACAGTACGAGCACTGACACTGGATCCTTTACAGTACGAGCACTGACACTGTGGATCCTTTACTGTACGAGCAGTGAGACTAATCTCTATTGTATGTGCAGTGAAACTATGGATTATTTGCTGTTAGGCCTTGTTCACACACGAGTTTTTTTGGCTTTCTCTGCATTTTTGCTGTTAAAAAAACCGCACGTGTTAACTCATGGTGCACTTAAGTGTAGCTGCGTTTTTTACCAACACTTGCGTTTTTTTCGCCATTCCAAAAAACACTGCATACAGCGTTTTTTGGGTGCTGTAAAAAAAACGCAGGGGTATTTGAAAAAAGGCATGCATTTTTTTAACATGGGGTCCTATGGGAAACGCATGCGTTAACGCAGGGCACATATAGGCACCTGCATTAATGCATATGCGTTTTTAGTGAAAAAATTACCAAGTCCAAAAACTTCTCAAACATTCAGAACCACAGGGGACACTATTTGGCACACTTAGAAAAACTGATCAGTTTCTCAAAGGGCTAAAAAAAAAACGCATTGGTATGTGTGAACAAGGCCTAAGAGCATTGAGACAATGGATTCTTTACTGTAAAGGCCTCCGTCACACCTGGCGACGGGGCTGGGGATGTCGGCGGCGCGCACGTTTTTGGCGCCCCGCCAGCGTCGCAGTCTCCCATTTACACGGGGCGACATCACCAGCCCCGCGCCGGCGAGCTGTCAGGTGGCAGCAGCGCCGGGGTGTCTGGGAACCCCAGCGCCGATGCCGGACAATGGGAGCCTATGGCTCCCATCGCCTGACAGGTCGCTGGCGCCCGGTTACATGGGGCGATGTATGCACATCGCGCGATGATGGTCGCCTGGTTTCAGAGCACTGCTCTGAAACCAAGCGACCGGCCGACACCTCCGACATGACCCCTTTACATGAAGCCGGTCATAGGCCACGCCCCTACATTGCCGATGTAATGGGCAGCGATATCGCCCCGTGTAACAGGGGCTTAAGAGCAATAAAACTATATATTCTTTATTGTACAAGCAGTGAGATTATGGATTCTTTACTGTTAAGAGCAAGAATACTATGAATGCTTTACTGTATGAGCATTGAGATTAGATTATTCACTGTACAGGCAGTGATTATGGATTCTTTACTGCACGAGCAGTGAGATTATGGTTTCTTTACAGTATGAGCAGTGACACTATGGCTTATTTTCTGTAAAATAATTGACTATGGATTTTTTACCGTACAAGCAGTGATACTGATCTTTACTGTATGAGCAGTGACACTATGGATCCTTTAGTATATGAACAGTGACAATGGAGCGGGGACCAATCACCAACCACAGTGTAGGCCTCCACCTCATCATACCCCCAGAATTTAAAAGCCAAATTGCTCAAAATCATTGGCACAAGATGGAGCACCCCTCGACAAACACATCCATGATATATTGTCCCACTACACAGCATCGGAAGAGGTAGAAATGCTCCGGGTGAACCGGCAACAAGAGAGAAATCAATTGATGATTGACTTCACCAATAGCGCCCTCCACCTGCTTGTTCCACCAAGACGTCCTACTTGCTTTCCCTAAGAGTCCCTCCATATTTCACCTTCGCCTTCTTTGAAGTCTCCCTAGCTTCAGCCATTTTCTTATTCAGTACGAGGCGACACAGACGAAAGATACACAGAGAATAAATGACGGAAGACGACCGGCGCCACCTCAGGTCAGTATGTAAACCTAAGAGATGACTTCTCTTCACCGTCACCTTGATCGGCTGTGCTGCTGATGGGACAAAGCTAATAAGGTGTAAATGGATAGTGCTGCCTGTACGCTGATTGCTCTAGACATGAGATGACCACTTCATCAGGATGGATAGCAGAGAGGTTGGACACTGATTTGGAAACCCCCTCCCAAAAATGTAGGATCTCCATGGCACAATAACTGAGAAATACCAATAATCAGCCTGTCTTGTGGCGCCATTTATTATTTTATACCTTTTCTGGGAAGTTATTTATGAAGGACATACAGGGCATGAGCCTGGGGCAGGTCGCCTAATCACACTGATGACATCACTGTTCCGCTGCAGAGGATAAGTCAGAGTGAAGGTAAATGCTTCTAAGGAACTCGAGGTGCAGGCAACATTTATGGCGGGGGTGAAGGGGTGGGTTTGAGTGAGTACAGTATAGGTTTTCAGCAGTGTTGGGGTTCTATGTATAATCCTGAATGGCCAACTACCTCCCGAAGTCATATAATTAGTACACTGCCTCCACCTGAGTGTAATTTCTCTTTCTCCTCAGTATAACTACAGCTGTTGTGTGAAGCCTCAGAGGTTTGTGGGAACATTATGATCACACAGTGTCATGAAAACCAAGGTACACTCCAGACAGGTCAGGGTTAATGTTGTGGCAAAGAGCTAAGCAGGATTAGGTTACAAAGATAACCCAAGCTCTGAATGTCTCACAGAGTGCTGTGGAATCCATCATCCAAAGATGGAAGGATAACTGCAAACCAATCAAGACCTGGACATTCACCGAGACAGACATATCCCAAGAAGGAGAGGAGTAATGAGAGAAGAGCCGAGAAGCCCGTGGCAGAGCCGCAGAGATCACAGCTTAGGGAGGAATCTGTCCAAAGGACGACTATTAAGGCACCTTTACACGCCGCCACTTTTCTAGGAATTTCACTGGCAACCTATTGGTTGCAGTGAAATCATGGAGACATTGTTCCATTTGTACACAGCAACAAGATAGAACAATGTGTCCATGATTTCACTGCAACCAGTAAGTTGCCAGTGAAATTCCTAGAAAAGTAGCCGCATGTAAAGGTATCCCAAGTCATATCCTCGACAAATCTACCCTTTATGGAAGAGCAACAAGAAACAATCTAGGAACACTGAGCAGTGTAAGAAGGGGTTCTGATCAGATGACACAGAGAACTTTTTGGCCTAAAATACAAATTGTTATGTATGGCTGAAACCACACTGAACATCACCCTGAAAACCCCATGACCACAGTCGCACATGGTGGAGGCAGCATCTGGCTGTAGGGGGCTTTTCTTCAGCAGGGGCAGGGAAGCTGGTCAGAGGTGATGAGATGGAGCTAAATACAGGGCAAACCTGGAGGAAAAACCTGCTAGAGGCTGCAAAGGACTTAAAACTGGGGCATAGGTTCACCTTCCAGCAGGACAACAACCCCAAACACCCTGCAGCTCTACAATGGATGATTTATATGAGATTATTCATGTGTGTGAACGACCCTCTCACTGTCCAGACCCAAATCCACTGAGAATCTGTTACAAGATGGGAAAATGACTGATCACAGACCTCTCCATCCAATCTCACTGAGCAAAGAAGGGGGGAAAATGTCACCTCTAGATGTGCAAAGCTGGAGAGACTGACCCCAAAATACAGAGACAGGGGTCCTACAGTGCTAACGCAGGAGGGGCTGACTACAAAGGTACACCCACAATTTTCAGGTTTACATATTAATAAGGAATCATTTCTTTCACACTTTCCAATACTTGGGACTATTTAAGTTCGTGGGTGTAATGTGAATAAGATGGCGGTGTATGAATACTTTTTCAAAGCACTGTAATTAATCCCTCATGTCAACAGTCTGCTGAGCTTGTATCTAGTACTATTATAAGTCTGCATAGCCACAGATCTAATCTTATTATGTGATACAGTCTGCGGAGCTGTGTATCTAACCCTAATCCTCTTCCATCTCTTCTCACTTTACTGCAGTCGGGTCTCTTATTTCATAAAAACATAGCTTCCAAGCCTAGAATCCGGCCTTTTCTTCAAGGCTTGGTCCACTTTTTCCTTACCGGCCTACTTTAGATCCTGCATTCCCCCATATTTTTTTTTTTTTTTGCATCCCAGCCCTATGGAAGCTATAAGAAAGCTTTAAGGTAAATACCAAAAATATATTCCATTTTAGCTTTAATGCCTGTTGATCACTTAGTGGTTAATAAGCTCTGCGGTTTTATATACTTCGAAGGGTGCAGTTTTTGATAATGGGACCACCTTGGGGTGTTTTCCGACACAGACAGACATCTCAAAGAGCTAAAGTTTCCATCTTCAGCCGTATGAGGGCTTGTTTCTAGGATGATTAGCGTTTTGAATGGCTCCATTTACTACAATACACCATAGTGAGGAGGTTATGTATCATTCTACATAACCTGCTGTCAAATGAGCTAACTGTGCATGATTCAGCGAGCGCATTCAGATTATAATTTTTCATTTTTGAGTTAAAAATCTACATGTGCATGCAAATGAATTGAACTAGTATGATGTGAATATGCGACACTAGGTATTAACAGGTTTGAAATTTGCAAAGACTGAACGAGCAGCAATGTGTAAGCCCAAGGACAGGGCACATTATGTGAGCTGCATGAGAGTATCTCGCATGAGGCAGCAGGCCCAACAACTGCATGTGAACGGGAGCGTAGTTCTCCATAAACAACGTGCGGCACACTCCCGTTCACAGAGCCGGTGGCATGCAAGATACACCATGCAAGCTGCATGAGTGTGTCTCTGTCCTAAGAGTTGGAATCATGATTATTTCATGACTAGTCCACCTACGGTATATAGCAGGAGTTTTTTGTAGTGACTATCCCATAAAAATCAGCACAGCCCCCTTTATATACTGCAGGGGACCCCGCAGTATATACATATACAGTAGAGTGTCTAGTTGCTGTACACAGACCACTTTGGGTCATGTTCCCAATGCTCCGATTATTGCAGTTTTGCAGCATTTTACCACTTTTTTTAAATGTCCCGTAGGACTAAAGATGGCAGAAACAAATACATTTTTTTTTCATGCAATAGAAATAAAGACATGATAGACAAATTGTTTAAAAAATATATATATAATAAGACCAGTTAAAAGTTCAGGGCGTCACTAGTTCTCCTACATACACAACCGTCAGTTATCAAAGGCACAGGACGCCCGGAACATCCTCAGGCAGCCATGATGTGCCCCCGCTCAGCCAACATTGGGCATTTTGGTTGACTTTTCTGTTAGGTCTGTACCCGGCTATGACATTTGGGGTGCAGAATGGCTCCACGGCCAGATGCGATATGACAGTACTCTGCAGTGAAACCTCCACTTAAATACATTTCACAGAGTAAATCACAGCAGAAAGCTGCTTTGTTGAACTTGGCAGTATTATCTGGTGACCTGAATTTGGTTAGAGGACATAGAAACCTTCAGGATTCTGGAAAAAAAACATAAAAAAAAATGCTTTGGTGCTATGGAGGCAGACAGTGCAAATATATAAAATATTTTAAAAGATTGTATAAAATAATATACATCTATAAAAAAGTAACATGTTTTTTATCTTTACATTATAAATAATAAATATAAGTTACACATATTTATTCTATTTTCATATTATAATATAACGCTTATAAGTAGAAAAATATATGGAATGAAATATATATTATATATATAATATATTTTTTTTTTTAAAAAAATTCATTCTATATATTTTCTAATTATAAAATATTTGTGGTATTTTTATATTATAAATATAGAATAGAAAATATATTTTAAATATATTTTATATTTATAATAAGATAATATAAAAGTAACATTTTTTTGTTATCTTATTATAAATATAAAAATAATTGTACACATATATTTTTATCTATATATAATAGATTTAAAAAATATATGTAATATACCAGTATTTGTTATTTTATTAAATATTTTATATATTTAAATTCAACAGACATGTTACACCATCTGCTTTCCATAGCACCAAAGCTGCACTATTTGGCTGCATAATGAGTTAACTGAGAACATGTAAGTGAGCTCATACTGACTGTTTTTCCCAGCATCTCTCAGCTGATTTAAGAGCACTTTCTGAAGCTTAGGCCGGTTTCACACCACGGCACCATCAGGTCCGGGGCTGTCCGATGTAAACCCGACAACCCCGGACCAGATTTTGCAGTAATGCAGCCCTATGGGGCCGGATGCAGTTTCCATCTGTCCGGGAGAATTCTGATTTTTCTCCTGGACACAAAAACGTTGCTTGCAGTGTTTTTGTGTCCAGGACAAAAATCGGACAAAATCAGATCCTTCCGGAGCCAGCGCCGCCTAACATGGGAGTCTATGACGCCGAATCCGACAAAAGAATCGGAGCTGGAAGCGAACGCTGCTAAACTTCAGCACCATGATCTGTCCCCTGCAGCAATTTCAGCCGCGATCTAGAAATTTCTGCCGCTGGTGCTGCGATCTCCCGAATCCGGCTACAAACCGGACCGGAAGGCGCCCTCCAGTTCTGTTTCAAAATCGGGTCCAAGGCTGTCAGGTTTACACCGGACAGCCCCGGACCTGATCTTGCCGTGATGTGAAACCGGCCTTAGAAGTAAACCAAGAAAAGTTGAGAGCTCAAAGATAGATTCTCAGTTCACTCGGCTGCACGGACAAAGCCAGATGATGCAAAACTTAGCATAAACAGCATGTATTTTGGGCTACAACAAAAAAAAAAAAAATAATCTAAATTGTCCCTATATTCTTTTAGGAGAATGGCAGGGGGTCTGGTGACAAATCCTGGACTAATGACTGAACCTAACAAGGTCCTTGAGGTCTACGTGAGATCAGGTTATCCCCATTGGTCAGGCCGGGATTTGCAGACATTATATGGGAGGTCCATACATACAGGGGCTCATCGCATGCTGTTAAATACAAGAAGCAGTTTTCCCACTTCAAGGTAGGAGGAAAGAGACGTCACTTCTAAAAAGTTATTACATCTGCAAGTAAAATCGTCCTGAGAGTGCCGGGCAGGGGGAGTCACAAAGGCACCGGTTAAAGCTTTCCTTATCCAAATCATGTGAAGAAAATAAAGAAAACACAACCTACTATTACAAGAGAAAAAAAAATAAATAAAAGCAAAATACTACATTGAAAAATCCACCTAGTGGCTGGATCGTATAGGCGGTAATACTTATACTAAACGTTAAATACTAACAATTCATCAGGAAACGTCCGGCTCCCCCTTGTGGCAGAAAAAGAAAGAAGAGCGGACCCTGCCAGATCAGCGGCTCCTTTTATGTACATAAAAACCATCTAAAAAAAGCAGATGCAACAGTGAAATAAAAAGGCTGAACGCCTCCTACAGCTTATTCTATGGATTGTGGGGGAAACCACATATAGACCAGGACCCATCACTTCTAAAGAAACCACAGGTGACTGACAGTATGCAGGCCACATACTAACGCTCACATGCCTGCTGCTGAATCCTGACCGTGTTATTATTGTGTCATATTGCACAGAGAGCGACTGCAGATTAGGGCAACCCCAACCCTTAAGAGTATAAAAACAAATAATAAAATAAAAAAAATAATCTGTGACTACACAGTTATTGTATAATCCAGTCTCCGGTCACTCAGTTAACTTTAGAAGTGATGAGTCCCTTTTAAAAAAACACGCGGCAGAGGGGCAGATGAGCAGTATTGTCCAGTGGTATTACACATAGCGCCACCTGCTGGAATATGCCCACACTGGCACCGGGTCAGACGCTGCATCACAGGAAATTCATATGGTTTTGGTCGCAGGAGAATTCAAGTTAGTGGATTTGCAGCAGGGCGGCCGATCTGGTTAGGAGTCTGTGAGGTTCATGGACAGCCGACACTTTTTGCCCCATATGGTCCGGTTCTTCTTGCTGCCTGTGGTGGGCCGGGCGATGGTGCTTAAGTATGAGCCGTTGATCTTTATGTTTGGAAGCGACTCCTTCAGCACCAGCAAAGAACTGTCTGTCACCAACCCATACACGCTGAGGGTCTTCAGGTGCTGGAGCTTCTTCAAATCACTGAGAAGAGAGAAAGTGTCAAAACGAATATAATATTATATATACATATACATATACATACATATATATATATATACACATACATACATATATATACATACATACACACACACATACATACATACATATACACACACACATATGCACACACACAGTCTTTGTTTATGCTCTGAAGTCTAGAGAGACCCCCAAAGAACACAAAGGAGCATTCCATTATAATCCATGTGAATTGCATTTCCCTGCCAGATTCCAATCTATCAGATTCACTTAACTTTACAAAAATAATTAACTAATGATTACATAACGGCAAAAAGTGAATAAAGTTCTTACATTAAAGAGCCGGGATTGATCTGATAGCAGCGGCTGAGTCCGAGGTGCTGGAGCGGGAGCGGATGGAAAGCCACAAAACAGTCAGCGGTGATCATCACACTATCACTGAGGATAGAGGAACTGGTTACACACAACCGTCATGGACAACAGAGGAGCTCAGAGGGTGGCATCATGTGTTATCAGTCATTGTACAGGAGGAGGAGGTGAGCTGTGATATCACCTATTGTGAATGGTAGATCCTGTGTTATCTACTGTATATAGAGGTGTTATCAGTCATTGTACAGGAGGAGGAGGTGAGCTGTGATATCACCTATTGTGAATGGTGGATCCTGTGTTATCTACTGTATATAGAGGTGTTATCAGTCATTGTACAGGAGGAGGAGGTGAGCTGTGATATCACCTATTGTGAATGGTAGATCCTGTGTTATCTACTGTATATAGAGGTGTTATCAGTCATTGTACAGGAGGAGGTGAGCTGTGATATCACCTATTGTGAATGATGGATCCTGCGTTTTCTACTGTATATAGAGATGTTATCAGTCATTGTACAGGAGGAGGTGAGCTGTGGACATCACCTATTGTGAATGGTGAGTCCTATGTCAATCATTGCACTAAAGAAGGCAGCAGATTTATTAGTCCTCCAGGCTTAAACAGGGCCTTGGTATGGCACAGGAGAACTTGCATTGGATTGTGCATGCCATCCTACTTGTATTAGTTGTGGTAGTGATACCAAGATGAGATACCATGAAGTAATTGCAACAGGACGGGACGTATCAGTCTGTTATGAGGCACAATGGTCATTTTTTAACATTGTGGAGGAGAGTTTGTTGCAGTTGCACAGATGAACATACGACCGCAGCTCTCATATATTTGGAGCCGCTTATGCACGGTGTGTTGTCATTTTTGCATCAGTGATTTTTACCTTAAATCCAGGCTGATGAGATCAGGACATCTCTGCAGTAACGTCTCCACATCTGCAAATAAATATAATGTCACGGTGGAAAGACTCCACTTTCCCCGGATGACCCTCATACTCAGACGCCTCTGTATGGAGGATAGATATAGACACACATACCAACGAGCTCCAGGTTCTGTCTGTAGCCACTGAAATTTAGTTGTTTTATGCTGCTGGGGAAGTTCTCCACTGCGTTCTTCACGTGGTGCAGTGTGAAATCGCACCAAGATAAGTTCAACTCCTCCAGGCTGTAAAACAAGAGGCGATATGAATGGTGGGAATTAACTTTCCCCAATCAGATCTCTCCCATTATACAATGAATGGCCCTTCAATTTTCAGGCATCACTGATAGTCTCGGACAAGCACCCTGTACAACGGTGATATCTAGCTGTCAATGAATCCACACATTTCCAGGAGGACTAAGGGGAACGGAACAATACCTCCATGTTTGCTACATTTCTATTGTCTGATACTTAAATATAAGTGACTTAGTTAATGAAAGAAGCAAAGGATAAGATGTGAGCTCCTCATAGCTTCACGGGCCCCAAATATTCACCGAGGCCCTCATCTATATAGAATAGATGTTTATTAGTACACTACCATACATTAAGGTAGATCCGCTCTCAATGTGGATCCTGTGCGCCTTCTACTATAACCTGTTCACCCACAGGGTGCATAATGTATAATCATTTTTAAGGATCACATAGGTACAGTAACATTGTTAAAAAAAAAACTGATCCAAAAGCCGCTGCTAAACTCCAAAAACGCAGAAAATACTGGGAGTACAAGGCTAAAAAGAATTTGTGAAATGGATTATCAGAAATGATAATGGAGATCTTCAGATAAGAAATTTACCAACTGCAGTTTTATTGCCGATTGCGTGCAGATGTGTTGTGAATTTTACAGATTAATTGCAATAATAAGTAATGGTGCCGTCACACAGCACGACCTGGCCAGCGATGTCGGAAGCGATGTGCGGGTGCCCGCTCGATTCCGACATAGCTGGCCAGCTGTCACACAGCATCGCTGCGGCCGGCGACACCGCAGCGATGCGGCGGTGACATCGCTCGCTGGGCTGGGCTTAGCCCAGCGAGCGATCCGCAGCAACGCTGCGGTATAGGCTGGATCGCCGCCGACATCGCTCTGGCGATGTCACACGGCGTGATCCAGCCTTATCGCAGGTTGACAGGTTTACGGTTCTTCCCGTAAACCTGTCAACCTGCGATAAAATGCGGTTGCACCGCTCATTTACACAGCGCGACGTCGCTAGCGACATCGCTGATACGTCACTTTTTCGGCGATGTCGCTAGCGACGTCGCCAGGTGTGAAGCCACCATAAGTTGTTGTTGCAATTGCCTGCTGAACCACAGCAAAATCCACAGGACAGGCAAATCCAGACCAACGTCTGCAGCCAGCTGGATGCACTTGGACTGACTATTACTAATATTTCTTACCTGGTGCAGCTCTTTAACATCTGTGTGAGCGATTCTGGAGAGAAGCCGGAGCAGCCGCCGAGGTTTAGACGCATCAGGTCTGAATTCTGAGCAATGGCACTAGGGCAAAACAGGCAACACACATATATTATATAGAAATTTCCTCAAAGTCTGCTGGAATCATCATTTTACAATGTCAGTATATACACGTATATATACACACACACACACATTATATATATATATATATATATATATATATATATATATATATATAAAAGAAACGGAACAGCACCAGATATTACCAGACTTGTGCAGCGCTTTTTCAACACCGGTCAAGTGTCCATGTAAACAATCAAAAAAAGGTAAAAGCAGCACCAAAAAGATATCAAGTGAACCTTTATTGCCAGTGGCGTGGCGACGTTTCGGACCGGAGGTCCTTTCTCAAGCATATCTTTTTGGTGCTGCTTTTTAAATGGGAAGCTGTCAGCTGATTTGTGCTGACCAAACCACAGAGCCCGGCTGTACAACTGCAGACAGGTTTATCCTAGGAAATGCTCCTGAGTTTCACAGAAAACCTAATTAGAAGATCTGACGGGGGATAATAGCTGGAGAGGAGACTAGGCCATCTCAGCTTTTCCTCCAGGTAATTGAGAGGTCTCTCATTATGGTAGTCACCTGTCAATCACTTAGAGCAGTGAGAAGCCGACCGGCGACAAAGCTGGACTAAGCTCTCATCTCCAGATTATTTTCCACAGTCAGATCGTCTAATTATATTTTCTCTGGAATGGCAGAGCATTTCAGAGAGACATACCTGGCTGCAGACGGGACAGTCGAGCTCCGATTCATGCAGTTTGGGCAGAATGAATCAACTGACAGGTAGCCTTTAAAACCATGGCTATGGGCACAAATTGTAACTAAATTTTTTGTTTACAATTTTGTCCAACATGGAAAGTTTAGAAACTTTAAAAATGCATTTAAGCGTCTTCCATCTTATCCAATAATATCAGCAGGTCCCTATTTGGAGTTCAGATGATGGAAGTGAAGGGCTCAGTGCCTCCCTCACAACACCCATCACCGCCATCATCTGACCTCCAAACGAGTACGTCCTGATATCAATCACTCAGTTGAAGACAGACAAATAGTCTGGGGGAAAGGAGGGGTTTGGAAACCACTTACATGCAATTATTTTTTTTCTACAAAAGATTGAAGACAGAAGACACATCCCCTAAGTGATTAGCAAAATTTCATAACTAACCTTGCTGTACAAAATTCTTAACCTTCCCAGCGGTATTCCCGAGCCTCACTCGGGGTTAACATTCACTGCCAGAAGCGGTAACCCCGAGTCAAGCTCGGGCTTACCCGCGGTCGCGGCAGATGCGGTGAAAAAACCGCATCTGCCGCGATTGCCGCCGCATAACCGCCGCACTTGCGGCGCGGTTGCGGTAATCGCCATAGTAAGTATAGGGGGACTTGCGGCAGGTGCGGCAAGTGCGGTTTTGCACTTGCGGCAGGTGCGGCCGCGAAAAAAACCACACTTGCCGCAAGTCCCCCTATACTTACTATGGCGATTACCGCAACCGCGCCGCAAGTGCGACGGCTACGCGGCAATCGAGGCAGATGCGTTTTTTTCCGCGGCCGCACCTGCCGCAAGTGCAAATCCGCACTTGCCGCACCTGCCGCAAGTCCCCCTATACTTACTATGGCGATTACCGCAACCGCGCCGCAAGTGCGGCGGTTATGCGGCAGATGCGGTTTTTTCACCGCATCTGCCGCGACCGCGGGTAAGGCCGAGCTTGACTCGTGTTTACCGCTTCTGGCAGTGAATGTTAACCCCGAGTCAGGCTCAGGAATACCGCTAGGAAGGCTAGAGTCTTCTTTGATCAGGTAATTACTAAGAATTGCAGGCCTCCAGTACATAACACCAAATTTCCATGCCAAAAAATGGTACCGCTTTTAGCACAAAATTCCTGACAATCATACCGCCAGGGAGGTTAAAGAAAGCGTAGTTATGCAAAGTGTTCAGAGCTTCGCCCGGAAGCCATTTTTCTTTAGGTGAAATGCATTTAAGACTTGTTCAAGGAGACATGCTGGCTGTGTTTCTTACCCCATGACGTCATCTGAAAGCTCCAGCCCTTCCAGACTCAAGTTGTGCAGATTGTAGCAGCGAGAGATGATGGTCTGCAGCGTCTCCACAGTTATGGTGCAATTCGAGAAGTCTACATGCTGAAGCCGCAGAGGTCTGGAGAGAAAGCAAAATGTCTCGGTCATGTTGAATGTTTCCACAATGCACAGAATATGATCACATTATATACCCAGCTAACGCTTTACAATATGAGATACAAGATTCCCCCTTCCAGGATCAGCAGTGATCTCTCACCGGACGTGTCTGAATAATGGTTCTCCGATGCACGACCTCGGGCAGCGCAGGACGACAGCCCCCCGCGTCAGCAGGTTTCCGATAACCCCGTTTGCCATGTGTTTGTTGGTGAGATCCACGCTGTACCATAATGATTCGTCGCACCTTAAGAGAGAAGTGATGTTATTCATTCAGTTTCTTCCATCACATTCCTGCGTCCTCCATCTCTGAATATAATGACTGAATGAGAATAGTGGCCCCTTCCCATGTAAGCACTTATACTTCATGTATCGGGGGTTTAATGTATAGAACGCAGAGGCTTTCAACTCTTCATAAAGACCCCCATAACCGATCACTGATTTAAGATGGACTGGCCCTTTTAAGAGGACTTGACTGTATGGGTAACTTAGATATGTAACATTCTCATCTTCACATCTTTACATCTTACTGACTTACGCGACTCTGTTCCACTGTTTGCAGACCTGCGGCACCAGCGTCAGGTCGGTTAGATGTAGGTAGGAAAAGATGGCCAAAAGTAACTCATCGGGGAGCAACTCCCAGGAAATCACTGTCAGGAGAAAAAATAAAATGGTAATCTGCAGAAATAGTACTGTACTACATTGTACAACGACAGATTATAATCTCCCCTACTAGGCTGGAACAAGGCTGGAACAATCAAGAGCCGAGCAGCCAAGAGACCGAGGATGCCGCTGCCGGAGGGCTGATTTCTATTGGCGACTATGGAACGTCATCGTTAGCAATGCTCCAATACCCGGCGTGAAACTACAACTCCCAGCCAGCCCCACCATGGTAATACAATACTGGTCTAAAGAATGACCGCAGTATATGCCCGTCCACCATGTACTACAGTATCAGTACATAGGTACAAGGCTGAGGTGCCCAGTATATACCTGACTACCACATACTGCAGTATCAGTATATAGGTACCCAGCCGAAATGTCCAGTATATACTCAACCACCAAGTATTGCAGTATCAGTATATAGGTACACGGCTGATGCCCTGTATATACCCGACCACCATATACTGCAATATCGCTACACAGGTAGCCGGCTGAGATGCCCTGTATATCCCAAACTCCCACATACCGCAGTATCAGAATATAGGTACACGGCTGAGATGCCCGGTATATAACAGACTACCATATACTGTAGTATCAGTATATAAGTACTTGGCTGATACCCTGTATATACCAGACCATCAAGTACTGCAGTATAACTATATATTAGCCAGCCGAGATGCCCTGTATATACCTGACCCCCATGTACATCAGTTTCAGTATATAAATACTGGGCTGAGATGCCATGTATATACCTGACCACCATGTATTACAGTATCAGTATATAGGCACCCAGGTGATGATGCACTGTATATACCTGACCGCCATGTACTATACTGCTAGTATCAGTATATCGATAGGTACCTTGCTTCAAAGGCCTGGACGACCTGGCACGTCTGGCAATAAAAAACCCATCGTCATCCTTCTCCTTTGGTCTCTGCCGTTTTCTTGGAGGGGTCATGTGCACGATCTGATCCTGAGGAGTGTTCTCCGTGTCCTGTGGATCTTTCTCCATCGGGGTCACCCCCATTCCGCTCAGCAGATCTGAACATTTTGCATCCCATGACCATGAACTAAGCCTTGATGTGTTCCCGGCCGAAGCAGAAATATCCTGAAGGTGTCTCCTAAAGGAAGAACCAAACATGGATGACAGGAGCCGGATATTGTCTCATCACTTCCAGAAAACCTGACCAGTAGGAACAATTGAGCCGATGAGAGCAACGACTCCCTCTGGGGGCAGCAATGGTCAGATGTCTGGGAATCGAACTGCAAAGCTTCGCAGATTAATGGGCTATAGCCAAGCCTCCGAATAAATGATACAAATGAGGACCCTGTCTGACCACCAGGATAAAGGGGGCTCAGAAGTAAAGTTAAGTTGTGAACGCTCACCCCCTCTCTGCCTCTCATGAGACCGATTAGAAACATTATCGTCACTCTACTCTTACTAATTGAGGGGACTCCCTTCAGGGACAAGTCCCCTTGGCCGAACCCAAATACTCACACATCCTGTGGAAAGGTTATAACACTAACTCCTTCACAATTAGATATCTTTCATTTTTTCCCCTTCTCTTCTTCCAAAACCTATAACTTTCCTCTCCTCCGACCACAAACCTATACGAGGCCTCGCTTCATGAAAAATAAGTGGTGTCATTAAAAACTACCATAAAATGCATTGAAAAATGGGAGACAAGAAGTCAGTTTGAAGTGAATAGGTTTTCAGCCATTGCTTTTTTCTCTTTTTTTTTTTTTAGTATAAAGTTGATTGGTGGGGGCCAATTGCCGCATCACCTGGGGAAGTGATGTATATAAAGCGCTGTGGAACTAGTGGCGCCATATAAGTGAATAAATAATATTTATGATATACTTACCTTGTGGCGTCCGTCATTAACCTCCGCCGTTGTCATGTTCTCCTAGTGATGGGTATACAAACATGGTGCCCGTTGGTGGTATAGGACCACCAGCGGTGTCACCGATAGCTAACAGAGATGCCACCCAAAAACGCCCCCTCACAAGCCGATCGCCGCAGCCGTCCACCCCCTGCAAACACCCTACAGGAGCTGTAGTGAGGTAATGGGCACAGCCAGATCACATGACTAACATCACCACAAGGCCTTTCCCTCGCACGGAGTGCGGGTGCACAGACAGTGCTACCCTCACCTCCCCTGGTCTCCGCACAGTGGGGGCAGAGAAAGTGGTCATGGGCGACAGGACAGGAGGAAGACCGCTCAAAGGAGAGAGCACAAGGGAAAGAAACAGCACATGGGAGAAGGAATGGAAACCATATACAATGCGATACACCATGTAGTGGTCGTTCATAGTACTGCAGCTCAGCTCGTATTGAATGATGTGCAGTACTGACAGCGGACACAAGGCAGTGTACGGAGCTGTGGGTTCTGGCTCCATACACTGTGTACATCGATGCATGCTGATCAGTGAGGTGCCCAATGCCAGACCCACTGACCTGATACCAAGGACCTATCCTCGATGACCTATAGGCTACAGTTGTGGCCAAAAGTATTGACACCCCTGCAATTCTGTCAGATAATACTCCGTTTCTTCCTGAAAATGATTGCAATCACAAATTCTTTGGTATTATTATCTTCATTTAATTTATCTTAAATGAAAAAACACAAAAGAGAATGAAGCAAAAAGCAAAACATTGATCATTTCACACAAAACTCCAAAAATGGGCCGAACAAAAGTATTGGCACCCTCAGCCTAATACTTGGTTGCACAACTTTTAGCCAAAATAACTGCGATCAACCGCTTTCGGTAACCATCAATGAGTTTCTTACAATGCTCTGCTGGAATTTTAGACCATTCTTCTTTGGCAAACTGCTCCAGGTCCCTGATATTTGAAGTGTGTTTTGGGTCATTGTCCTGCTGGAAGACCCATGACCTCTGAGAGAGACCCAGCTTTCTCACACTGGGCCCTACATTATGCTGCAAAATTTGTTGGTAGTCTTCAGACTTCATAATGCCATGCACACGGTCAAGCAGTCCAGTGCCAGAGGCAGCAAAGCAACCCCAAAACATCATAGTAACATAGTTTTTAAGGTTGAAGGAAGACTTTAAGTCCATCTAGTTCAACCCATAGCCTAACATGTTGATCCAGAGGAAGGCAAAAAAAAACCATGTGGCAACACTAAGCTCCACATTGGGGAAAAAAATTCCTTCCTGACTCCAGATACGGCAATCAGACTAGTTCCCTGGATCAACGCCCTATCAAAGAATCTAGTATATATAACTGGTAATATTATAATTTTCAAGAAAGGCATCCAGGCCCTTCTTAAATGTTAGTAGTGAGTCCCTCATTACACCATCATGTGGCAGAGAGTTCCATAGTCTCACTGCTCTTACAGTAAAGAATCAGCGTCTGTGATTAGGATTAAACCTTCTTTCCTCCAGACGTAGAGGATGCCCCCTTGTCCCCGTCTCAGGCCTAAGAGTAAAGAGATCATTAGAAAGTTCTCTGTACTGCCCCCTCATATATTTATACATTATTATAAGATCACCCCTAAGCCTTCGTTTTGCCAAGCTAAATAACCCCAAGTTTAATAACCTGTCTTGGTATTGCAGACCCCTCAGTCCTCTAATAACCTGTCTTGGTATTGCAGACCCCTCAGTCCTCTAATGACTTTTGTCGCTCTTCTCTGGACCCGCTCTAGTTCAGCTATGTCTGTCTTATACACCAGAGACCAGAATTGTACACAGTATTCTAAGTGTGGTCGCACTAGCGTCTTGTATAGAGGTAAAATTATGTTCTCCTCATGAGCATCTATGCCTCTTTTAATGCATCCCATTATTTTATTTGCCTTTGCAGCAGCTGCCTGACACTGGCCACTAAATGTGAGTTTGTCATCTACCTATACACCCAGGTCTTTTTCAGTGACAGTTTTGCCCAGTGTTTTACAATTAAGCACATAATTATACCTTTTGTTTCCTCTGCCCAAGTGCATGACTTTATATTTATCCCCATTAAAGCTCATTTGCCATTTAGCAGCCCAAGCTTCTACTTTACATAAATCCTCCTGTAATATAAAATTGTCCTCCTCTGTATTGATTACCCTGCAGAGTTTAGTGTCATCTGCAAATATTGAGATTCTACTCTGTATGCCCCCTACAAGGTCATTAATAAATATATTAAATAGAAGCGGGCCCAACACTTACCCCTGTGGTACCCCACTGTTAACTGTGACCCATTCTGAGTGTGTTCCATTAATAACCACCCTTTGTTTCCTATCACTAAGCCAGTTCTTAACCCACTTACACATATTTTCCCCTATCCCCATTGCCCTCATTTTATGTATCAACCTTTTGTGTGGCACCGTATCAAAAGCTTTTGAAAAGTCCATATACACCACAACCACTGCATTTCTTTGGTCCAGTCCAGAACTTACTTCTTCATAGAAGCTTATCAGATTAGTTTGACAGGAACGGTCCCTCGTAAAACCATGTTGATAATGGGTCATGAGGTTATTTTTCTTCAGATACTCCAGTATAGCATCTCTTAGAAAACCCTCTAGGATTTTACCCACAGTAGAGGTTAAGCTTACTGGCTGCAAGTGTGATTTAGTTATTGCCAACACCTGTTAGGTGCCACAGGTAAGTTACAGGTGCTGGTAATTACACAAATTAGAGAAGCATCACATGATTTTTCTAACAGTGCCAATACTTTTGTCCACCCCCTTTTTTATGTTTGGTGTGGAATTAGATCCAATTTGGTTTTAGGACAATTCTTTTTGTGTTTATTCATTGAAGACAAATTAAATGAAGAGAATAATACCAAAGAATTTGTGATTGCAATCATTTTCAGGAAGAAACTGAGTATTATCTGACAGAATTGCAGGGGTGTCAATACTTTTGGCCACAACTGTAAGAGCTTTGTGCGGTTGGGAGACAGATTTTTGCTACAGACTCCACACCGTCTGGAGGAAGATGATTTGGACTTCTGTGCCTGTTCCTTGAAATAAACAACAGTGAAAGAAGGAATGAGGATGAGACCCCTTATGGGAAAATACACCTCGCACCCAAGTCCTACTCACTGGGCCAGAGGGGGCGCTGGGCTCTACATCTGCAGCCATCGATACACCCTCAGGGGCAGCCAGAGACATAGTGCCACATTACTCCTATCTGAGTGGTGCAGGCATCAGGGGTCCTTATCACCTGGAACCGCGATGTATGCGCCCAAAACACCTGTGTTCCTCCCCCTCCAACTGTTGCGGACGCTGATCAGAGAGCGCAACAGGGAGGCCCGGATCAC
Organism: Allobates femoralis; assembly: GCA_033576535.1. Taxonomy (NCBI): domain Eukaryota; kingdom Metazoa; phylum Chordata; class Amphibia; order Anura; family Aromobatidae; genus Allobates; species Allobates femoralis. The sequence goes on along the minus strand of JARQOC010000003.1, from coordinate 848,922,091 downwards.
ACTGCGGCGTGCGGCCCAGCTGCGTTCCACGTCAGCCATGCCTCCGGAAGTGGCGCGTCCCTGTCAATCCCGGCCGTCTCAGCGAGGCACAGCCACCGCGGTCGCGCCCCCGGAAGTGACGTGCAAAAGGCGCCCAACGTCACTTCCGGGCGCCGAAACACGCGCATCCACCGCGCCTGGAGGGAGAGAGAGCCATGACCATGGAAGACGCCGGCCCTGAAGTACCCGCCCAGCTCAGCCTTCAGGCGTTGGGAGAGTGGGAGGTCCCGCTCCTCCAGGAGCAGTGCCCGATCGCCTCACCGCCTGCCTAGGTAATATGAGAACTGGTCGCCGGCCAGCAGCCCTCAGGAGAACCTCTGTGTGCCCCATAGGGACAGGAAACACTGGTGGTTGGAGGTGAGAGGGGCTATTTAACCTCTGTGTTTCCTGCCCTTATTAGGGCCAAGAGGCAACCTCCTGTAGTGCTGTCGTGGAGGATGGGAGGAGAAAATGTGCAATTACACGTTTGTTTTTTGTGTGTTTTATTCACCATGTTCACTATATGGTAAAACTGATGTCGGTATGATGTCTCGGGTCAGTACTATATGGTAACACCGAGGTGTCAGTATGTCTTGGGTCAGTACTATATGGTAACACTGAGGTGTCGGTATGATGTCTGGGGTCAGTACTATATTGTAACACCGAGGTGTCAGAATGACGTCTTGGGTCAGTACTATATGGTAACACTGACGTGTCGGTATGATTCCTCAGATCAGTACTATATGGTAACACTGATGTGTCGATATGATGCCTCGGGTCAGTACTATGTGGTAAGGCGGCCGTCACACGCTACGATATCCAAAACAATTTCGGCAACGATATCAATATTTGCGCATCGTCCGTACGATGTGTAAGATCGATCGCCTGCACATTACACTCACAGACATCGCTAAATCAACTCAACGATGCCTGGATTCCGCGGTCGTGTGGACGACCTAGATATCGTGTGTACACATCGTTATAACGCAGTCACACACAAGCCTCGTTAACGAGTCGGTGGTAAATGTGGGCGTGCCTGTTTGTCAATTTGAGCTGATAGGCGTGCTACATGGCATTTAATCCGCGCCCCTCTCTCCATTATTGGTGGCCACTCCTGCGTTCCAATTGGTCAGATGTGCCTGAAAACAGGGCTCTATGTGTTTCCTCTTGTCCTTTGTGCCACTTTGTGGCAGCCTGTATTTGCGGCCTCACTATTGATTTTACTCGACTCGCATGTAAAACACAGGGCAAAACGCATATGCGCACTTGTGTGGGCCCGTAAATTGAAAATAACAATGAATGATCATGCAGACGGCGCCTATGTGTAGTGCTGAAGTGACAGCTCATCCAAAATGGCGCCCTGTGAAGAGAGAACCAATCGTAACGCAGGAGCTTCCACCAATAATAGCTGATGTGGCGCCAGCCAATCGGAACGCATGAGGGTTAACAAATCACAACTGAGGAGGCGAGACACAAATGAATACCCGGCACGCCTACGTGCTAGATTTCCGCCATCGCTCAATTCACAGCTTCTAAACGATATCGTTCATTTAGACACGTCGATTGTGCTTATCCACTGAGCCGACATCATGAGATCCGGACCTCATATCACACATCTGGATATAAAGATCTGATCATTTCTCATTGGTCGTGTCGTGCCGTCACACGCATAGACATCGCCGGAGCGATGCCTAATGAGGCACGTTCAAGCGATATCTATCCATATATCGTAGCGTGTGACGGCCGCCTAACACTGATGTGTCGATATGATGCCTCGGGTCAGTACTATATGGTAACACTGAGGTGTCAGTATGATGCCTCAGGTCAGTACTATATGGTAACACTGAGGTGTCGGTATTATGCCTCGGGTCAGTACTATATGGTAACACTGATGTGACGGTATGATGCCTCGGGTCAGTACTATATGGTAACACTGAGGTGTCAGTATGATGCCTCGGGTCAGTACTATATGGTAACACTGAGGTGTCAGTATGATGCCTCGGGTCAGTACTATATGGTAACACTGAGGTGTCAGTATGATGTCTGGGGTCAGTACTAAATGGTAACACTGAGGTGTCGGTATGATGCCTCGGGTCAGTACTATATGGTAACATTGACGTGTCGGTATGATGCCTCAGGTCAGTACTATATGGTAACACTGACGTGTCGGTATGATTCCTCTGGTCAGTACTATATGGTAACACTGTTGTGACGGTATGATGCCTCGGGTCAGTACTATATGGTAACACTGACGTGTCGGTATGATGTCTACGTTCAGTACTATATGGTAACATTGACGTGTTGGTATGCTGCCTCGGGTCAGTATCAGTTTGTAGCTACCAAACATGTTACTTTTACTGTTATCTAAGTAGTGAAAAAAATACTGAAGTTTTTAAAGAAAAAAAATTGAGCTTTTGTGCCATTTTCCATGACCTGTAGAATTCTCACTTTTCGGGATCTGGAGCTGTGCGACGGCTTATTTTTTGTGTCTTGTGTCTTTGTGATTCAAATGATACCATTTTTAAATAATGTGATATTTTGATCGCCCGTTATTGCAATTTATTGTAAGGTCGTCCAAAAAAAATGTAACTTTGGCGGTTTAACTTTTTTTTTCCGTTACGCAGTTTATAGATCTGATTACTTGATTTTATATTTTGATAGATCGGGAACCCCTGAACACGGCAATAACAAATGTGTGTATTTTAATTTTAATCGTTTATTCTTCAATGAGGCAAAAGGGGGGTGATTTGAATTTCGGATTTTTCTTTTTTCCATATTTTTTTTAAAACTTTTTATTTTTTCTTTATTTTACATGAACGCCAGAGGTCCTTGGTGCTGTACAGTCCAATCGCTTCTGCTATGCAGGGATATGTTTCAGCATATCTCTCCATAGCAGAAATAATCACTTTCAGCACGGTGGCTCAGTGGTTAGCATTGCAAATGGTGGCTCAGTGGTTAGCATTGCAAATGGTGGCTCAGTGGTTAGCATTGCAAATGGTGGCTCAGTGGTTAGCATTGCAAATCGTGGCTCAGTGGTTAGCATTGCAAATCGTGGCTCAGTGGTTAGCATTGCAAATCGTGGCTCAGTGGTTAGCACTGCAGTCCTGGGTGCAAATCCCACTAAGGACAACATTTGCAAGGAGTTTGTATGTTCTCCTGTATTTCCTCCCACATTTCAAAGACTGATATGATATTTAGATTGTGAGCTCCAATGGGGATAGTGTTGCAAATGTGTGTAAAGCGCTATAAAATGAATAGTGCTATATAAACAAATAAATAATTTCTGCGGATGTCGGCCCTCACCAGGCAGCCACAGGAAGTGATTGCAGACAGCATCCGGGGTCATCACAGGACCTCGGGCTGTCAAGGTAACCATTGGAGGTCCCAGTGCGATCCAAAGGGTTAACAGTGCCGATTGGATGGGTGCTGTTAGCTACACACTTCAGCTGATGAGATCGGCTTATGTGTGGGGGAATGATGCAAGCTCAGGGCATGAGTCCGCATCAGAGGGAGGGACATGGCCAAGGGCGCTCTAATATATATATATATAGCCCATGGTGATGAAGAGGTTAAAGCTCATTAGTGATCATGACCAGCTTAGTTGGTGGGCATGGCAGGGCGTAAGTCTGTCTGCTATACTGGATCATGCAGGGGGGGGGGGGGGATTCGTGTGTCCCCTGCCCTCCCCGGGGGTCTTATGCCCAGACCCCCCTGCTTCTATTACAATCAGCTCCAGGACCATGTGGACTAAAAAAATGAATGTTTATTTCTTTAATGAATCGCTGAGCCACGCCCACATATACCAAACCACACCCACCACCACTCCCACCCCACCGCGTCAGGGCATTCCTTCTGCAAGTGTGGCACAAAAAAAAAAAAAAACCTTTTTAAATTATTTATTATTTTAAATGTTCTTTTATATATTTTATGTAAATTGGACTTTTCCCCCATATTTATACATTAATTATATTGAAGGAAAGAAAAAAAAAAGTCCAAGATACAAAAATACAGAAAGGAACAATTAAAAATATATATATATATTTTGTGGTCTTCTGTGGTGGGAAAAAACAGATGAGGGGTTTATTTAGTTTTAAAAAAAAAAACAACATTTTCTCCCCAATATCAGTAACAGATAAAGGGAGATGTATTCCACAGACAGGAGGATTGTATAAATAGCAAATGTGATAAGACCTGGAAATGTGACCTGTCAGGAAAGGGTTAATAACAGTTCTGTCTGCTGCAGCACTACATCTCCCAGCATGCCCCTACAGTGTGCGGGCGGCAGGGCATGCTGGGAGTTGTAGTCTGCGCCTTCATCTCCATTCCCAGCTGCTGCCTCCTCAGTCGAGGAGCCCGCACTACTGAGCCCCCTCAGTCCATACACACTGAGGGTCAGTATCACCGCCTCCTCCGCTCCCCGCCATCGTCCATTACCTCATCTTGCCCGAACCGGCTCCGTGTACGAACTTCCCGCGTCCTCCTTCTCTCAGCAGCAGAGCACGCAGCGGCGCGGTGACGTCACACAGCGCGCAGGCGCAGAAACGCTTCCTCCGCCCGGTTACGTCACCGGAAATGTCTCCCAGGAGACAAGGCCTTCGTTGCCCATGGCAACCGCCGACAGAAGGCCTCGTTGCCCATGGCAACCGAAAAGCTATCTCCAGCTTACATTACCATATAATAGTACAATGGGCAAAATGAAGGCTGGAGATACAAGTAACATGGCCTAGACCTGGTGGTGGCTCACAGGCCATGCTGGGAGTCTAGTCCAACACTAGGGCTATGTGGTGATTTGAAGCTAGTTGGCAATAAAATCTTGTTGCCTAAGTTACCGACCACCCTGCTGACCTGTGTATCTAATCCTGTCCTGTGTGATACTGTCTGCAGAGCTGTGTATCTAATCCCATCCTGTGTGATACTGTCTGCTGAGCTGTGTATCTAATCCTCTCCTGTGTGATACTGTCTGCAGAGCTGTGTATCTAATCCTCTCCTGTTGTGATACTGTCTGCTGACCTGTGTATCTAATCCTCTCCTGTGTGATACTGTCTGCAGAGCTGTGTATCTAATCCTATCCTGTGTGATACTGTCTGCTGAGCTGTGTATCTAACCCTCTCCTGTGTGATACTGTCTGCTGAGCTGTGTATCTAATCCTGTCCTGTGTGATACTGTCTGCAGAGCTGTGTATCTAATCCCATCCTGTGTGATACTGTCTGCTGAGCTGTGTATCTAATCCTCTCCTGTGTGATACTGTCTGCAGAGCTGTGTATCTAATCCCATCCTGTGTGATACTGTCTGCTGAGCTGTGTATCTAATCCTCTCCTGTGTGATACTGTCTGCAGAGCTGTGTATCTAATCCTCTCCTGTGTGATACTGTCTGCTGACCTGTGTATCTAATCCTCTCCTGTGTGATACTGTCTGCAGAGCTGTGTATCTAATCCTATCCTGTGTGATACTGTCTGCTGAGCTGTGTATCTAACCCTCTCCTGTGTGATACTGTCTGCTGAGCTGTGTATCTAATCCTGTCCTGTGTGATACTGTCTGCAGAGCTGTGTATCTAATCCCATCCTGTGTGATACTGTCTGCTGAGCTGTGTATCTAATCCTCTCCTGTGTGATACTGTCTGCAGAGCTGTGTATCTAATCCTATCCTGTGTGATACTGTCTGCTGAGCTGTGTATCTAACCCTCTCCTGTGTGATACTGTCTGCTGAGCTGTGTATCTAATCCTCTCCTGTGTGATACTGTCTGCTGAGCTGTGTATCTAATCCTCTCCTGTGTGATACTGTCTGCTGAGCTGTGTATCTAATCCTATCCTGTGTGATACTGTCTGCTGAGCTGTGTATCTAATCCTCTCCTGTGTGATACTGTCTGCAGAGCTGTGTATCTAACCCTCTCCTGTGTGATACTGTCTGCTGAGCTGTGTATCTAACCCTCTCCTGTGTGATACTGTCTGCAGAGCTGTGTATCTAATCCTCTCCTGTGTGATACTGTCTGCTGAGCTGTGTATGTAATCCTCTCCTGTGTGATACTGTCTGCAGAGCTGTGTATCTAACCCTCTCCTGTGTGATACTGTCTGCTGAGCTGTGTATCTAACCCTCTCCTGTGTGATACTGTCTGCTGAGCTGTGTATCTAATCCTCTCCTGTGTGATACTGTCTGCTGAGCTGTGTATCTAATCCTATCCTGTGTGATACTGTCTGCTGAGCTGTGTATCTAATCCTATCCTGTGTGATACTGTCTGCAGAGCTGTGTATCTAACCCTCTCCTGTGTGATACTGTCTGCTGAGCTGTGTATCTAACCCTATCCTGTGTGATAATGTCTGCTGAGCTGTGTATCTAATCTTCTCCTGTGTGATACTGTCTGCTGAGCTGTGTATCTAATCCTATCCTGTGTGATACTGTCTACTGAGCTGTGTATCTAATCCTATCCTGTGTGATACTGTCTGCTGAGCTGTGTATCTAATCCTATCCTGTGTGATACTGTCTGCTGAGCTGTGTATCTAATCCTCTCCTGTGTGATACTGTCTGCTGAGCTGTGTATCTAACCCTATCCTGTGTGATAATGTCTGCTGAGCTGTGTATCTAATCTTCTCCTGTGTGATACTGTCTGCTGAGCTGTGTATCTAATCCTATCCTGTGTGATACTGTCTACTGAGCTGTGTATCTAATCCTATCCTGTGTGATACTGTCTGCTGAGCTGTGTATCTAATCCTATCCTGTGTGATACTGTCTGCTGAGCTGTGTATCTAATCCTCTCCTGTGTGATACTGTCTGCTGGGCTGTGTATCTAATCCTCTCCTGTGTGATACTGTCTGCTGAGCTGTGTATCTAACCCTCTCCTGTGTGATACTGTCTGCTGAGCTGTGTATCTAACCCTCGCCTGTGTGATACTGTCTGCTGAGCTGTGTATCTAATCCTCTCCTGTGTGATACTGTTCTGCTGAGCTGTGTATCTAATCCTTCCTGTGTGATACTGTCTGCTGAGCTGTGTATCTAATCCATCCTGTGTGATACTGTCTGCTGAGCTGTGTATCTAATCCTATCCTGTGTGATACTGTTCTGAGCTGTGTATCTAATCCTATCCTGTGTGATACTGTGTGCTGAGCTGTGTATCTAATCCTATCCTGTGTGATACTGTGTGCTGAGCTGTGTATCTAATCCTATCCTGTGTGATACTGTCTGCTGAGCTGTGTATCTAATCCTATCCTGTGTGATACTGTGTGCTGAGCTGTGTATCTAATCCTCTATTGTGTGATACTGTCTGTAGAGCTGTGTATCTAATCCTATCCTGTGTGATACTGTCTGCTGAGCTGTGTATCTAATTCTATCCTGGGTGATACTGTCTGTAGAGCTGTGTATCTAATCCTATCCTGTGTGATACTGTCTGCTGAGCTGTGTATCTAATCCTATCCTGTGTGATACTGTCTGTTGAGCTGTGTATCTAATCCTATCCTGTGTGATACTGTTTGCTGAGCTGTGTATTTAATCCTATCCTGTGTGATACTGTGTGCTGAGCTGTGTATCTAATCCTCTATTGTGTGATACTGTCTGTAGAGCTGTGTATCTAATCCTCTCCTGTGTGATACTGTCTACTGAGCTGTGTATCTAATCCTATCCTGTGTGATACTGTCTGTTGAGCTGTGTATCTAATCCTATCCTGTGTGATACTGACTGCTGAGCTGTATCTAATCCTCTCCTGTGTGATACTGTCTGAGCTGTGTATCTAATCCTATCCTGTGTGATACTGTCTGCTGACCTATGTATCTAATCCTAACTAAGCAGACAGTATCACACAGGATAGGATTAGAGACACAGCTCAGCAGACAGTATCACACAGGAGAGGATTAGATACACAGCCCAGCAGACAGTATCACACAGGAGAGGATTAGATACACAGCTCAGCAGACAGTATCACACAGGATAGGATTAGATACAGCTCAGCAGACAGTATCACACAAGATAGGATTAGATACAGCTCAGCAGACAGTATCACACAGGATAGGATTAGATACACAGCTCAGCAGACAGTATCACACAGGAGAGGATTAGATACACAGCTCAGCAGACAGTATCACACAAGATAGGATTAGATACAGCTCAGCAGACAGTATCACACAGGATAGGATTAGATACACAGCTCAGCAGACAGTATCACACAGGATAGGGTTAGATACACAGCTCAGCAGACAGTATCACACAGGAGAGGATTAGATACACAGCTCAGCAGACAGTATCACACAGGATAGGATTAGATACACAGCTCAGCAGACAGTATCACACAGGATAGGATTAGATACACAGCTCAGTAGACAGTATCACACAGGATAGGATTAGATACACAGCTCAGCAGACAGTATCACACAGGAGAAGATTAGATACACAGCTCAGCAGACATTATCACACAGGATAGGGTTAGATACACAGCTCAGCAGACAGTATCACACAGGAGAGGGTTAGATACACAGCTCTGCAGACAGTATCACACAGGATAGGATTAGATACACAGCTCAGCAGACAGTATCACACAGGATAGGATTAGATACACAGCTCAGCAGACAGTATCACACAGGAGAGGATTAGATACAGCTCAGCAGACAGTATCACACAGGATAGGATTAGATACACAGCTCAGCAGACAGTATCACACAGGGTAGGATTAGATACACAGCTCAGCAGACAGTATCACACAGGAGAGGATTAGATACACAGCTCAGCAGACAGTATCAGAGGATAGGATTAGATACACAGCTCAGCACAGTATCACACAGGAGAGGATTAGATACACAGCTCAGCAGACAGTATCACACAGGAGAGGATTAGATACACAGCTCAGCAGACAGTATCACACAGGATAGGATTAGATACACAGCTCAGCAGACAGTATCACACAGGATAGGATTAGATACACAGCTCAGCAGACAGTATCACACAGGGTAGGATTAGATACACAGCTCAGCAGACAGTATCACACAGGATGGGATTAGATACACAGCTCAGCAGACAGTATCACACAGGATAGGATTAGATACACAGCTCAGCAGACAGTATCACACAGGAGAGGGTTAGATACAGCTCAGCAGACAGTATCACACAGGGTAGGATTAGATACACAGCTCAGCAAACAGTATCACACAGGATAGGATTAGATACACAGCTCAGCAGACAGTATCACACATGACAGGATTAGATACACAGCTCAGCACAGTATCTCACAGGACAGGATTAGATACAGTTTAGTGGACAGCACACGCTCCATTGACCATACATTGTCTATGGGAGTGATGCAGAGCGCTGTCCCTTCCTCCTGCAGTCTCACACACAATGATGAGCAGAGGGGCCCCCAGCACACTATACATAGGATTACCTGTTTTTTTTGGTTAACCCTTTGAGGGCATAGGCTGATTTTGGTAAGGGTACTTGTGGCCAGACAGTTAGTAAGGATAGGCGGAGTGTGACTACGGCAGGAGCCTCTCACATAGAGGTCTGTGTTCTGTGTAGAGGGGAGAGGGGGTGCCAGTGAAGCCCCCATACCGGGATGTGTTATGTGCCGCTGTACAAATGTCACAATAAACCATTTTAGGTCTTCAACAATATGGCTGCCTAGGCGCAGACAGAAGCCCTAATTTTGACCATTAGCACCTCTAGCGTCCGGAAAGCACTGATCGCCGGTAGTGACGTCACCCAGACGATCAATTACCTTTACTGGGCGGAAGTTGGCCGGATATGACGTGTGGATCAGGTTTTTTTCGTGTTGTCAGGTGAGACGAGTCCTGGGGCCGAGACAGACTGGACGGTCCGGGGGGCGAGCGAGGGCCGGAGGACTGTGGAGACCGAGAGGCAGGTGAGAGCCCGGGGGACTGCTACACCGGGATCCAGGGCTGTCTGGGGAGGAAGGGGTTAATGGGTATTCTGCCGGTCATCCTGCAGTGAAAGGGTTATGGGTCACGTGGTGGGGGAGATCAATAACGGAGAGAAGCAAAGAGGCACAGCTGAGTGTGCGGAACAGTGTGTCATTGCAGGGGAGAGGGGTCTGCACCGGGCACAGCTGAGTGTGCGGAACAGTGTGTCAGTGCAGGGGAGAGGGGTCTGCATCGGGCACAGCTGAGTGTGCTGGACAGTGTGTCAGTGCAGGGAGAGGGTCTGCATCGGGCACAGCTGAGTGTGCTGGACAGTGTGTCAGTGCAGGGGAGAGGGTTCTGCATCGGGCACAGCTGAGTGTGCGGAACAGTGTGTCAGTGCAGGGAGAGGGGTCTGAACCGGGCACAGCTGAGTGTGCGGAACAGTGTGTCAGTGCAGGGGAGAGCGGTCTGCATCGGGCACAGCTGAGTGTGCGGAACAGTGTGTCAGTGCAAGGGGAGAGGGTCTGCACCGGCACAGCTGAGTGTGCGGAACAGTGTGTCAGTGCATGGGGAGAGGGGCTGCACCGGGCACAGCTGAGTGTGTGGAACAGTGTGTCAGTGCAGGGAGAGGGGGCTGCCCCGGGCACAGCTGAGTGTGCGGAACAGTAGTGTCAGTGCAGGGGAGAGGGTCTGCATCGGGCACAGCTGAGTGTGCGGAACAGTGTGTCAGTGCAGGGGACAGGGGTCTGCACCGGGCACAGCTGAGTGTGCGGAACAGTGTGTCAGTGCAGGGGAGAGGGTCTGCATCGGGCACAGCTGAGTGTGCGGAACAGTGTGTCAGTGCAGGGGAGAGGGGTCTGAACCGGGCACAGCTGAGTGTGCGGAACAGTGTGTCAGTGCAGGGAGAGCGGTCTGCATCGGGCACAGCTGAGTGTGCGGAACAGTGTGTCAGTGCAGGGGAGAGGGGTCTGCACCGGGCACAGCTGAGTGTGCGGAACAGTGTGTCAGTGCAGGGGAGATGGGGGCTGCACCGGGCACAGCTGAGTGTGTGGAACAGTGTGTCAGTGCAGGGGAGAGGGGCTGCCCCGGGCACAGCTGAGTGTGCGGAACAGTGTGTCAGTGCAGGGGAGAGGGGTCTGCATCGGGCACAGCTGAGTGTGCGGAACAGTGTGTCAGTGCAAGGGAGAGGGGTCTGCACCGGGCACCGCTGAGTGTGCGGAACAGTGTGTCAGTGCAGGGGACAGGGGTCTGCATCGGGCACAGCTGAGTGTGCGGAACAGTGTGTCAGTGCAGGGGAGAGGGGTCTGCATCGGGCACAGCTGAGTGTGCGGAACAGTGTGTCAGTACAGGGACAGGGGTCTGCATCCGGGCACAGCTGAGTGTGCGGAACAGTGTGTCAGTGCAGGGGAGAGGGGTCTGCACCGGGCACAGCTGAGTGTCGGGACAGTGTGTCATTGCAGGGGAGAGGGGTCTGCACCGGGCACAGCTGAGTGTGCGGAACAGTGTGTCAGTGCAGGGGAGAGGGGTCTGCACGGGCACAGCTGAGTGTGCGGAACAGTGTGTCAGTGCAGGGAGAGCGGTCTGCACGGGCACAGCTGAGTGTGCCGGAACAGTGTGTCAGTGCAGGGGAGAGGGGTCTGCATCGGGCACAGCTGAGTGTGCGGAACAGTGTGTCAGTGCAGGGGAGAGGGGTCTGCACCGGGCACAGCTGAGTGTGCGGAACAGTGTGTCAGTGCAGGGGAGAGGGGTCTGCATCGGGCACAGCTGAGTGTGCGGAACAGTGTGTCAGTGCAGGGGAGAGGGGTCTGCACGGGCACAGCTGAGTGTGCGGAACAGTGTGTCAGTGCAGGGGACAGGGGTCTGCACCGGGCACAGCTGAGTGTGCGGAACAGTGTGTCATTGCAGGGGAGAGGGGTCTGCACCGGGCACAGCTGAGTGTGCGGAACAGTGTGTCAGTTGCAGGGGAGGGGTCTGCACCGGGCACAGCTGAGTGTGCGGAACAGTGTGGTCAGTGCAGGGGAGAGGGGTCTGCAACCGGGCACAGCTGAGTGTGCGGAACAGTGTGTCAGTGCAGGGAGAGAGGGGTCTGCACGGGCACAGCTGAGTGTGCGGAACAGTGTGTCAGTGCAGGGGAGAGGGGTCTGCAACCGGGCACAGCTGAGTGTGCGGAACAGTGTGTCAGTGCAGGGGAGAGGGGTCTGCACCGGGCACAGCTGAGTGTGCGGAACAGTGTGTCAGTGCAGGGGAGAGGGGTCTGCACCGGCACAGCTGAGTGTGCGGAACAGTGTGTCATGCAGGGGAGAGGGGTCTGCACCGGGCACAGCTGAGTGTGCGGAACAGTGTGTCATTGCAGGGGAGAGGGGTCTGCACCGGGCACAGCTGAGTGTGCGGAACAGTGTGTCAGTGCAGGGGAGAGGGGTCTGAACCGGGCACAGCTGAGTGTGCGGAACAGTGTGTCAGTGCAGGGGAGAGGGGTCTGCACCGGGCACAGCTGAGTGTGTGCGGAACAGTGTGTCAGTGCAGGGGAGAGGGGTCTGCACCGGGCACAGCTGAGTGTGCGGAACAGTGTGTCAGTGCAGGGGAGAGGGTCTGCACCGGGCACAGCTGAGTGTGCGGAACAGTGTGTCAGTGCAGGGGAGAGGGGTCTGCACCGGGCACAGCTGAGTGTGCGGAACAGTGTGTCATGCAGGGAGAGGGGTCTGCACCGGGCACAGCTGAGTGTGCGGAACAGTGTGTCAGTGCAGGGGAGAGGGGTCTGAACCGGGCACAGCTGAGTGTGCGGAACAGTGTGTCAGTGCAGGGGAGAGGGTCTGCACGGGCACAGCTGAGTGTGCGGAACAGTGTGTCAGTGCAGGGGAAGGGGTCTGAACCGGGCACAGCTGAGTGTGCGGAACAGTGTGTCATGCAGGGGAGAGGGGCTGCACCGGGCACAGCTGAGTGTGTGGAACAGTGTGTCAGTGCAGGGGAAGGGGTCTGCAACCGGGCACAGCTGGTGTGCGGAACAGTGTGTCAGTGCAGGGGAGAGGGGTCTGCACGGGCACAGCTGAGTGTGCGGAACAGTGTGTCAGTGCAGGGAAGGGGTCTGCACCGGGCACAGCTGAGTGTGCGGAACAGTGTGTCAGTGCAGGGGAGAGGGGTCTGCACCGGGCACAGCTGAGTGTGCGGAACAGTGTGTCAGTGCAGGGGACAGGGGTCTGAACCGGGCACAGCTGAGTGTGCGGAACAGTGTGTCATGTGCAGGGGAGAGGGGGTCTGCACGGGCACAGCGAGTGTGCGGAACAGTGTGTCAGTGCAGGGGAAGGGGTCTGCACCGGGCACAGCTGAGTGTGCGGAACAGTGTGTCATGCAGGGAGAGGGGTCTGCAACGGGCACAGCTGAGTGTGCGGAACAGTGTGTCATTGCAGGGGAGAGGGGTCTGCACCGGGCACAGCTGAGTGTGCGGAACAGTGTGTCAGTGCAGGGGAGAGGGGTCTGCATCGGGCACAGCTGAGTGTGCGGAACAGTGTGTCAGTGCAGGGGAAGGGGTCTGCAACGGGCACAGCTGAGTGTGTGGACAGTGTGTCGTGCAGGGGAGAGGGGTCTGCATCGGGCACAGCTGAGTGTGCGGAACAGTGTGTCAGTGCAGGGGAAGGGGTCTGAACCGGGCACAGCTGAGTGTGGGAACAGTGTGTCATTGCAGGGGAGAGGGGTCTGCATCGGGCACAGCTGAGTGTGCGGAACAGTGTGTCAGTGCAGGGGAGAGGGGTCTGCACCGGGCACAGCTGAGTGTGCGGAACAGTGTGTCAGTGCAGGGGAGAGGGGTCTGCAACGGGCACAGCTGAGTGTGCGGAACAGTGTGTCAGTGCAGGGGAGAGGGGGTCTGCACCGGGCACAGCTGAGTGGTGCGGAACAGTGTGTCAGTGCAGGGAGAGGGGTCTGCATCGGGCACAGCTGAGTGTGCGGACAGTGTGTCAGTGCAGGGAAGGGGTCTGCATCGGGCACAGCTGAGTGTGCGGAAAGTGTGTCAGTGCAGGGGAGAGGGGTCTGCATCGGGCACAGCTGAGTGTGCGGAACAGTGTGTCAGTGCAGGGGAGAGGGGTCTGCACCGGGCACAGCTGAGTGTGCGGAACAGTGTGTCAGTGCAGGGGAGAGGGGTCTGCACCGGGCACAGCTGAGTGTGCGGAACAGTGTGTCAGTGCAGGACAGAGGGGTCTGCACCATGCACAGCTGAGTGTGCGGAACAGTGTGTCAGTGCAGGACAGAGGGGTCTGCACCGGGCACAGCTGAGTGTGCGGAACAGTGTGTCAGTGCAGGGGAGAGGGGTCTGCACCGGGCACAGCTGAGTGTGCGGAACAGTGTGTCAGTGCAGGGGAGAGGGGTCTGCATCGGGCACAGCTGAGTGTGCGGAACAGTGTGTCAGTGCAGGGGAGAGGGGTCTGAACCGGGCACAGCTGAGTGTGCGGAACAGTGTGTCAGTGCAGGGGAGAGCGGTCTGCACCGGGCACAGCTGAGTGTGCGGAACAGTGTGTCAGTGCAGGGGAGAGCGGTCTGCACCGGGCACAGCTGAGTGTGCGGAACAGTGTGTCAGTGCAGGAGAGAGGGGTCCTGCACCGGGCACAGCTGAGTGTGCGGAACAGTGTGTCAGTGCAGGGGAGAGGGGTCTGCACCGGGCACAGCTGAGTGTGTGGAACTGATTTAAATATCGTTTCCAAGATGTCTTGCTCCCGCTGCCAGCCTGCGGTAAGCAGGAGCAGGCTGGTCTCCAAGGTAAACTGCAGGTAACTAGACAGCACGCGCTGCCTAGATACCCGATGTATACCTTGGTTACCAGCCTTCTCCACTCACTGGCTGGTATCCAAGGTACACAGTGGGTAACTAGGGTCCCTAGTTACCCGCTGTGTACCTTGGATACCAGCCGTGAGCTGAAAAGGCTGGTAACCAAGGTATACATCGGGTATCTAGGCAGCGCGCGCTGTCTAGTTACCTGCAGTTTACCTTGGATACCAGCTCCCAGCGCTTGCTGAGAGGCGCTAGGAGCTGGCTTATCGGTCGTCTTCCGGTGTCACGCAGCGAAGCTGCGTGTCCACCGGGCGACCAACGATTGATTTAAGGACAGGACCTCAAATCAAACTATGAACGATCAGCCGACTGATCATTCATCTTCTACAGTGCCACGCAACAATGTCGTTTCAACATCGTTCAAACGTCACAAAACACGTGACTTTTGAACGATATCGGCAACGATATCGTTACGTGTGACGGTACCTTAACTAAGATGTGTCCAGTTATCCAGCCCGGGAGTTCAGGTCAGTGGTGTAACTTAAAGCTCATGGGCCCCGATGCAAAAGCTCCAATGGGGCCCCCAATTATTGCAAATCTTTAATAGCATTTGTCTGTTTCTATTGGCCAAAGGGACTTTTGGGGACCCCTAAGCTCCAGGACCCGGGTACTATGCCAACCCCTGCGCCTATTGTAGTTACACCCCTCGTTCATTTCACGAGACGGAACAGAAATCACATATAAAGGAATTAGGATCCGAAAATCATGGCCTTACCTTCAGAAACTGGCATTCCACAACTATTAGTGATGTGAATGGATCTAAGTTGCAATACCACACTCCACCTGTGCTCTTGGGTGGCACTGTTTTAGGATAATACCAGCCATGTTTTTCTTTCATTTTGGGCAACCCTTTTTAAGGAGCAATCCTAACGTGATGTCTGGTCCCTGATTAGGTGAAGACCGACCACTATTAGGGCACATTCACACAGTTTTTTTTCCCCCTGTGTCATTCAGCCTCCTGCACAAAAGGTAGAATATAAATTTAGCTGATTAAAACCGGACTGGTTATTACGGGGTTAAATGAGTTCCTCGCTTCTATTTGTAGACCCGGATCCTAATAATTGAGTGTATATCAGGGTGTGCTGTATTATTGCAGTGTGCGGGGTCAGGAGGGTACACATATTTATCCTCTGTAATAATCGCCTCTTTCCGGAGTAATGAGTATTTCACAATGGCGGAGCCGGCTACTGTCAGTGTATAGGACGCCCTTTGCTGGTGTACGGCGGTGGATGGAGACATGGCAGACTCCTCTTTTATTCCACAAAGGGGCCCTTTCACATCAGCGTTTTTTTTCAAATCGCGGCAGATGCGGTGAAAAAACCGCATCTGCCGCGATTACCGCATACCGGCTGCACTTGCGGCGCGGTTGCGGTTTTTGCCATGCAAAGTATAGGCGTACTTGCGGCAGGTGCGGCAAGTGCGGTTTTGCACTTGCCGCAGGTGCGGCCGCGAAAAAAACCGCGGCTGACCGCGGTTTTTTTCGCGGCCGCACCTGCCGCAAGTGCAAAACCGCACCTGCCGCAAGTACGCCTATACTTTGCATGGCAAAAACCGCAACCGCGCCGCAAGTGCAGCCGGTATGCGGTAATCGCGGCAGATGCGGTTTTTTCACCGCATCTGCCGCGATTTGAAAAAAACGCTGATGTGAAAGGGCCCTTACGGTACTTTATTTTTCTCCCCATTTTAGAGTCAAGATTACAGTTACAGGAGCATCTGAATGAATTAGAATATCATCAAAAAGATAAGTCATTACACACAGAGGGATCTATTTCAAGTGTTTTATTTATGTTAATGTTGATGATTATGGCTTACAGCCAATGAAAACCAAATGTCATTATCTCAGAAAATTAAAGTAGGCAGGATGAAGGGTTAAACACTGCACTGCCGTATTCCACCAGACATCAAGGGGTGAATATAATATTGATTTATTAGTCACCGTGTTTCAGGGCTCCCGGCTTCTTCCTCAGGACAAATCGATATATTGCCATGCTTCAGGGCATTGGCTAAAAAACATTATTATATTCACCCTTTGATGTCTTGTGGAATACGGCAGCTCGGTGGTTAACCCTTCGTCCTCCCTCTTTAATTTCCTGAGAGAATGAGCTTTGGGTTTTCATTGGCTATAAGCCATAATCATCAACATTTACATAAATAAACACATGAAATAGATCCCTGTGTGTGTGTCGCTATACACTCCCTGACAAAGGTTATGCCGCTTATCCATGTTATGTGAATAAAAGCTTATAACCTGACGTTAAATTTATCCATTGGTGTAAATTTCTCTTTTGAAAGCTGAAACCCTCCAAAATGTGGTTTAGGTTAAGAAAATAAATTATCAATGCTGAAATATTGATAATTTAATGAACACAGAATGGTCAGATTTTGGCAATAAAAAAGTTTTGTCTTGTTATTTACATAACATGGATAAGTGACATAACTTCTGTCAGGGACTGTATGGATTGAATTACTCAGATAAATTAACTTTTTGATGATATTCTAATTCATTGAGCTGTTCCTGTATGTGAGAGGGCAGTGCCCTCAGCTGCCCCATGACTGCCATAGAAGTGACTGGAGAGGGCAGCTGGTATAAGTGGCCGCCTCTCCGATCATGTTACCTATGTCCTTCCACATGTAGCACAGAGTGATGTAGATGGGGCAAGTGACGCCCTAAACTGACTGACTGATATCTATATTATGTCTGGTGCCGAAGGAGGGAGCGCCCCCCCCCCCCCCCCCCCCCTTTCAGGTGCCGAAGGAGGGAGCGCCCCTTTAATTTCTTGAGTTTCCTTTTTCGGGACATAATCTTTATTTTTCTTTATAAATATTAAAATACTGATGACCCCTACCATCTATGTTGTACATATTAATCTTATCTTCCTCTCCTGCAGGATTGACTCCATACTACTTTCCTCCATCCTGGCTGGTTGGTAACAATGAGCGGCGCTGCCCTCGGTATAGAGGTCGTCTTTGTCTTCTTTCTTGCCCTTTTCCTTCTGCACCGATATGGTGACTTCAAGAAGCAACACCGCCTGGTCCTGGTGGCCACACTGCTGGCCTGGTGCCTGTGCTTTCTGATTGTATTCATCATACCGCTGGATGTTAGTACGGTGAGTACGTTCTGATGAGCTGTACAGTGTGTAATTTGTCTGGCCAACCACACACATAAGATACACAGCGGGCTTTGCTCTGATGCTCACTATTACACCACTGAATGCACATGTGTTCTGTATTGGGAGAGATGCAAGCTGCACCTTTGTCTTTCCTACCCTCCTCCAGGCATCCTAGTCTTTTTGCCACTTCTATAGACGCCCTTGTCGTTTTCCCCCACTGCTAGGCGCCATTGTCTTTTTTCCTCTCCCTCCTCTAGGCGCCCTTGTCTTGTCTCCCTCCTCTAGGCGCCCTTGTCTTGTCTCCCTCCTCTAGGCGCCCTTGTCTTGTCTCCCTCCTCTAGGCGCCCTTGTCTCGTCTCCCTCCTCTAGGCGCCCTAGTCTCGTCTCCCTCCTCTAGGCGCCCTAGTCTCGTCTCCCTCCTCTAGGCGCCCTAGTCTCGTCTCCCTCCTCTAGGCGCCCTAGTCTCGTCTCCCTCCTCTAGGCGCCCTAGTCTCGTCTCCCTCCTCTAGGCGCCCTAGTCTCGTCTCCCTCCTCTAGGCGCCCTTGTCTCGTCTCCCTCCTCTTTGCGCCCTTGTCTCGTCTCCCTCCTCTAGGCGCCCTTGTCTCGTCTCCCTCCTCTAGGCGCCCTTGTCTCGTCTCCCTCCTCTAGGCGCCCTTGTCTCGTCTCCCTCCTCTAGGCGCCCTTGTCTCGTCTCCCTCCTCTAGGCGCCCTTGTCTCGTCTCCCTCCTCTAGGCGCCCTTGTCTCGTCTCCCTCCTCTAGGCGCCCTTGTCTCGTCTCCCTCCTCTAGGCGCCCTTGTCTCGTCTCCCTCCTCTAGGCGCCCTTGTCTCGTCTCCCTCCTCTAGGCGCCCTTGTCTCGTCTCCCTCCTCTAGGCGCCCTTGTCTCGTCTCCCTCCTCTAGGCGCCCTTGTCTCGTCTCCCTCCTCTAGGCGCCCTTGTCTCGTCTCCCTCCTCTAGGCGCCCTTGTCTCGTCTCCCTCCTCTAGGCGCCCTTGTCTCGTCTCCCTCCTCTAGGCGCCCTTGTCTCGTCTCCCTCCTCTAGGCGCCCTTGTCTCGTCTCCCTCCTCTAGGCGCCCTTGTCTCGTCTCCCTCCTCTAGGCGCCCTTGTCTCGTCTCCCTCCTCTAGGCGCCCTTGTCTCGTCTCCCTCCTCTAGGCGCCCTTGTCTCGTCTCCCTCCTCTAGGCGCCCTTGTCTCGTCTCCCTCCTCTAGGCTCCCTTGTCTCGTCTCCCTCCTCTAGGCGCCCTTGTCTCGTCTCCCTCCTCTAGGCGCCCTTGTCTCGTCTCCCTCCTCTAGGCGCCCTTGTCGCGTCTCCCTCCTCTAGGCGCCCTTGTCTCGTCTCCCCTCCTTCTTCCCTCCATTACAATTACGTTATAGTAGTAATAATTTCAGGGTACATGTTTGCTGTTTCTTTCTCTTTCAGACAATATACAATCGATGCATCGCGAGGAACGCCGTCACCCCCGCTCCCATCAACGTGAGCCAGCTTACTACAACCACGAGAGCGGCTATTACCAACGCCTCCACTCCTGACGTAACATCTATTGCACTGAGGTATTACTGACGTGCTACAAGGCAGGGTTCACATTTGCATCTGTGAAAGACCCTGGTTCCTTAGGCCATAGTCTGACTCCTGACACCCTCACTGATCCGGTGATTGATGGGGCCGCGACAGTTGTACAGCTTCTTTACATCGTGCTGTCTACTTACTGCCGCCTGTGCCTTGTGGTATAGAAGTGACACTGCTCAGTGCCCTGTACTACATAGACCATGTTCAAGTAGATAATGGATTCTTCTTCATGTTGTATGACTGTAGTGATATCAAACCTGTAGTTTCATTTTTATAGTTAAAAAAAAAAAAAAAGTATAACTTCCAACAGTAATGTCCTCTTAGAAGGTCTATAATAGAGCCAGTTGTTTGTGAGAAGCAGCAATGTCCTCTTAGCAGGTCTATAGTAGAACCACTCATTTGTGAGCGACAGCAATGTCCTCTTAGAAGGTCTATAATAGAACCAGTCATTTGTGAGAAGCAGCAATGTCCTCTTAGCAGGTCTATAGTAGAACCACTCATTTGTGAGCGACAGCAATGTCCTCTTAGAAGGTCTATAATAGAACCAGTCATTTGTGAGAAGCAGCAATGTCCTCTTAGCAGGTCTATAGTAGAACCACTCATTTGTGAGCGACAGCAATGTCCTCTTAGAAGGTCAATAATAGAACCAGTCATTTGTGAGAAGCAGCAATGTCCTCTTAGAAGGTCTATAGTAGAAACAGTCATTTGTGAGCACCAGCATCTTAGACTGAGTTCACATGTCCATTAATTATGCTACAATGGATCCTGCATCAATCGATTGGCAAAAAAAAAAATCAAATATAATGAAGCTGCATTGTGTGCAAGAAGACAAAAGTCTGCTAAC
This sequence comes from Allobates femoralis, assembly GCA_033576535.1. Classification (NCBI taxonomy): domain Eukaryota; kingdom Metazoa; phylum Chordata; class Amphibia; order Anura; family Aromobatidae; genus Allobates; species Allobates femoralis. The sequence goes on along the minus strand of JARQOC010000003.1, from coordinate 848,901,902 downwards.
AATGAGTCAATTAGGTTAATTAATCCTAGTTGATAGTCAAATATCCCACCTGCAAATAACCCTCCCCCCGGGTGATACGTGGAGCGGCAGGTGCAATCACCCTGTGTATATAGTACGTGAGCAATCATCTTCTGGAAGTTTGACGCATTTTTATTTTATATTTTCATCCCATTTTTACATCGTATATTCATCCCATTTTTTTTGTTGCCACAGGATGAGAGGCGCAACTTTAAATGGCACAATTCATTTTGCTATAAAATTTCCCTCTCACCAATTCAGCACCGTAACATGAGAGAGGAGGATCCGCCCTGGACCAGGAGACCTACTGAAGATAAGAAGAGCGGCCCCTCTCTGGAGCCTTCAGTGTGGTTTCCTGTTCCTATGTAGGAACATGTTCTGAGGATCACCTGAGCAATGGGGACTGGCAGGGCCGGCGTCAGCACCCGGCGTACCCGGGCAAGTGCCGGGGCCCGACGGCTTGGAGGGGGCCCACCGGGCCCCTGAGGGCTAGGGTCACACTTGTGTTGTGACCCTAGCCTGACGCAAGTATTGTCTGCTGCAGCGCAGAGCGTTTAACGCTATGCGCTGCCAGCAACTGAGCCCATAGAAACCCGCAGTTTACATTGACAACGAGTGGTTGTCACGGTAAACGTCGGGTTTCTATGGGCTGCCTCCAGCGCATAGCAGCGTTGCAACATACAATACTTGCATCAGGCTAGGGTCACAATGCAAGTGTGACCCTAGCCTCAGGGGCCCCTGAGCACTGCCCCCACAGCCAGAGCCATATCCAGGGGGCAGCTGGGGTTCATGTTCAGGCTCCTGCAGGCTGCAGCACCGGAGGTCTCCCTCCTCCCCCCTCCACGGGAGCCGACAGAGCTGCACACACTCTGTGCTTACAGGACCTGCGATGATGTCACATGGAGGGGAGGAGTCAGGGGTCTCATGATCAGCTCCTCAGTGTATCCAGGACTGTGCTGGCCATCAATGATGCTCAAATAAGGTGAAGTTTGTGTGTGGTCAGGAGGCATTTACAGTGTGAATGTAGCAGAGGTGAGTGTGTACTAGGTGTATGGCAATTAGGTGAAGGTTATGTGTAGGGTCAGGAGGGATTTACAGTGTGAATGTAGCAGAGGCGAGTGTGTACTAGGTGTATGGAGCAGAGCTGTGTGTGTAAGAGGTGTACGGAGCAGAGCCCTGTGTGTACGAGGTGTACGGAGCAGAGCCGTGTGTGTACGAGGTGTACGGAGCAGAGCCGTGTGTGTACGAGGTGTACGGAGCAGAACCGTGTGTGTGCGAGGTGTACGGAGCAGAGCCGTGTGTGTACGAGGTGTACGGAGCAGAACCGTGTGTGTGCGAGGTGTACGGAGCAGAACCGTGTGTGTGCGAGGTGTACGGAGCAGAGCCGTGTGTGTATGAGGTGTACGGAGCAGAGCCGTGTGTGTATGAGGTGTACGGAGCAGAGCCCTGTGTGTACGAGGTGTACGGAGCAGAGCCGTGTGTGTACGAGGTGTACGGAGCAGAGCCGTGTGTGTACGAGGTGTACGGAGCAGAGCCTTGTGTGTACGAGGTGTACGGAGCAGAGCCTTGTGTGTACGAGGTGTACGGAGCAGAGCCGTGTGTGTACGAGGTGTACGGAGCAGAGCCGTGTGTGTACGAGGTGTACGGAGCAGAGCCGTGTGTGTACGAGGTGTACGGAGCAGAGCCGTGTGTGTACGAGGTGTACGGAGCAGAGCCGCGTGTGTACGAGGTGTACGGAGCAGAGCCGCGTGTGTACGAGGTGTACGGAGCAGAGCCGCGTGTGTACGAGGTGTACGGAGCAGAGCCGCGTGTGTACGAGGTGTACGGAGCAGAGCCGCGTGTGTACGAGATGTACGGAGCAGAGCCGCGTGTGTACGAGATGTACGGAGCAGAGCCGCGTGTGTACGAGATGTACGGAGCAGAGCCGCGTGTGTACGAGATGTACGGAGCAGAGCCGCGTGTGTACGAGGTGTACGGAGCAGAGCCGCGTGTGTACGAGGTGTACGGAGCAGAGCCGCGTGTGTACGAGGTGTACGGAGCAGAGCCGCGTGTGTACGAGGTGTACGGAGCAGAGCCGCGTGTGTACGAGGTGTACGGAGCAGAGCCGCGTGTGTACGAGGTGTACGGAGCAGAGCCGCGTGTGTACGAGGTGTACGGAGCAGAGCCGCGTGTGTACGAGGTGTACGGAGCAGAGCCGCGTGTGTACGAGGTGTACGGAGCAGAGCCGCGTGTGTACGAGGTGTACGGAGCAGAGCCGCGTGTGTACGAGGTGTACGGAGCAGAGCCGCGTGTGTACGAGGTGTACGGAGCAGAGCCGCGTGTGTACGAGGTGTACGGAGCAGAGCCGCGTGTGTACGAGGTGTACGGAGCAGAGCCGCGTGTGTACGAGGTGTACGGAGCAGAGCCGCGTGTGTACGAGGTGTACGGAGCAGAGCCGCGTGTGTACGAGGTGTACGGAGCAGAGCCGCGTGTGTACGAGGTGTACGGAGCAGAGCCGCGTGTGTACGAGGTGTACGGAGAAGAGCCGCGTGTGTACGAGGTGTACGGAGAAGAGCCGCGTGTGTACGAGGTGTACGGAGAAGAGCCGCGTGTGTACGAGGTGTACGGAGAGGAGCCGTGTGTGTATGAGGTGTACGGAGCAGAGCCGAGTGTGTACGAGGTGTACGGAGCAGAGCCGTGTGCGTACGAGGTGTACGGAGCAGAGCCGCGTGTGTACGAGGTGTACGTAGCAGAGTCGCGTGTGTACGAAGTGTACGGAGCAGAGCCGCGTGTGTACGGAGCAGAGCCGAGTGTGTACGAGGTGTACGGAGCGGAAGCCGAGTGCGTACGAGGTGTACGGAGCGGAGCCGTGTGTGTACGAGGTATGTGTACCAGTGGTAGCCCCCCGCGGATTCCGCTCCTATAGTCTCAGCCACCTTTGCCAGCAGCATTCTTCTCCATAGTCTCTTCTGCCGCGGTCTGCATTCTGCAGCTCAGCATGGAGGGGCACGATGTCATCACTGTGCTGATATGTGCAGAGCGACCGGAGGAGACCGGAGCGGCAAGAAGAAAGGTGAGGAGAAAGAGAGATCCGGACGGCCAGACACTCCGCTTGGCTGCGGTGCCACCATATGGCAGTGCGGCTCCATTGAGCTGCTTGCATTATTTGTGTGCTTCAGGATGCTTGTGTATATACCAAGAATCCTCAGACGCACAAAAATGCAACATTTTGCATTTGAAGGGTATTTTTAAAAGGCGCAAGGGAATGCAATCGCATTTTAGCCCTAACAACGTGTAATATGCTCACTGTCAGAAACAGCTCTTGCTGGTATCAGCAGTCACTGTTCCTGTAAGGCTGCCTTCACATAGGAGTTTTTTTTAAAATGTGGCAGTTGCGGTAAAAAAACCCTGCATCTGCCGCATTTTCCGTCTAGCGGCTGCACTTGCTGCACGTTTGCGGCAAGCCCCATGCATTGTCTATGGGGCTTGCGGTAAGTGTGCGGCAATATATATATATATATATATATATATATATAATATATATATATATATGTCCGCGATATGTACTTAAAGGGGGCCCACTGAGACCTTTTCGCCCGGGGCCCACAGAAACCTGGAGCCGGCCCTGGGACTGGTGAGGGCTAGGAGGCAACCAGGTTCCCTAAAGGTCCCTTTACACGCCGCCACTGAAAGGCAGCAACTGCCGGGCATTGGGGATAATTGTGCCTGTTGCTATGAAATTGCTACGAAATGGCAACGTGTAAATAGGGCAGTTCCTCCCGGTGTCCTGCAGTTGTCTCAGATACCTGTTGCTGAGCCGTGCTCAAAAAGCGAAGGCAACAGAAAGGCACAATTGCCATGGTAGTGGAGTCTAAACGGGGCACATGCATGGATGTTGCGTCGCCTAGTCAACTCCCAGGGGTGTGCCACAGCGTCATGGATACCACCCCCCATCAGCGATCATTGGTGGGGCTACTGTGTAACCATTGGCTGTTCCTTCACGGCGCCATATTTAAAGAGCTGTCCATTCACACTATACAATTGGAATGGCGTCATGTATTATCCAGCCTTCCTGCGCAGGCTGGCCAATCCTGACGCTATTGCGTTGTCCAACGCTTTTGCATCACGGAATACACAACTCTGTCACGCCTATGTACTTGCGACGCGAAATATGTACGCCCATGTTCCTTTGTGGTAGTGGCATGTAAAGCAGGGAAGGTATTCCACAGGAAGTAGACCGCAGGATCTGTCGGAACTTCCGGGGAACAAAGGTACCTTCAGTTGACAACGCAATGGCGGCGTGTATATGCGGCATCGGCGATCGGTATCCACTGTTAAAAACGTGCACGTGCGGTGGATACCTGTTGCTAGGCACAGTGGCGGCGTGTAAAGGTACCTTAATGTTGCCGGTGTCAGGTTGTAGGCTGGAGCCTGCAGGGTCTCTTATGTGGATCCCCGTTGAAGCGGACCTGGGTGTAGGCATTCAAGCTGCCCACTCCCAGTGGGAGCCGGAGGGGTAGCGTGCAGTGGTAATCCGCGTCTCCGGTGGGCGCGCACGCGTCCAGTGTGGCCATTTCTGGGTCACGGCCTGATGATGTCACACGCCCCCAGAGGAGGCGGAGCACTTCCAGGTTCGGATTGATAGCAGCGGGCACTGACATAAAACAGCCCTTCTCCTCTAGAGACGTGTCCAGCTGGAGTCTGTAAGCGTCTCCAACATGTCGGACCCGGGTGCACCCAGCATGGATGTTACCGGCATCAGGACGGGTGAGTGGCTTTCAAAAGGCAATTTTAATGATGAAATGTTGTCTCCTCTTATAGACGAAAAAGTGTGTTGCCGAAACCAGACACAAGGTCTGTGTGATGTGCAAAAAAGACTGTGAAAAAGCTCTGTCCTGCCTGTATGGAATGGACAGTGGTGGAGGAGACACCTTCTAATTTTCAAGACATTAAGTCTTTGATTAAAGGGGAAGTTGAGGATACAATAAGACATGAGATGCGTCTTTATGCTACGCCCCTCCTGCTGCTGATACACAGCCTCATTCATCAGGTGGTAGCTCCCAGGAGGAAAGCTTGGCCCGGGAGGGGCAGCATGCACGCTCTGACTCATCTGATCTATGTTCCTCTGATGAGGAAGGCGACCATTCCTGTTTCCCAACTCAGGACATTGGCAGATTACTGAAGCTAGTTGGAACTATCATGGAGGTCGAAACCCCAAAAGAGCAGAGATCAGGGCAAGATGAAATGTTTAGTGACCTGCAAGACCGTAAAGATCGAGTATTTCCAGTGCATGACAGTATATTGTCCTTATGAAAGAATGGAAGAAACCAGTTAAATTGTCTGTGCCCCAAGTTCTAAAAAGGAAATCTTTTGCTGAAGATGTTTCCCAGTGTCGGGAGAAGTCTCCTAAAATGTACGCAGCAATTGCAAATGTTTCAAAAAATATGGCTGTCCCTTTTGAAGATCAGTAAAAGACCCCCTAGATGAAAAGTCTGACAGCGATCTTAAAGGTGCTCGTGAAGCGGGAGCATGCACATTTAAACCCAACATAGCGGCTACTTGAAGCGTCATCCTTGCTTGAAACGGGGTTCTGAGTCATGTTCTACTTTCAGAAAGAGGAGAAGGTTTTTATCAGGGCTGTGGAGTTGGTACGTTAAACCTCAGACTCTGGCTCCCCGACTGACTCCTCTGTCTCCCGTCTCCTTCATACATGGCTCATGTTTAAGTAATAAATGTATTGTAGTACAATGTGAACATCAGGCTTTCATCATTATTATGATACAATAATCAAGATATTTAGATAGAACATAACAATAATTCATAATAATATTCAGCGCATTCTACATTGAACTCCTGTACCCAATGTATTATATATTTTAGGAGTCAGTCCGTTTTCTACCAACTCCAGCAAAATGGGCTCCAACTCCACAGCCCTGGTTTTTATAGCAATCTTTTTTCCGTTCGTAAATTGGATGGTTCCTTTCGTACAATTTTCAACCTTAAACGTTTGAATCAATTAATGTCAGTGGAGAAGTTCAAGATGGAAACATAAGGGTATGTGCCCACTGGGCGTTTTTGCCGCGGTTTTCCTGCGGTTTCCGCAAGCAGAAAACCATTGGTTTTATGGTAATTTATGCTTATCTGTTCCTGCGGTTCGGCTTCCCAGCAAAACCAATGTGTTTTACAAAAACGCTGTGCACACACATTGGTTTTGCAAGTGTCAAGAACTGTCAAATCCCTGCGTTTTTGGTGCGGATGGGAAAGAATTGACATGTTCATTCTTTCTGCGTTTTTGGTGCAGTCAATGGGAAAAACGCAGGAAAAATGCACCAAAAACGTGCAAAAAACGCAGACAAGATCTTAGCATTTCTCCTGTCAAGGACTCTAGGATCCTCAGGTTTTCCTGCGTTCATGACTACACAAAAAACGTCCTGTGGGCACATACCCCTAATATCCACGGTCAGATTCCTTTTTCTCGCATGCTTCTTGGCAGTGATTGATTTGAAGGACGCCTACTATCACGTCCCCATCCAAGATCATCAGAAGTACCCCAGACTTGCAATGAACCTCAAAGGCACCGTGGTGCATCTTTAATATTAGTGCCTGTTCTTTGGCATCTCCCTAGCATTAACCCCTTCACGACCCATGACGCTGTACAACATCATGGGCCAGTAAGGGGGGTTTGATGTAAGCTCCAGCGCGGAGCTCACATCAGACACCCGACATGTCAGCTGATCTCATCAGCTGAGATGTCAGGCTACCAGCACCGATCAGATCCGATCAGTGCTGTTAACCCTTTGGATCCCGCCGGCCATCACTGACAGTGGGATCCAAAAGTGCAGTGGTGGGGAACGCTCCGTCCCCCGCTTGCATCGGAGATCCTGCGATAATATTGTGGGATCTCCGGTGCTCACGTGACAGCCCGGGGTCCTGGCTAGACCCCGGAAGCTGTCACAGAGCACTTCCGGGTTGTGGTTGGCAGGCACTGCCAACCACAACACGTCCGCGATTCTGTGAGATACCAATGAGATGCAGCTCATCGGTATCTCTCAGAAGCGATCAGACAGAGGATCAGGGTGCCTGAGGCAGTGTAAAAGTAAGAATTGATTTTTAAATAAAGTTTTGAAAACCTGTAAAAAAAAAAAAAAAAAAAAAAACACAAGTTCAAATCCACCCCCCCTTTTCTCCCATTCACAATAAAACTATTAAAAAATACACGTTTGGTGTTATTACGTATCGGAAAAAATGTTCCAAACGCCAAAATTAAGTTTTTATGGTTGGCGCAACATTGTTACAAAGTGCAATAACGGGCGATCAAAACAGCAGATCCACCCAAACATGGTATCATGAGAAACATTAGCCTAAAGATGCAAAAAATAAGTCGTCACACAGCCCCAGATCCCGAAAAATGAGGACGCTGCAGGGTGCGGAAAATGGCGCAAAAAGTGATATTTTTTTTTTTTCAAACGTCAATTTTCTTTTCACCACCTAGATACCAGTAAAAGTATACATGTTTGGTATCTGCGAACTCGTACCGGCCTGAGGCGTCACCCTGTCTCGTCTGTTTTACCATATAGTGAACATGGCGGCTAAAAAAAAAAAACGAAAAACCAACATGTAATTGCCTTTTGTTTTTTGCACTTTCACTGCACTTGGAATTTGTTTCCTATTTTCCTGTACACTATATGGTAAAATAAATGATTGCATCTGAAAGTACAACTCGTCCCGCAACAAAAAAGCCGTCATATGTCTATATTGACGAAAAATAAAGAAGTTATGGCTCTTGGAAGCAGGGGAGCAAAAAACGAAAAATTCCCGGGTCATGAAGGGGTTAAGGGCCTTCACAAAAATCGTGGCGGACATGGCTTCTTTTCTACGGAAAGAGAACGTCTTGCTAATCCCCTATCTGGACAACTTACTCGTAATAGGAGACACAAGAACCGTCTGCATGTCAGCAGTATGACGAGTCCTCTCCGTCCTTATAGATCTGGGCAGGCTGGTGAATGTGGACAGGTCAAGGTTGGAGCCAGCACAGATTGAAGAGCGTCTGGGGATCTCCCTAGATTCCGGCAATCACATCTCTCTGCTCCCAGAAGACAAAGTTTTCAATATCATTCAAATGTCAAAAGGAGCTCAAAGGCAACAAAAGCTAACCTTGAGAGCAGCCATGTCCCTACTGGGGTCTCTACAGCCTCCATCCCAGCTGTTGGTTGGGCCCAGCTTCACACTCGGGAGTTGCAGAGGCAGATTTTGACAGTACAGGCCTCCCGAGAAGACAAGGGCGCCTAGAGGAGAATCCCCGAGAGAGTCCAGACGGGATAGATGCACTCCTACACAGTTGGAGGTTTGAGCTCGCCTATACCTTCACTCCCTTTCCTCTGATCTCGTTAGTATTGAAGATGATCTGGGAAGATCGGGCCAGACAATTGCCCTGGTCTGGCCAAGAAGGGCCTGGTTCACGCACCTAAGAATATTGTCAGCCTCGGACCCATGGATTTCTCCTGATATTCCCAATCTCCTGACCTGGGTGCCCAGTCTACATCTCATGTCATGGCTCTTGAGAGGGGACTATTGTCAGCCAAGGGGTTTTCCAAAAACATAGTTTCTCTGTCGCCTCATTGGGGGACACAGGAACGTGGTGGATGCGATGGAAGTCAATACCTCAACGGCTCTAATCAAGCTTCCCAAGAACAAGTCAGGAGCCCTCTGCTCAGGAGTCCGCTCACTTCTCCGACGACCGGCTCAATCATTCAGGAAGGCCATGAAAGTCCTCGGCAGAATGGTGGATGCGATGGAAGCAGTCCCATTTGCCCAATTGCACCTCAGGCCTCTGCAATTGGCAATCCTCAAGTCTTGGGACCAAAATCTCAGGTCACTTGACAGACGGTTTCTTCTGCCCCCATTGAGCCAGTTGACTGAGAAATGAGCGGACTCCTGACCAGAGGGCTCGTGACTTGTTCTTGGGAAGCTTGATTAGAGCCGTTGAGGTATTGACTTCCATCGCATCCACCACGGTCCTGTGTCCCCCAATTAGAGGCTAAGAGAAAGGGATTTTACGGTGAGTACACAAAAATCTCCTTTTCTACCCTGTTACTGAGCAGGAAAGGGATAACTTCCATTAATTATTATTCAGTTTGGGACAAATTTCTTATATTTTCAGGTCGTCCTTTAACTTCTCAGTGCCAACAGGTTGCTCTATCGGAGGTTCTAGAGTTCCTGCAAAAAGGATTAGAAAAGGGTCTCTCAACAAGTACAGGGTGGGCCATCTATATGGATACACCTAAATAAAATGGGAATGGTTGGTGATATCAACTCCCTGTTTGTGGCACATTAGTATGTGGGGGGGGAACTTTTCCAGATGGGTGGTGACCATGGTGGCCATTTTGAAGTCGGCCATTTTGGATCCTACTTTATTTTTTTCAGTGGGAAGAGGGTCATGTGACACATCAAACTTATTGAGAATTTCATAAGAAAGACAATGGTGAGCTTGGTTTTAACTTTTTAATCTATCTTCAGGGCAGGACCCCCCTCAGGCGAGTAGGGCCCATTCCACTAGAGCGATGGGCCACCTCTTGGGCTGAAAGAGCCAATGCATTCTTAGAGCAGATCTGTAAGGCAGCAGTCTGGTCTTCTACTGTTTTCCACCACTATCGGTTGGACCTTGGGCATTCTTCGCTATTGGGAGAAAGGTGGTCCCACCCTAGAGGTCTTTACTATTTTAATCTCTCATGTCACGGTGCTGTCATGGTGAGAAGGAAAGATGATAATTACTTACCGGTAATTTGATTTCCCAGAACCATGACCGCGCCGTGCTACTTCCCTCCCTTTTTCCTTGGTGTTGATTGCAGCGGGTGTTGCACACAGTTATTATTATGACTTACATCTGACCTTTAAAGTGCACAATTATATTTTATATGCACTAACATGGCGGCTAGCGCGGATACTCTGAACACACTGAAGGCTCCAGAGAGGGATCACCCCTCTTATCTTCAGGTTCCCTGTTCCTGGGCAGATCCTCCTCTCTCATGTCACGGTTCTGGGAAATCAAATTACTGGTAAGTAATTATCATGTTTACTGAACAATGTGGAAAGTACCATATCTTTCGGATTTTAAGACGCACTTTTGTTTCCCCCCAACATGGGGAAGAAATGAATGCGAATGTAAAAAAAAAAAAAAAAAAAATATTAAAAATTAAATATTACCGGGGATGGGGTGAGGCTACCGAGCTGGGGTGCCGGTGGATGAGGGGAAAAGCTGCAGGATCGGAGCAGCGGGGAAGTACCGGCGGCAGCGATCGGTGGGCGCCGCCATGTTCTTTGTGCCCGGCTGCATTCACTAGCAGTGTGCAGTCGGCCGGTAGAGGTAGAGACTTAAAATGGCTGCGGGTCTCCATTAAGGCCGCGGCCATTTTGTTGAAGTCTCTACCGACTGGCTGTACAGTTAGTGAATGCATCCGGGCATAAAGAACATGGCGGCGACCCCCCCCCCCCCCCCGCTGCTCTGGTCCTGCAGCTGTGCCTCTCGCCCACTGGAACCTGAGCCATGGGAGTCCGGGGGGGAAGATGGGGGCCATTTACACAAAGGGTTGGAGATGGGGGCATATATACAGGATGGGGGGACATATGTATACTGATTGTAAGACGGACACTAGCATTAGAAGACGAACCCCATTTAACATTAAAACATTTTTTTATTCTCTTTTCACCAAATCTGGGGTGCGTCTTATAAAGCAAAAAATACGGTAATATTCTATGTAGGGTTGAATTAAAACAAAAGCATTCCATTCTCAAGGTTTTTGGGGTTTTCTTTGCACTAAAGACGACCTGGTGTCATTATTCTGCAGTTCACTTACTAATTTCTTGGTAGTATTTTATTCTGAATTTTTTTGATGTCTGTGTTTTTTTTGGTTTTTTTTTTCCCACTTTTTTTTCTTCTTTTGATACATTTATGGAGAGCCTGTTTTTTGCAGGGTTACAGTTTTAGCTCTTAACATACAGTATATTGCTTTTTTCTACTTATTTTTATTGCTTTTTCTTTTTTTTTTTCAAGGCAAGTTGACAAAAAATGAAAAAAAAGTGATTCTGACATCCAGATGTTTTTTATTGTTCTATATGTCACAAGTGCATTGTATTAGTTTGAGCTTCAGAATACGCATCAATCTACTTAAATGCCGCCCTAACAATTGACAGCAGCATCAAAGGGGTTAAAAGGGTACAATATATGGGCATACATGGGGTACGGAGAAGTGCTGTACCTGTATAGCGGATGTCACCACAGGACTCACATTAATATTTAGGCTGTATGTAGTATGATCCGGCCTCCATGACCGCTTCTCCCAGGGTTGTCCATACTTTTTCTTAGTCTCGTGAACGGTTGTGCATCTGTCCATCTTTCATCATTTGTCCGCATTACTAGGCAGCCTTTGATATTAGACTTTTGCTGCATTGTACACTATATCCCTGAGTATGTATGAGGATCAGGGGCCCGATAGTGTGAGAATTGGGGGACCCAGTGGTGTGAGGATCGGGGCCGATGTGAGGTACGGGCCCCGTTGTGACGCCGTCTGAGCACTGATATCTCTTCTGTTTCTTGTCAGCACTCAGATCCCCTCACCCCCGCAATGCTACAAGCCGTGGAGCTACATCCCAAAGGGCATCATGCCCATCTTCTGGCGGGTCGTCTATTGGACATCCCAGTTTCTTACCTGGTAAGGATGAGACGGCAGCCGTGATCAGAGATATAGAAGGCTGTTGCATATCACTGGGGATCCAGCAAATGTCAGGCTGGATGGAGATTGAATAGCTGTCATGCTGTGTGGCGCGGAGACTGTCTGGCTGGGCGGGGACTGAATAGCTGTCGGTCTGGGTGAGTGGAGACTGGATAGCTGTCATGCTGGGGGGGCGGGGACTGGATAGCTGTTGTGCTTGGTGGGCAGGGACTGGATAGCTGTCCTGGGTGGGCGGGGACTGGATAGCTGTCGTGCTGGGTTGGCGGGGACTGGATAGCTGTCGTGCTGGGTTGGCGGGGACTGGATAGCTGTCGTGCTGGGTGGGCGGGGACTGGATAGCTGTCGTGCTGGGTGGGCGGGGACTGGATAGCTGTCGTGCTGGGTGGGCGGGGACTGGATAGCTGTCGTGCTGGGTGGGCGGGGACTGGATAGCTGTCGTGCTGGGTGGGCGGGGACTGGATAGCTGTCGTGCTGGGTGGGCGGGGACTGGATAGCTGTCGTGCTGGGTGGGCGGGGACTGGATAGCTGTCGTGCTGGGTGGGCGGGGACTGGATAGCTGTCGTGCTGGGTGGGCGGGGACTGGATAGCTGTCGTGCTGGGTGGGCGGGGACTGGATAGCTGTCGTGCTGGGTGGGCGGGGACTGGATAGCTGTCGTGCTGGGTGGGCGGGGACTGGATAGCTGTCGTGCTGGGTGGGCGGGGACTGGATAGCTGTCGTGCTGGGTGGGCGGGGACTGGATAGCTGTCGTGCTGGGTGGGCGGGGACTGGATAGCTGTCGTGCTGGGTGGCGGGGACTGGATAGCTGTCGTGCTGGGTGGGCGGGGACTGGATAGCTGTCGGGCTGGAGGGGCGGGGACTGGATAGCTGTCGGGCTGGAGGGGGCGGGGACTGGATAGCTGTCGGGCTGGGGGGGGCGGGGACTGGATAGCTGTCGGGCTGGGGGGCGGGGACTGGATAGCTGTCGTGCTGGGGGGGGCGGGGGACTGAATTACTTATTTGAGCCCCATATCGTCATTGATGAGATTTCCGCCTGCCCCCAGGGAACACAGTGATATAAATTCCAGCTAACATCAGTCTTTGCATTACATGTGGCCTCGTGTGTGTCCGTCCGCCGTGCAGCGTAATGGCAGTTTTGTCTTATTTTGCAGGATCGTCTTGCCCTTCATGCAGTCGTATTCTCGATCCGGCGGCTTCTCCATCACAGGAAAGATAAAGACGGCTCTGATCGAGAACGCCATCTACTACGGCACCTACCTGCTGATCTTCGGGGCACTTCTAATTTACGTCGCCGTCAACCCGAAATATCAGCTCGAATGGTAAGAAGCCTGAAACTTACAATATCCACATATGTGAAGTGTTGGCCCCTTGAAATTGCTTCAGAAAATGAAGTTTTTCTCCCAGAAGATTATCACAATCGCATATAATCTGTTATACACATGATTATTTCATTTGTGTGTATTGGAACAACAGAAAAAACAAGGCAAATGGGACTTAATTTCTCACAAAATGCCCAGAATGGTCCAGACACAATGGTTGTCCCCTCATCTTAATATTTGTTTTCCCTCTTTGGAATAAATCCCTTTGATCAGTCTCCTCCTATAACCTCCACAATCTTCTCCTCCTCCTGGAGTTTCTCCTCTATAACCTCCACAATCTTCTCCTCCTCCTGGAGTTTCTCCTCTATAACCTCCACAAGCTTCTCCTCCTCCTGGAGTTTCTCCTCTATATCCTCCACAATCATCTTCTCCTCCTGGAGTTTCTCCTCTTCTTTATAATCGGCTCCCAGTCTCTCGTCTTCTCCGAATTATTTTAGATCTCTCCACAGGGGATCAATGGGATTTAGATCCGGACTCATTGCCGCCACTTCACATCTCTCCAGCGCTTTGTTTCCTCCATTTCTGGGGCTTCTTGATGTTTGGGGTCATTGTCCTGCTGGAGACTCCTGACCTAGGACACCCCCAGCTTTCTGACACCCGGATCTACATTGTGACCCAATATCCTCTGGTATCTTCAGATTTCATGATGTCTTGCACACAGTCAAGATCCCTAATGCCAGAGGCAGCAAAACAGCCCAATATAGCTCTGACCTCCCCCATATGTGACTGTAGGTCCTGTGCTCTTTTCTTTGACCTCCCCCATATGTGACTGTAGGTCCTGTGCTCTTTTCTCTGACCTCCCCCATATGTGACTGTAGGTCCTGTGCTCTTCTCTCTGACCTCCCCCATATGTGACTGTAGGTCCTGTGCTCTTTTCTTTGACCTCCCCCATATGTGACTGTAGGTCCTGTGCTCTTTTCTCTGACCTCCTCCATATGTGACTGTAGGTCCTGTGCTCTTCTCTCTGACCTCCCCCATATGTGACTGTAGGTCCTGTGCTCTTCTCTCTGACCTCCCCCATATGTGACTGTAGGTCCTGTGCTCTTTTCTCTGCCCTCCCCCATATGTGACTGTAGGTCCTGTGCTCTTTTCTCTGACCTCCCCCATATGTGACTGTAGGTCCTGTGCTCTTTTCTCTGACCTCCCCCATATGTGACTGTAGGTCCTGTGCTCTTTTCTCTGACCTCCCCCATATGTGACTGTAGGTCCTGTGCTCTTTTCTCTGACCTCCCCCATATGTGACTGTAGGTCCTGTGCTCTTTTCTCTGACCTCCCCCATAGGTGACTGTAGGTCCTGTGCTCTTTTCTCTGCCCTCCCCCATATGTGACTGTAGGTCCTGTGCTCTTTTCTCTGACCTTCCACATATGTGACTGTAGGTCTTTGTGTTTTTTTCTCTGATCTCCCCCATGTGTGACTGTAGGTCCTGTGCTCTTTGCTCTACAGGTGGGATGTGAGCTCTGTGTGTCCCTCCCACTAATATAGACTGGATGTGAGCTCTGTGTGTCCCTCCCAGTAATACAGGCAGGATGTGAGGTCTGTGTGTCTCTCCCTATAATATAGGCTGGATGTGAGCTCTGTGTGTCTCTCCCAGTAATACAGGCAGGATGTGAGGTCTGTGTGTCTCTCCCAGTAATACAGGCGGGATGTGAGCTGTGTGTGTCCCTCCCAGTTATACAAGCTGGATGGGAGCTCTGTGTGTCTCCCAGTAATATAGGCTAGATGTGAGGTCTGTGTGTCTCCAGTAATATAGGCTGGATGTGAGGTCTGTGTGTCTCTCCCAGTAATATAGGTTAAATGGGAAGTCTGTATGTCTGTCCAGTAATAAAGGGTGGATGTGAGGGCTGCGTGTCTCTTTCAGTAATATAGATTGGATGTGAGCTCTGTGTGTCTCTCCAGTAATATAGGCTGGATGTGAGGTCTGTGTGTCTCCAGTAATATAGGCTGGATGTGAGGTCTGTGTGTCTCTCCCAGTAATATAGGCTGGATGTGAGGTCTGTGTGTCTCTCCCAGTAATATAGGCTGGATGTGAGGTCTGTGTGTCTCCAGTAATATAGGCTGGATGTGAGGTCTGTGTGTCTCTCCCAGTAATATAGGCTGGATGTGAGCTCTGTGTGTCCCTCCCAGTAATACAGGCCGGATGTGAGGTCTGTGTGTCTCCAGTAATATAGGCTGGATGTGAGGTCTGTGTGTCTCTCCCAGTAATATAGGCTGGGTGTGAGGTCTGTGTGTCTCTCCAGTAATATAGGCTGGATGTGAGCTCTGTGTGTCTCCCAGTAATATAGGCTGGATGTGAGGTCTGTGTGTCTCCCAGTAATACA
This sequence comes from Allobates femoralis, assembly GCA_033576535.1. Classification (NCBI taxonomy): domain Eukaryota; kingdom Metazoa; phylum Chordata; class Amphibia; order Anura; family Aromobatidae; genus Allobates; species Allobates femoralis. The sequence continues at coordinate 848,886,480 of JARQOC010000003.1, read as the reverse complement.
GGCGGGATGTGAGGTCTGTGTGTGTGTCCAGTAATATAGGCTGGATGTGAGGTCTGTGTGTCCCTCCCAGTAATATAGACTGAATATGAGCTCTGTGTATCCCTCCCAGTAATACAGGCGGGATGTGATGTCTGTGTGTCTCGCCCAGTAATATAGGCTGGATGTGAGCTCTGTGTGTCCCTCACAGTAATACAGGCTGGATGTGGTCTGTGTGTGGAATCAATGAAAACTGTATGCCGGCGTGTCGCCTGCCTAATACTTTTGATGGCTGTTTTGAACTGTCTGTCCACAAGTAAAAGTAATCTACTCCTGCAATGCACAGGGGTCAGTTTCACCTACGACGGGACACATTTCCAGCATACATTATACTAATGCAGGTCACGACCCTATTTTCTAAATAAACACCACCTGCTTTATGAAAATGCCTTGGGTCTGACGTAAAAGAGTAAAAAGTCACCAAGCTTTGGGCAGAATACCACTTGTGAGAAACTTGGAAATCTTTTGACAACAGTTGATTAGTTGGTAAACTCCCTCCTTGGGTCCTAGTTTCTGTGTCAGTACAGCTTCATTCCTGAAGGGATTTCCTTTTTAACAGCTCCTGTGCTTTCCTCTCTATCTACAGTTTGCGTGAGCTGCCCTCCATAATACCTTGAATGCTTTCCCCATCTCCCTTTTTCTGATCTCTATACTGTACAACTCCTTATCTGCTGTTATCTCGATCACTGAGAGATGAGAGGGGCGTGTGGAGCAAAGGGGGCCATTGGAAGCAGAGCGACTTGTGGAGAGCAGAGGGGGCCTTGGGAGCAGAGGGGACCATCGGGGGCAGAGAGACTTGTGGGGAGCGGATGGATGGGGAGTTGTGGGAACCAGAGGGGGTTATGCGGAGTGGTGGGAATGCGGGGAGAAGAGAGGGTTGTGTGGAACAGGGGAGGTTGTGGGGAGTAGAGGGGGCCACGGGGAGCAGGTGGGGCCGTCGGGGGCAGAGTGACTCGTTTGGTGCGGGGGTGATGGTTGTGGGTAGTAGAGGAGGCAGAATGACTTGGGGGAGGCCGATAATGATTAATCAGCCCTCGTGTACCCGGCCTCTACATGTTGTTCTTGTGTTTTAGGTACCAGCTGCAGACTATCGGTATCGCTGCGGCCAATACCTGGGGTCTGTTCCTCCTGGTGTTGCTGCTGGGGTACGGCCTGGTGGAGATCCCGCGCTCCACTGGAAAGGGGCCAAGAAAGGCTACCTGCTCATGAAGACCTACTTCAAAGCCGCCAAACTCATGACCGAGAAGGCGGATGCGGAGGAGAACCTGGAGGACGTGATGGAGGTGCGGGCGGCACAGTATCGCGCCGGACGGTACACGGGAAGCGGGCTGTCTTACGTTAATATTTCTTTTTTATTCTTGAACAGGAGGTTCGCAAAGTGAATGAATGTATTAAATACAACCACCCCCTGCGGAATTGTGTGGACACCATATTAAGAAAGGTAATGATGTCTGGTATATGTCTCTGTCCCCCCTTGTGCTTACAATGCAGGTTTGGGCAATATTCGTAATCTGTGCGGAACGGGCGCCGCTGGAGAGACGTGATGTCAGAGCCGCAGCCAATCAGTGAGCTCAGCCAGTGTAGATGGAAGGCCCCATTCAGAGCTGCTGAGCACAGGGAGCGGCAGCGGGGGCTCAGCGCTGGGCCCAGGGGAGGCGAGTGCAGCACAGGTTATTTTTAACCCCTTCAACACCCGGCGATTTTTAGTTTTTGTTTTTCGTTTTTTGCTCCCCTGCTTCCAAGAGCCAGAACTTTTAGATTTTTCCGTCAATATAGACATATGAGGCTTGTTTTTTGCAGGACAAGTTGTACTTTCAGATTAAATCATTTATTTTACCATATAGTGTACAGGGAAATAGGAAACAAAATTCCAACTGCAGTGAAATTGCAAAAATGGTAACGCTGAGGTGTCAGTATGATGTCTGGGTCAGTACTATATGGTAACACTGATGTGTCGGTATGATGTCTGGGGTCCGTACTATATGGTAACACTGATGTGTCGGTATGATGCCTCAGGTCAGTACTATATGGTAACACTGATGTGTCGGTATGATGTCTCGGGTCAGTACTATATGGTAACACTGAGGTGTCGGTATGATGTCTGATGTCTCGGGTCAGTACTATATGGTAACACTGAGGTGTCGGTATGATGTCTTGGGTCAGTACTATATGGTAACACTGATGTGTTGGTATGATGCCTCGGGTCAGTACTATATGGTAACACTGAGGTGTCGGTATGATGTCTCGGGTCAGTACTATATGGTAACACTGAGGTGTCGGTATGATGTCTCGGGTCAGTACTATATGGTAACACTGAGGTGTTGGTATGATGTCTCGGGTCAGTACTATATGGTAACACTGACATGTCGGTATGATGTCTGGGTCAGTACTATATAGTAACACTGACGTGTCGGTATGATGTCTCGGGTCAGTGCTATATGGTAACACTGATGTGTAGGTATGATGTCTGGGGTCAGTACTATATGGTAACACTGATGTGTCGGTATGATGTCTGGGGTCAGTACTATATGGTAACACTGATGTGTTGGTATGATGTCTGGGGTCAGTACTATATGGTAACAGTGAGGTGTTGGTATGATGTCTGGGGTCAGTACTATATGGTAACAGTGAGGTGTTGGTATGATGTCTCGGGTCAGTACTATATGGTAACACTGACGTGTCGGTATGATGTCTCGGGTCAGTACTATATGGTAACAGTGAGGTGTTGGTATGATGTCTCGGGTCAGTACTATATGGTAACACTGACGTGTCGGTATGATGTCTCGGGTCAGTACTATATGGTAACACTGACGTGTCTGTATGATGCCTTGGGTCAGTACTATATGGTAACACTGACATGTCGGTATGGGGCCTCGAATCCAGGGCTGTGGAGTCGGTAAATTAAACCACCGACTCCAACTCCTGAATTTCCCTGGCTCCGACTCCAACTCCGACTCCTTTGACTCCAACTCCGACTCCTTCAGTCATGGCTCGTTTTTAAGTGATAAAATTATTGTAGGTCAATGGTAACATTAAGCTTTAATCATTATAATGACATATTAATCAAGATATTTAGATAGAACATAATAAATCATAATAATATTCAGTAAATTCTGCTTGGAACTATGTCACGTACACACTTCTCAGCACGTGACTTGGGGTTGCACCTGCAAGGGTTAATCTATCTCCTCTCACTCAATCCAGCACTCGACCTCTGTCCTATGCTGAAAGGGAGCATCAATCACACCCCGACTCACACTGTGCACCCCGCTTCACACTCACTGCCACCACTTACCAACATACAGGGGGTAAGTCCCTGGAATAATACTGTCAGCCATTCACAGGATCACACACTACTTAGGGCTATGAATCCTTTTAGAACAAACAAGGTTTCAGCTTATTAAAGTGTTAAGCTTTAATATAAAAGGTACAGTGCTTACATAAAAGATATAAAAATAGAAATAATAAAATGACATACACATATGCAAACAATGAAATAAAAAGGAGAAACTTACAGAAAAGTACACTTTGTTCTGTGTTGCCCGATGGGGAGGGCAGGAATAGATGGTAGGATGTTCACAGCAGCTTTCACTGACCCATCACTGTGACAACCCAGCAGCGGCTGTGCGAGCCCAGATATAGACCCAGCCGTGGGGGTCAGACCCTAGACCGGCCTTCTAGTTTAGGATTCTAATTCTTGGCCTATGATTGGGCAATCACTCATTTAGCCATGCAGAGATTATGTTTTAAAAAATGTTCTTTGTCTCTGATTTCCCTCCAATTCTGTGGGTCTGTTTGAAGCTGCTATCTGAGATGGTTCCTCTCCCTTATCTGATCTTCCCTTTGAAGCTTCCTCTGTGTGTGATTTTTGTCACCCTCTGCTGTTCCCATCATGGCTCCCTGGGGAGACCAGAGTCAGTGGGACTGGTGGTGTGTGTTTGTGTATCCGGTCCTGACCTCTCCTGGATGGGCAGGAGATTTAACCCCTTACTGGTCTGTGCCCAGTCCCTGCGATACACATTTGCGACAAACTACTATAATGTATTTTAGGAGTCGGAGTCGGAACATTTTCTACCGACTACAACTCCGACTCCACCAAAATGGGCAGCGACTCCACGACTCCGACTCCACAGCCCTGCTCGAATCAGTACTATATGGTAACACTGACGTGGTCAGTATGATGTCTGGGGTCAGTACTATATGGTAACATTGACGTGTCGGTATGATGCCTCGGGTCAGTACTATATGGTAACACTGATGTGTCGGTATGATGTCTGGGGTCAGTACCATATGGTAACACTGACGTGTCAGTATGATTCCTCGGGTCAGTACTATATGCTGTACTATATACTGATGTGTCGGTATGATGTCTGGGGTCAGTACCATATGGTAACACTGACGTGTCGGTATGATGTCTCGGGTCAGTACTATATGGTAACACTGATGTGTTGGTATGATGTCTCGAGTCAGTACTATATGGTAACACTGGCGTGTCTGTATGATGTCTCAGGTCAGTACTATATGGTAACACTGATGTGTCGGTATGATGTCTCAGGTCAGTACTATATGGTAACACTGATGTGTCGGTATGATGTCTCAGGTCAGTACTATATGGTAACACTGACGTGTCTGTATGATGTCTGGGGTCAGTACTATATGGTAACACTGACGTGTCTGTATGATGTCTGGGGTCAGTGCTATATTGTAACACTGAGGTGTCGGTATGATGTCTCGGGTCAGTACTATATGGTAACACTGACGTGTCGGTATGATGTCTGGGGTCAGTACTATATGGTAACACTGAGGTGTCGGTATGATGTCTCGGGTCAGTACTATATGGTAACACTGAGGTGTCCGTATGATGCCTCAGGTCAGTACTATATGGTAACACTGACGTGTCGGTATGATGCCTCAGGTCAGTACTTGTTCGTAGATATCAAACATGTTACCTTTACTGTTATGTAAGTGGTGAAAACAAATTCAGAAGTTTGAAGAAAAAAAAAGAATTGCACTTTGTGCGCCATGTTCTGCACCCTGTAGCGTTCTCATTTTTCGGAATCTGGGGCTGTGTGACGGCTTCTTTTTTGCATCTTGAGCTGACATTTCTAATGATACCATTTTTGGGTGGATACAATGTTTTCATCGCCCCTTATTGCATTTTATAGCAATGTTGCAGCGAACAAAAAAATAATTTTTGGACCTTTTTTCCGTTACGCAGTTTCCAACTCTCATTAATTGATTTTATATCTTGATAGATCGGGCCTTTCTGAACGCGGCGATAGCAAATATGTGTAGTTTTTTTTTTTTTGTTTATACTGTTATTTTGAATGGGGGGAAAACGGGGGTGATTTGAACTTTGTTTTTTTTTCATGTTTTTAAAAACTTTACATTGCCCCATAGGATGCCACAGTGCTGCAGGGTCCCATCGCTTGTGACAGGTCCCGATGAGCTGCAGCACATCGGGACCTGTCACAGATGCGCACTATGAGTGGTTGGCAGCGCTTGCCAACCGCTCACAGGAAGTGATAGCCCTGGGTCCTGACGAGACCCTGGAAGCCATCACGTGATGGCCGGAGATCTCGCAATGTTATCATGAGATCCCCGTTGCAGGCGGGGAACAGAGCGTTCCCCGCCGCGGCGGTTTTGGATCCCGCTGTCAGTGAATGACAGCGAGATCCAAGGGGTTAACAACACCGATCGGATCCTGGATCCAATCGGTGCAGGAAGCCCAACATCTCAGCTGATGAAATCAGCTGAGATGTGGGCTGTTTGATGTGAGCTCCGCATTGGAGCTCACATCAAACACCGGGACCCGACCTATTACGTTGTATTACTTCAAGAATCGAGAAGGGGTTAACTAACTGCAGCCAGGGGCCAAACATTATCTGAAAAGAAGCAACCCTGTTAAATGGCACGGATCAGAGGTTTCCCCATTGGATCAAGTAACGGGGCACCAATGCAGCGACACCTGTCTATATGTCTACATGGCTGCTGTAGAAGGGTGTATTTATTGATGGTTAACATCATGTTCATATTAAAGGGTATCTCACCAGATTTCACAACACAAATGATATAAATCGTTAAATGGATCTGACGAGTCTCGTGATTACCATGGAAATCCTGGAGAATGGCCTCCTCCCTGCTGTTGTTTAAATCTCACACTGCTTATCATAGCCTGCAGCTATCAGTCAAGGTGGATGTGTGGAGCTGAATAGCTGTCAGTCCAGGTGCGCAGGGGACTGGATGGCTGTCAGTCCAGGTGATCGGGGACTGGATGGCTGTCAGTCCAGGTTAGTGGGGACTGGATGGCTGTGGGTCCAGGTGAGCGGGGACTGGATGGCTGTCGTCAAGGTGAGCGGGGACTGGATGGCTGTCGTCCAGGTGAGCGGGGACTGGATGGCTGTGGGTCCAGGTGAGCGGGGACTGGATGGCTGTGGGTCCAGGTGAGCGGGGACTGGATTGCTGTGGGTCCAGGTGAGCGGGGACTGGATTGCTGTGGGTCCAGGTGAGCGGGGACTGGATGGCTGTGGGTCCAGGTGAGCGGGGACTGGATGGCTGTGGGTCCAGGTGAGCGGGGACTGGATGGCTGTGGGTCCAGGTGAGCGGGGACTGGATGGCTGTGGGTCCAGGTGAGCGGGGACTGGATGGTTGTGGGTCCAGGTGAGCGGGGACTGGATGGCTGTGGGTCCAGGTGAGCGGGGACTGGATGGCTGTGGGTCCAGGTGAGCGGGGACTGGATGGCTGTGGGTCCAGGTGAGCGGGGACTGGATGGCTGTGGGTCCAGGTGAGCGGGGACTGGATGGCTGTGGGTCCAGGTGAGCGGGGACTGGATGGCTGTGGGTCCAGGTGAGCGGGGACTGGATGGCTGTGGGTCCAGGTGAGCGGGGAGGCTGTGGAGGTCGGGGACTGGATGGCTGTGGGTCCAGGTGAGCGGGGACTGGATGGCTGTGGGTCCAGGTGAGCGGGGACTGGATGGCTGTGGGTCCAGGTGAGGGGACTGGATGGCTGTGGGTCCAGGTTAGGGTGGACTGGATGGCTGTGGGTCCAGGTGAGCGGGGACTGGATGGCTGTGGGTCCAGGTGAGCGGGGACTGGATGGCTGTGGGTCCAGGTGAGCGGGGACTGGATGGCTGTGGGTCCAGGTGAGCGGGGACTGGATGGCTGTGGGTCCAGGTGAGCGGGGCCTGGATGGCTGTGGGTCCAGGTGAGCGGGGCTGGATGGCTGTGGGTCCAGGTGAGCTGGGACTGGATGGCTGTGGGTCCAGGTGAGCTGGGACTGGATGGCTGTGGGTCCAGGTGAGCGGGACTGGATGGCTGTGGGTCCAGGTGAGCGGGGACTGGATGGCTGTGGGCCAGGTGAGCGGAGACTGGATGGCTGTGGCCAGGTGAGCGGGGACTGGATGGCTGTTTGGTCCAGGTGAGCGGGGACTGGATGGCTGTGGGTCCAGGTGAGCGGGGACTGGATGGCTGTGGGTCCAGGTGAGCGGGGACTGGATGGCTGTGGGTCCAGGTGAGCGGGGACTGGATGGCTGTGGGTCCAGGTGAGCGGGGACTGGATGGCTGTGGGTCCAGGTGAGCGGGGACTGGATGGCTGTGGGTCCAGGTGAGCGGGGACTGGATGGCTGTGGGTCCAGGTGAGCGGGGACTGGATGGCTGTGGGTCCAGGTGAGCGGGGACTGGATGGCTGTGGGTCCAGGTGAGCGGGGACTGGATGGCTGTGGGTCCAGGTGAGCGGGGACTGGATGGCTGTGGGTCCAGGTGAGCGGGGACTGGATGGCTGTGGGTCCAGGTGAGCGGGGACTGGATGGCTGTGGGTCCAGGTGAGCGGGGACTGGATGGCTGTGGGTCCAGGTGAGCGGGGACTGGATGGCTGTGGGTCCAGGTGAGCAGGGACTGGATGGCTGGATGATTTTTTTTTTCTCTTTAACTGGACTCCTAAAATGAAATAAATAACTATCAGTCGTCAATGACAGCACCCACGAGAGAGGGATCTGCCCTCCGAGGCTTTAAAAGGGGCGGTTGCTCTCCCCACATCAGTTTGGTTCCTCAGGAACAGCGTTTCCAGAAGATTTTTGCCCCTTTCGGCAGACCCTCCCTTTAGCCTGTTAAGGGACTATGGGGTGATCTTTGAGACCTGACCCGGCATACCCCCCTTAAGGTCACAAGAAATTGTCCTGCCCACTTTCTGTACCAGCCCTGCCAATGATAAGGACATAAAATGACATTCCTTAGATATAAAGCATTGTCTAGAGAGATACCTAGAGGCCACTTGTTCCTGGAGGAAGGATAGGGTCCCTTTTTGTGGTCGTAGGACCTCCAAAGCCACCTTAGCTCTAGGGACGCTATTGGCATGGCCTACTCTTCAAGTGGCAAAGAAGCGGAGAAGAATCTGCGAGCTCATTCCCCAAGGGCAGAGAGGTCAGACGTGTCTATTGATCACATCTGTGGAGAGACAACCTGGTCTTCACCTTCTAAAGGGACTATAGACTGGATCTCTCTGATTCTACAGGCTGGGGTCCCTAATTGTGACTCTAATTCTCTTGTGGACTCTTTCTTCTCCTCTTGGTGTCTTTGTTACACGTGGTGTTCGGGGTTGTGGTGGAATAACGATATTCCTCAGGTCAATTTTGACACGACAGGAGGTACCGCCCTTTTAAAGCCTGATGGGTCCCGGTCCTTGGAGGACAGATCCCTCTCTCATGAGGGTGCTCTCATGGACTCCAAAAAACACATTGCTAAGTAATTACAGAGTTTCACTTTTCTGTCTTTCCAGTGCCCCACCGAGTACCAAGAGAAAATGGGGAGAAACATGGACGACTACGAAGACTTTGAAGAAAAAAACATCAACTATCCGAGTGAGAAGACGCTGGTAAAGCTTCATAAACAGGTCAGGCCGGAGTCACACCTGGTGATCCTCTGCTCCTTATCACACTCGCCATTGACCTCCGTTGCAATGTCCTTTACTCACAGGTGATCTACGCGGTGCAGAGACATAACCGCACCCAGGTCCAATGGCGGATGCTCCTAGAACAGGCCTTCCACCTGGAGGACGTGTCCAAGAACGAGACCAGCACCACCAGACAGTTCATCCACACCTTCCCCCCTCTGGAGCCGGAGAGCTGGGTCACCCGGCGCCTCTACACCCCGGCCGTCGGTATGTGCCGGATGATACTGGGTCACTTTCTACCTGGACGGTCATCAGAGTTGTGATCGTTTTTCTGTTTTCGCCTGCAGAGTGGTACTGGGAGTGTCTGCTGCGCCCCTGGTGTTCTCGCATCCTGGCCGTCATCCTGGCCATGTTCTCCGCCATTGTGGTGTGGTCAGAGTGCACCTTCTTCAGCACTAGCCCCGTCCTCTCTCTCTTTGCCGTGTTCATACAACAAGCTGAAAGAACCTACAACTATATTTATATTGAGGTAAGGAGAACAAAGACATGGTACTCGGTACCCCGGTGCCACCAGTAGAGGAATAGCATCAACTATGGGAATTCTGCATGTCTGCATCTTATTATGGATATATATCTATACGGTTTTCCCACCATAGTCATTAATGACGTTTCCAAACATCTCTGCCCTGGCACCTGATCGCAGACTGCATCATTGTATGTGGCCCGGCCATCCAGACCAGAGAGGATACGGTGCCACCACTTCAGCTCTGTGCTGTCAGTCTGTATGTGCTGGTGACGGAGGCCATTCTGCTGTTTCCCAACCTAAAAGAGAAAGTTTTGTAAATAAGTGTCTTCAGGGGAGAAGCCAACTTTTATAATTGTAAGTGGCAGCAGAGTGTCCCCATGGTTCTTGTGTCCCCCAAAAAACAAAAAAGAAGAAATATAGTGGAAAAAAATGGCCCATGGCAGAAAAGGGCATAATGTGAAATATCTGACAATGAATATTCTGGTTTGTAAAGTGATCACATATTCTATCTCTCCCGTCAAACTGTTATAAGCACTGATCTGCCGGGTGGCTGACAGAAAATGTTCTGATGTGGTCAGAAATATTTTTTACGTGGACGATTGATCATATCATCGGCCCATTTTCATCTTGTGTGTATGGGGCGTCACTTGTGTTCTCCGCCGCTCTCTGCTGTAGTAATGAATCCTCCATGTCTCCTCAGGTCGCCTGCTTCCTCACCATCTTCTTCTTGAGTATCTGTGTATATTCCACCGTCTTCAGGATCCGGGTATTTAACTATTACTACTTCGCCTCCCATCACCAGACAGATAATTACAGCCTCCTGTTCAGTGGGATGTGAGTATGTGGCCCGTCCTCTGCCCGCGCCGACCTCTTGCCGCGCCGCCCCGCCCTCTGGCCGCGCTGCCCCGCCCTGTCCCTTGTCCGTAGTAAACCAGCAAATCATTGTTGTTCTTTGGAACCATAAACTGATCTAGAATATATCAGAAAACTGAATAAAGATCCTACAAGAGCCCGTAGTGTCTCTACATATACTACACATTGGATCGACCAGTACAGTGGGTTCAAAGGAACATTTTAACAACTCGCAATGTTTATTTTGGAGTGAGCTCTGCCCCCTACATACCTATCATCCACCTGTACATCTGTGCATCTGGCATTTGCTCCTGATCACTATTTTTTAACCCTTCAAACAATCATACCCCATCGCGAGACTAAAAGAAAAAGCAAACAAAAGGGGATTTTTGGTACTCACCGTAAAATCCTTTTCTTGGAGCTTCAATTGGGGTCTTCCTGTGTCCCCCCCAATGAAGCGATTAAGAAATAAAAGTTTAAATCGCTCCTCTCCCCTTTCCTCTTTCAAATATATATACAGTGTTGGCCAAAAGTATTGACACCCTGCAATTCTGTCAGATAATACTCAGTTTCTTCCTGAAAATGATTGCAATCACAAATTCTTTGGTATTATTATCTTCATTTAATTTGTCTTCAATGAAAAAAACACAAAAAGAATTGTCCTAAAGCCAAATTGGATATAGTTCCACACCAAACATAAAAAAGAGGGTGGACAAAAATATTGGCACTGTTAAAAAAATCATGTGATGCTTCTCTAATTTGTGTAATTAACAGCACCTGTAACTTACCTGTGGCACCTAACAGGTGTTGGCAATAACTAAATCACACTTGCAGCCAGTTGACATGGATTAAAGTTGACTCAACCTCTGTCCTGTGTCCTTATGTGTACCACATTGAGCATGGAGGAAAGAAAGAAGACCAAAGAACTGTCTGAGGACTTGAGAAACCAAATTGTGAGGAAGCATGAGCAATCTCAAGGCTACAAGTCCATCTCCAAAGACCTGAATGTTCCTGTGTCTACCGTGCGCAGTGTCATCAAGAAGTTTAAAGTCCATGGCACTGTGGCTAACCTCCCTAGATGTGGACGGAAAACAAAATTTGATGAGAGATTTCAACGCAAGATTGTGCGGATGGTGGATAAAGAACCTCGACTAACATCCAAACAAGCTCAAGTTGCCCTGCAGTCCGAGGGTACAACAGTGTCAACCCGTACTATCCGTCGACGTCTGAATGAAAAGGGACTGTATGGTAGGAGACCCAGGAAGACCCCACTTCTTACCCCGAGACATAAAAAAGCCAGGCTGGAGTTTGCCAAAATTTACCTGAGAAAGCCTAAAACGTTTTGGAAGAATGTTCTCTGGTCAGATGAGACAAAAGTAGATAAAGGCATCAACATAGAGTTTACAGGAGAAAAAAGAGGCATTCAAAGAAAAGAACACGGTCCCTACAGTCAAACATGGCGGAGGTTCCCTGATGTTTTGGGGTTGCTTTGCTGCCTCTGGCACTGGACTGCTTGACCGTGTGCATGGCATTATGAAGTCTGAAGACTACCAACACATTTTGCAGCATAATGTAGGGCCCAGTGTGAGAAAGCTGGGTCTCCCTCAGAGGTCATGGGTCTTCCAGCAGGACAATGACCCAAAACACACTGCAAAAAGCACTAGAAAATGGTTTGAGAGAAAGCACTGGAGACTTCTAAGGTGGCCAGCAATGAGTCCAGACCTGAATCCCATAGAACACCTGTGGAGAGATCTAAAAATGGCAGTTTGGAGAAGGCCCCCTTCAAATATCAGGGACCTGGAGCAGTTTGCCAAAGAAGAATGGTGTAAAATTCCAGCAGAGCATTGTAAGAAACTCACTGATGGTTAGCGGATGATAATAATACCAAAGAATTTGTGATTGCAATCATTTTCAGGAAGAAACTGGGTATTATCTGACAGAATTGCAGGGGTGTCAATACTATTGGCCAACACTGTATATGTGTATATATATATGTGTATGTATGTGTATATATATATATATATATATATATATATATATATAATAATATATATACTTGGGCCTATGGATTTGTGGTAGGAGGGCGTGCACCCGAAGTATAATTTTTTGTGCTGTACTGTTTTTTAATGTACAAATATTTATATATATTTATAAAATAGTGAAGAACAGGTACATGCCCTATATACGCCTGATACTGTGATCTTGCTCATCAGGCTGTTTTGCCGTCTGACGCCTCCGTTGTGCCTGAATTTCTTGGGTCTGACGCACATGGACGGATCGATCTCCCACCAGGACGCGGAGCAGACGGCGTACACCTCGGTGAGTGCGGCCCCAGGGTTGGCGCAGCAATGTATCTGGCTCCGACACCTTCTCACATTTGTTTTTCCTCTTGTCCACAGATTATGGGATCCCTGAAGGTTCTGCCGGTGATCGCCGGAGGCTTCTACATCTATTACCCCATGCTGGTGGTCATTCTCTGCATCGCCACTTACTTTAGGTAGTGTATTCAGCCTGACTGTTCAGAGATCCCCTGTATAGGTGACTATGAAGCTGAGCTTTGGGGGCTGTTTGAAGGCTGGGGGGGGTCACTGGCCGCCTCTATGGCACTAAGTAGTTATTTACACTAGTCGTATATTGGTTACACTGCAGACAAGACAGTGCAAGAAGCCCTACTCCCCCCATCACCAGCGTGCGTACCACGCCAATCATCTCCACATATCTCAGCTTCCCCAGGTACCACCATTACCCACCGCCGTCACATGAGACTATTTATTTTGCAATTAGCTCCTTAGGGAACATTGAATTTTTTGCCTTTTTTTCTCCTTCGCCTCATTGGGGGACACAGACCGTGGGTGTTATGCTGCTGTCCGCTAGGAGGCGACACTAGGCAATATCTGAAAAAGAGTAATTGACTCCTCCTCTGCAGTATACACCCCCTGGCTGGGCCCTTACCCGACCAGTTTTTGCTTAGTGTCTTAGGAGTGCAGACCTCTTTATTTTTTCTCTTACTTTTTTCTTTACTTTTGACTTTTTTACTTTCCTCTCAAGAGGACTTTACATTGGGAGGAGTATTGCAGCCTCCATACTCGCCAGATCTCCCCCTGCGACGATGACTAAAGTCCTGGGTGACGGTTCCTATGCGTTCCGATCTCCCCTAAGGACGGCTTGCCACAGACGCTCAACATCAATCTCCTCACAATGGATATCTGAGTTTACTGCGGATGGCATAGCTCCGGGTCAGTTTTCAGTCTCCCCAGTCGCCTCCGGCTCCTGGGTTGCAGCATACTGAAGGCCATCGCAACAGCTGAATCAATGCCACAGGCTAAATGGCACAGTTCCTGATACTACTGCAGTCTCCCCAGCCGCCAATGGCCCCTGGGTTGTAGCGCACTAACGATACCCAAACCAGCTGGATCACATCAGGCATACAGAGTACAGCTCTGACACCCGGGAAAAGAGCAAGATA